>JAXQQM020089990.1:0-372987 GCA_034641835.2 Pinus albicaulis | reverse complement strand
AAAACTAGCACAAAAATGAACTTAACGAGAAAACAATTAACGAATTAGATTGTTTTTCCTCAAAGAGTGTCTCTCTTTCTACCTCTGGAAGAGTGTCACTCTACTCCAGTTCCACCTTCTATGTTGTCATTCCCATTCCTCTTGATCCGACACTGGATTGTACTGAAGGAACTAACAACGACGTCTTTCTTAATACCAAAAATGCCTTATTCAATCCTAATAGGAGCCTAATTCATCAGTCATTAAAGTCATTAAAATCTAAGAGGTGGAGTCCTCTTCAGAGATTTGTATGCCCCTTTCTAACGTCTCTGAGTGGCTTTAGATATCTGCCATCTATATATTCTTATCAAGAAGCAATTTTGCTCCACTCATAGAAACTATTAACAATGCTGGCATTAGAGTGAGTGGCCAGATAATTTTCCCAATTGTTCTGTTCCTTTGGTGTACCTTTGCACCTTTAGGAACAATTGCTAGTTTAGAATTTGATGAAAAAAAAGTAGAGTGTCATAATAGGAGTTCGATCATAGCAAAATTTGTTTATTGCCTCAAGTGGAAGATAAACCTTAGCGAGTCTAGACACTTGATAGATAGAAAGAGATCAAGATTTCAACATCATTTGTGAATTATTGTTGCCAATAAGATACTTTCAGAAATTTAATCAATATCACTTTTAAATCAATGTGGGTGATAAAATTCACATCATAATCAATTTTCTTTTATGGATCCAGTATAATAGTATAATTGGAAAAGAAAATGAAAAAAAAAAGGAAAGAAACAAACAAACAAACTCCTCTAAATCTAAGAAATTGAAAATTTAATCCAAAACATATATCACCAGCCAAATAAAAAAAAATAAAACCAAAACTTTTGGACAGATATTCCAAAAGTTGGAGAAGGGGAGAGAAAAGATTATTCCAGGACCAAAAGTCCATTTGAAAAAAAAGGGGGCAGCATCCAGCTTCCACTGTCACCAAATTATTAGTTTTTCTTCACACAATCTGAGGTCGGCCTCCCCTTTTCTTCATTTATGATTCACCGTCATTTGGTTGGAGTCAGCGTTAAAGGAAATGATTAAAATTGATAGGCCTTGGAGAATCAGAAGGAGAGAGAATGTTTTGACAGCTCTCACTCCACCTGATTGTGTTGTGGGACATGAGCATGTTCGCCAAAAGTTTTCATAATGCCCACAAATCGGATATGATTAACAATTGCGTGCCCGAGGAGTATATTTAGACTCAGGGTTAAACATATCGCTAGCGTTTGGTTAGAGAATCCAACGCAGTCAAATTTTTGTCTTTTTTTTCTTCGGAATGTAGTGATAGTATTTCTATTCGCAAATTTTTGTCATTTTGCTTCGGAATGTAGTGATACAACTTTTATAGTCCTTTTTATAACGTGCTTGAAATGTTGTGATATAATTTTTTAGTTGGTTATTTTTTTTAAAGCTTGGTGATTTATATTTTTAAGTTGGTTTTTTTAAAGCGTGGCGATAGAATTTTAATTTTTAATAATTATATTTGTTTTAATTATGTATTAGTTTGTTTTTATCAAAAAAAAATATATATATATATATGTTATTTATTTGGTAATTTAATTTTTGTTATTTCTATTATATTTAAATTTATTTATGTGTAAGTTGATTGTTATTATGATTTTTTTTAGTAATTCTTATTTCTATTAGTTAATATTTTTTTTGCTTTTTGTTTTTAATTGATTTCTTTCTTATAAATTATATTTTTTTTCTCTATATTTTTAATTTAGGATGACTTACATATATATGTGTATATATAAACAATATTAGTTAATCATATTTCTTAATTTTTGGTGATGATATTTTACAATACAACATTTTATTAGTTGTTTTATTTTTGAGATGAAATTTTTGTCTTTATTATTTTTTAGTTTAATTAAACTATATTTAAAGTAAGCAGAATGTACTAGCTACTATGTAGCCCTTGTTTAAAATGTGTTTTTTTAATATAAATGAGATTTAGTTTTTTTGAAAAAAAATTGGAACATTTATTTTCATTGTTTAATGCAATTTACTAAACTTAAAGTTATAATTTTAAGAATTTTTTTATTAAATTTTAAGTAAAATTAAGGAAAAATAATAAAAGTTTTAGATTAATTAGCACAGCCATATAAATTAAATGGTTGATAAATTCCTATAGACATCAAACACTTACCCAAAATATATTTCAAATTATCAAAATAAAAAATAAAAAAAATCATAAAATAACTAAATTATAATTATCATGAGCTTCGGAGTGAGACGAAGTGGTGGTCTATTCCCAAGACCCATGGACGAATAGAATCTGTAGATTTGCAATACTAAGTAGGAGCGTTTCTTTCTCCTCTCTTTGATCATAGAAACAAGATTTTGAAGAATCAAACTGAGACTTCTTTTACTTTCTTGAGCTCGATTTTTTTACTTTCTTGAGGTCCGATAGGCCGCATTGGTCTTAGTAGATGTTAATCATCAGTAACATCATTAAAAAAATCCATATTTGAGATAAACATATATACATTTTTAAAAAAAACATGAAAAAAGATTTTTAACTACAAAGATTCACCCCACTTTACTATAAAAATTCATAAAAAATTTTAATATGTAAATATGATTTATTATAATACTATATTATAGGTTAATATCATAGCTTATGGCCACATAATGAAAAACCATGACTCGTGTTTGTATAACATTTCTTTTATTAATCAATTTAATTAAAACTGTAAAAAAAACATCATTTTTTTTAATGATAAATTTTAATCTTTTATATATCTCTACTACTTAAAATATTTTCTAAAAATTAAATTCTTATCATTCATCTAATAATTATTAATAATTAAATTAAAAACTTTAAAACTATATTTCAAAATAAACACGTTTATCAATTTTAATTATCACTATTCTACCTAATAAATATACCTTTCCAACTTAGATATTGTTTTTTATGCTGTTAATGTGAGAGTGAAATTGCAACCCCTAGTTCCGGAAAGAGGCTTTGTGCCATTCTTTTCCAAATTTTGGCCTCTTTTGTCTATTTTTGTTCCATTGAGAACAAGTTGATAACCTATCTGGCTTAATCCCCACAAGGAACGCATGTGTACGGCCATGAACGATCAACAGAAAGATCACATCTAATCGCTCGTGGCGTTTTCACACAGTTGCGGCCACATTTAAACGCCGTTTTATCATATGTTGTAATACTTCGCCCCTGAAATTGGATATATATATATATATATATATATATATATATATATAAAAATCATGAATATACACCATTCAAATTTGTTAAAAATATTCAATTATTAAATTATTTATACATTTTAAATAATAAATATATACACTATAAGTGAATATCACCAAACGACACGAATCTCAAATTTATAACCAGCGCCTTCAAAATAATGGGTGTAAAACTCATAAGTTCATAAATTTAATCCCAGAGTTGAACTTTGAATATATAGATAGAATTATGTTTATCACAATTTAAAGTCAGATAAATGTGTAAAGTGATATTAGTATCTGTGCACATTTTCAACCATAAATGTGAACTTCGAAAACGAAGGTTAAAAAGAGTGAACCAATGAATTTTATTTATAATTGGTTAAGTACAATGAATTTTACTTATATTCGTTAATTACAAATTTACAATGTTACATATCCTTTAGCTTTAGCTTTATTTTATATATATATATATATATATATGGAGTGTGCAGCAAGATCAGTCCCTTCCCCACTCAATGAGAGACGATTTACCATACAAAAACAAAAGCAACCTTCAATTGTGGATTTAATATTCAGCTGATAAACATTTATATTTTTACAAGTTCCTATATCATTCCTCCTCAATTGTGGATATAATATTCAGCTGATTTTTTTTATATTTTTACAATTTCTTGATAATTTCATGACAACGTCGAATTGGGATATTTTTTTTTGCAGATTGCATGCAACGTTTGTCTCCATAAAACCCAATATCAATTTAAATTTGGTTGTAATATTTATGTAGCATAATATTATTTATATTTAGATAAATATTATTATAATTATGTTGATAAAGGTAATTAATATACTTTGACTCATTGGTTTTGATTGGTGGAAAATAGTGGAAAATAGTGTAAATAGTGTTAATTTTTATAGGGTCATATTTTTAAATTTTTTTATAGAGTCAATTATTTTAAAAATAATATATTTGTGTTAGTTGATAATAAAAAATCAATGTGTGGGAGAATCACTTGTGAATTAAAATATTAATATAATTAATTATGAAATATATATAAAATGGATCATTATAGTTGATCAACTATGATTATATAGACCAAGTTTGACCATGTTCTCAACACCATTTTGTTCACAATTGACCATGACCATATCAACATAACTAATAATGAAATATATATGATTTGGTTCATAATCGTTGATCACACTAAACAATGCTTTTCCATGGATGAGTACGCTTGACTAAGTAAGGTTATGCTTGACTATAGTTGACTTTTGTTAGCTATGGTTAAGTATGTGTCACTACGTTTGACTTTGATAGATATGCAGAACTAAATTCTTCAAAGGTTGAATTTAGTTGCTCATGTTTGATTGTAATTGACTATTAATTATTGGCCATGGTTGAAGTAGGTTGACTTCATTTAACTATGGTTGACTGTGGGTGAAAATACTCACTATATATAACCATGTTGATTGTGGTTAATCGTGATTGACTATCGTTGACCGTGTGGGGTCGAACATGGTAGACCACATTTGAGAATGATGAACTTTTGTCGACCTTTGTTGACTATGGTTGAGCATGTTTAAACAAGATATGACCATGGTCAACCATGCCCACAACCATGGTTGACCAAGGTTGACCAAGGCCATGTTTTCCATGTCTATAAACATTAGGGAATTTAGGTCTAAAAAGAGTCACCAAAGGAAAATAATAAAATAATAAGAGTTATGAAGTTAAAAAAAAAAGAAATGAAACTATTTTTCTTGCTATATTTTGGGATATCTTCTTATAGGTTTGATCAAATGTCATGCATAAGCATCGGTTAGGTGCATAATTAAATTCCCCATCCAATGAGTACCTACTCAGCATACTTCCGAGTAAACCCACATTGAAAAAAATGAAAATACATAAAAAAGAGTGTTCATGTATTTTCAACATGTTTTTTCAAATTTTTTGATGTGTGTCTACTCATAAGTATGCCGAGAGGGTACTTGTTGGATGTGTAATTTAATTTCACATCCAATGGGTGTCTACACTTGAAATTTGAGTAAATCTATAAGTAGATAAGTAAAAAATACAATTAAAAAAATAGTTTTCTCCTTTTCCCTCCAAAATATTTCCCCCGAACGATGACATCATCATCTTGAATCCTATTGGTTCTTTTAAAGTTAATTTCGTTAGTACATTTTTTGTTTTGAGACCCATTTTTAAACTTAAAATTCCTCTATTGCAAGACCATGGTTGATTATGGTTGACCATGACCATGGTTGATTATGAGTGTGAGCATGGTAGATTGTGACCATGGTTTTCCATGATTATCTGTGTTAACCATGTTAGAATATGGATGAGCATGGTTCAACATGAACATGGTTGCGTATGGTTGACCATGTATGCTTATGTATGGCCATAGTTGAATTTTGTTAGCCATGGTTGATTATGTTTGACTTTACTAGATTTTGGAAAATCACATTTGTCAAAGGTTGAATTTGGTTGACCATGTTTGATTATGGTTAACTATTAATTATCAGCCATGGAAGAAGTTTGTTGAACTCATTTGAAGTTGATCAAATATGGTGGATACCAGAACTTACCTCGATTTTAAATTTTGGGAATATTCTATAATTTGATAGACACGAGCGAAGTCAATGTTTGACCTTGCTCTTGTATGTTAGATTTTAGAATATTCTCGAAAACTGCAATCAAGATAAGGATGGGTATGGTGGACCATGGCTGAACATGTTGACTGTAGGTAACTATGTAGATCGTATTTAACCATTGTTGAATATGGTTGACCGTGTTTTACCATGACAACCTTTTGTTGACCATGGAAATTTATACTTTTCAAACGTGGTAGACCAGATTCGACCATGATGAACTTTCTTTCACCTTCATTGACTATAGTTTACTTTGGTTGACTATGGTTGAACATGACCATGAGCATGGTTAACTATGTCTATGACTATGGTTGGGTATGGTTAATAATAGTTGACCAAGACCATGACCATAGCTAAATATGATTGACCATGGTTTTGTATGATATAAAGGGTTTTCATGGTTGTTAATAGTTGACTATGTTTGACCTAGGTTGACCATGATTATGGTTAACTGTGACCTTGTTTAATTATGGTAGACCATGACCATGAATGATTGTATTTAACCATGGATGACTAGTTGAAAACAGATATGTCCATGGTTGACCATGACCATCACCATGGTTGATTATGATTAATTAAGGTTGTTTTTTACCTTATTTTAACCTTCGTTAACTATATTGAGCTACCTATAGTTCAAGGTGTTCATTATGTATAATCATGGTAAAGTTAAATTGCAATTTTCATCATGGTTGACTAGTGATGATTTGTTGCATTCTTAATTGTTGACCAAGAGCATGGTGGACTATGTTTCATCATAGTTAACTATGGTTTACCATAACCATGACCATGTACATGGTTGATTATAATTTATTATATTTATAGTTGTAGTGATAATTTGTTGCATTCTCAATTATTGACCAAGAGCATGATTGACTATGTTTCATCATAGTTAACTATGGTTTACCATGACCATGACCATGTACATGGTTGATTATAATTTATTATAGTTATAGTTGTCATTGCCCATACTTCAACCTTAAATGATTATGTTGTGTCGAGTATTGTTAAAATATTTAATAGTTACCCCAAGTAAATCATTATTCTATTAATTAGCTTATACAAACCATAATTATCTTTAGATGGCTATGGTTTTATGTTGACATAATTGACTATAATTGTTTATGGTTCATTTTTGTCACATTATATCCGGAACAATTTTATTGTATAATAACAATGGATTTTATTCATCATGACACTGTACTTATAATGTTGAAATATATTTACTAAAATATGACATAAAAATATCTTCATCACGTTCTCATACATTGTAATGTTTGGGCATCACATGCACATTGTAATGTTTACTGTGATATGTTGAATTTAATCCCATTACGAGATAACATCATCACATAGTAATGTTCTTTACAATTATATCAAATAGAAAAATTACTTAAAATTTCGCTCTTTTCCTTTAAATTTCAAAATTATCTTGAAATCTAGGATCAACCTAAAGATCACTATACACCACTCAGTTGAATATTCGTCGACTAGAGTTGATCATTACAGAGATTATTCGATGCCGCACGTGAGGGATAAATCGTGCGAGTCTCCACGTCTAATCCATCGAAAGAGATCGAGATTTCAACGTCGTTTCTGAATCATGGTTGCGGATAATGTTTATACTTTCGAAAATTTGACGAATGCCACTTTTAAATCAATATGGGTGATAAGGTTCATATCATAGTAAAAGTTTAAGTGGATTTATCTTTATTTTTCTAAACTTTTTAGATAAATTTAAAATGCGCCAAAGCCATTGGACATAGATTCAAAAGTTGGAAAATGTGACAGAAAAGTTTATCCCACATCGTCAAGGGAAGGAAAAGTTCATCTAAAACCATGGCTGCATCTATTTCTTCGTTCATGGTTCAGCGTGATTTGGTTGGGACTCGGAAGTCAGGGCTTTTAATTAGTCTAAGCCAATTGTCAGGAAATGATTAAATTGATCAGAGAATTGTGTTGTGGGACATGAGCACTTACAGAATTGATTAGGAGTATGTTTAGACTTGAATGGGTTGAACGTATCGCTAGTTTTGAATTTGTATTGTCCTGGAATGCGGTCATAATTATTTTTTTTCTCCAATAACTTGAAGTGTCTGGCTGGAGAAATCGCACTTCGAGTACTCTCAAAGTTGTACATAGAGCTTTGGTAATGGAGCACTAGACTTGTGAGGAATTAACCCACACGTAGTTGTTGAACCAAATACCTGCATACTTTGTTTAAGGTGTGGTGATAGAATTTTTAGTTTTTTTTTTTTAAATTATTTAAAATGTGTTTTGAATATAAATGGAAAGTGTATTTTGAAAAAATTGTGTAATATTTATATTTCATGATTTTATGTAAATTATTTAACTTAAATTTATAATTTAGAGAATTTTCTATTAAATTTGAAATAAAATTAATGAAAAATAATATTAAGTAAATAAAAAATTTAGATTAATTAAGAAAAGTCATATAAATTATATAGCCAACATTAAAACTATTAACCATGATTTAAAATAATAATAAAAATTAGTTAAATTACAACTCTATTTTAAATATTATTATTATTATTATTAAAATAATTAATATATAAGTTTAAAAACATGGAACAAGATTTTATTCACCTTTGGTTTATTATAGAAACTTTTAATTTGTAAATAGATTTGCTACAACATTATATCTGGATCAATATCATGGCTTAATATACCACATACTAGAAAAATCGCAGTAATGTTTATATATAACATTTTTAATTAAAGGAAAAAAAGACATAACTACTTTTGAGATAGATCTTAACCTTTAATTTATATGACTACTATTAAAGAATATTCTATAATATTTTGTAGGTTAAAATTCCTATCATCCATACAATAATTATTTATAATTAAATTATAATAAATGAAAACCTTATTACCACAAATAAACATATTTATTAACATAATTAAACTTCATTACCAACATAGATCCATCTTAACTGGATCTACAAAGTGTTGACATAGATCCATCTTAACTCTTGGATCTACAAAGTGTTGACATAGATCCATCTTAACTCTAGATTCAAATCTCTTGAGAGTGAAAACCTTTTTTGATCAAAGAGATTTGATTTTCTCGACACTTGGTAGATTTGGAGTTAAGATGGATCCTAGGTAAATGTATTTCCTCTCTATACATAAAGTATTCTCATTTTCATTTTATTAAAACTTGATTTAATCTCTTATCCATAGAATATTTTTAGTAGTAGTGAGATAGAGGTTTAAATATGTCTCAAAAATTATAACATTGTTTTTTCTTTTATATTTAATTAAAAAAATATTCTAAAATTAAATCAAAATAAAAATATTTATAAATATTTAAGTTGTGAAATGACTTATGGTTTTGGCATATGGTACGTAAGAGCATATTTAAAGTTAATAATATCCATGGTAAAGTAGAGTGAATATCTATGGTTAAGAATCTTGTTATATTGTAATTTTATTATAAGTATTAAGTTTTGGCGTAGTCTAACTTATAAATGAAATAACCTATAACCTTTTTTCACCGAGAATCCGGTACAATTTCCAGCGATACTGTGATTTATTGTTGCTTAGTACATTTGAATGCATAAATGGATTTACTTCCTACAATACACGGAATAAAATTCTACACACTAAATAACATAAACTCAATTTTTTTTTAAATCTTTCTTTTGGATTTTGGACTAAAATTAACGAGAAAAATTGTAGGTAAGAGCATTTAGTAAGTTAGAATACCTTAAATTTGTATAATAGCTTATTAATTAACTTTAAGTATGGTTACAAAATCATTATTAGTATTGTTAAGGAAGGAATCTAACGATCAATTTGCTCATTGACTATTATTAGTTTAGCGTTGACAGTACAACTTATAATGTTTAATTTGAAAATTAAATATTTTATCCAATATTAATATCATGTGGATATTTGCATCACATTTTATACCATAAATTATTGATATGATTCTAAGGTTCATGCATGATGTTTAGATATCTATGTACTTATTTGTCAAGTGGTCTTTAAAGTGCGACTTTGTGGAGTTTTCTGTTTATTTTCTAATATAATTTGTCTAAGGAATTTGGTAGGGATTGTTCAATCAATGTCATGGTTCGATTGAGTTAAAGGTTCAACAATGATTAGGTTCGGTTTGGATGATTTTTTGATGAGTAAATAGGGATTCGCCATTAAGTTCTCATATATATATATATATATATATATATATATATATATATATATATATAATGAATTAGAGGATAAAATGAGAAATCGCATCAATAAACATAAAAAAGATGTTATCACAGAGACATGGAAACTACAAGGGGATAAATTACCCGACGGGTTGTAAGCATGAGACATGAGTTTTATCTGTGCACTTGGTTATTAGCTGTGAGGTTCAATGAGGTTGATAGAACCTCGATTTTAAGGTTACTGAATTCAAACCTTAAGGTTAAAGTTCGAAAATGAACCTTGTGACATAGGTGGGGAGTAAGTTTGAAAAGTGAACTTTTCACAGTGAAATTCACTGTGTTTTTATGGTGATGAATCCATATGTATAGTCAAAAACTTGTTTAACTTAAACACAATCTAAAGTTGGTCATTTTTTAGCAGTTTCGACCGAAATTTGTTGAGAACAATTTGCATGAAAGCTAAAATAAAATCCAAAAAATACCAAACTCCTTAGAATCCCGAAAATAAAATATTTGAAAATAACTCATGTTCTTGTAAAAGATACCATATGTGCCATTAGTTACTTACTATAATTAAAAACAGTCTTTACATAAAATGGATAGAAATAACATGTAAATAAATATAAATTCAAAGCGCCTAAGTGGAAATTTAAAAAAAATGTTGACATATTATCTTTCTTACATTACACCTAATATCTACACATCTCACAGTTTTAGTGCACCTCTAGATGCAATAAGCCGTATGACCCACCTTTGCTTTTCAACTCTCGTAGTGTAATTTCCTTCCCCTCCATCGAAAAAGCTTGGCTTCATACCATTCTTTCCAAATTTTACTCTCTTTTGTCCATTTTTGTTCACCCAGAAAATAACACAATATCTCATTTGGCGGTTAATTCCTCAAAAAGGAAAACATGTGTATGGCCACTAATGATCCTTTGAGAGAGCTTGCATCTAAGTAGCCATTAGTGACTTATAGCTGTTTATACACATTTAAACCTTATTTTGTTATATTTTACAAAATTACATCCCATAATCAAATTATCTTGTATTTTAACACAGTGCAAGTTTTATTTATTTGTTTATTTATAATAATAATAATAATAATCAATTTGAAAGTTCATCGCCAAACGGACACCAAATTGGTGTATGAGACCCCCTTGTTTGTGGAATGAGGACCCTTGCTTATTCATGGTTGTTGCTCAAAGTCCCTACGAGGAAGCATACCTTACTCTACCCCCTTTTGATTTTGAACCTACGGAACTCTTGGAAACACGTATACCAACTTCATGCATTGCCAAGGCATATTTATCATAGTAAAGTATATATATATATATACACAGTAAAGACATGTTATGTCTCTTTTTAATTTCATTAAAAACGTGAATTGTTCAATTAGTTTTATGAACATAAACATATTACATGAAATTTATTAAAGTTTTGAAAAAAATAAATATTAAAGTGAATATTTTGAAAATTAAAAATAATTTCATTGTTAAAATATAAATTACTTCATTGATAGCTATTTTGTATTGATTTAAAAACTAGGTATCACATATAAAAATTCTACTAAAAAAATAAAAGTCTAAAAAATTATATAATAATTAAGGTTACTTATTCTGATAATATGGACCAATACCATGGCTTATCAATATCAATTTGAAGGGATTACACATCTCTTTAGCTCAAATATGTGAGGATAATTGAACTTGTAACCTTCTAACGACAAGTTACTTTGTAACAAGATCTTGACTAATTAAACTAATCCTCAAAACTACACAGTAAACTTTAATTAAATTAATTAATTACAAATTTATAATAATTTATATCCTTTGTATTTTTATATATTTAATATTTAAAATAAGTGTAGGAATATAGTACATGACTAAATTGGAGAGGTTTTACCATGAAAAAACAAAAGCATCCCCCTCAATTGTGGATTTTATATTCATTTATTCATGGTCTTATTTTTACAAGTTCTTGATGTCATTCTCATCATGGATTTGATATTTAGCAAAAAATATTTATATTTTGATAAGGTTGATATTTATTGAAAAAACAAGTTACGTTATTCCCATCACAACGTTGAATTGGGGCTTTTTTATTCATAGCATTTTGTGTCTATGAAACCGTATCAATTTACTTATTTTTAAATTTTTTTGTAATATGTATGGATATGTACTATTATAATTACAATTGATAAAACTGCAATTTAATATATTTTGAGTTATTAATTTTAAAGGTGGGATAGTGTTAATTTTTATAAATCAACTAATGTGTTTGTGATAGTTGACAACTCACAATGGGGACAATAATTAATATATGCACGGAGAAGTTTAGTAGATTTGTGAATTATGATATTAATATAAATAATTATGAAATGTATATGAAATGGATGACTGTGGTTGACCAACTATAATTATGTAGACTAAAGTTGGCTACAAAAATCGTGGTTGACCATGTTCTTAACATCCTTGTCCACAATTAGTATGACCATATCAACATAACTAATAATGAAATATATGGTTGACATGGCAAACCACATTAAACAATGGTTTCCATGGATGAGTATGGTTGAATATGTATGGCTATGTTTCACCATAGTTGAATTTTGTTAGCTATGGTTAAGTATGTGTGACTATGTTTGACTTTGATATATTTTGGAGAACTACAATCTTCAAAGGTTGGAAGTTAGTTGACTATGTTTGATTATATTAATTTGCACTACAATTGTGGCCATGGTTAGTATATTGATCTCATTTAAATTTGGTTGGCTATATTTCACCATGGGTGAACATACTCATATAGATAACCATGTTGATTGTGGTTAACTATACCGTTTAACATGAATTGATAATTTTACTGTAGTAGCCTTTGGTTGACCATATTTTACTATGGAACAACTAGTTGTATGGAGATCTGTAGTTGAACATGGCAAACCACATTTGAGAATGATGAACTTTGGTTATTATTTGTTGACTATGGTTGAGCATGTTTAAACAAGATTATGACCATGGTCAAACATGCTGCGACCATGGTTAACTAAGGTTATTAACACGATGGTTGACATGCTTAGAAGCAAGACCGCGTTGGAAAGCCTAGTTGACTATGACCATGGTTGATTGCTTATGAGCATGGTAGATTGTGATGTGGTTGTCCATATTTGTCTATCATTGACCATGGTTGTATATGGATGACCATGGTTGAAGGCATAAACGTATAGTTAGTATAGTTGAGCATGTTAAACTACAATTTTCCATGGATGAGTATGGTTGACCAATATGCTTATATATGACCATAGTTGAATTGTGTTACCCATGGTTGATTATGTTTGAATTTACTTGATTTTAAGAAATCACATTTGTGAAGGTTAAATTTCGTTATTGATGGTTGACTTTTCATTCTTGGTTATGGATGAAGTTTGTTGCATACATTTGACTTTGATAAACTATAGTGGATAGCAAAACTTAACCGATTGTAGATTTGGGAGATATTCTAAAAATGCAGAAATGAAAGAGTGAAGTTAATTGATTGACCTTGCTCTTATGCAATTAGATTCCTACTGGAATATTCACGAAATCGCAATTAAGATAAGGATGACCATGGTGAATAAGTAATGAACATGTCGATTATAAATAACCATGTTGATAAATGATTAACCATAGCTGAATATTATTGACCATATTTTACCATGCAAAATTTTTGGTCAACAAAAGTTACCTACAACTGAACATGGTAGACCATATTTGACGAGACGAACTTTGGTTGGCCTTTAATGACTATAGTTTACTTTGGTTGAATATGGTTAGGCATGCTTTAACATGACCATGACCATGGTTGACCATGCCTATGAACATGGTTGACAATGATGGTTGATAATAGTTAATTGAGGCCATGACCATAAACAGGTCTTTATTGATTGTAGTTGACTACTTGATTGTGAACACGGGTAGAGAATGGTTAAAGACATGGTTGTATATGAATGAGCGCGAACATGAACATGGTTGACTATGCTTGATATTCATTAGCTTATGGTTTGCCATGACCATGACCATGGTTTAGATACAATTTTCAATAAATTGAACATGACCATGATTGATGTTATTAAAACGTTTGAATATAGTTGACCATATGATTGAATATCCTTGAAAAAATCTGGATGAATGCTTGGTTGACCATGACCATATTTGAAAATTGTTAGCCATGGTTTCTTAGAATAGAAAAGGATTGACTACACCATTGTTAATAGTTTACTATGTTTGATTAAGGTTAGTGATGACCTTGTTTAATTATTGTAGACCATGACCATGGTTGACTATGTAGCCATGGATACGACTATGGTTGAAGACAAATATATCCATGGTTGACCATGACCATGGTTGATTATGATTAATCATGGTTGTCTTACGACCTTAGTTTAGCGCCTTAGATTGACTATTTTGAGCTACCTGCTGGTTTGGCAATGTTGATTATGTATATTACGGTAAAGTCACATTGTGATTTTCATCATAGTTGACTTGTGTTGAATTGTTGCATTCGATTGTTGGCCGTGAGCATGATTAAATATGTTTTACCATCGTTATTTATGGTTGACCATGATACATGACCATGATGATGCTTAACCATGTAGATGATGGGTGTGATTTACCATGGTTGTCATGCCCATTGTTCACTATCATGTTAGTTGAGTATTGTTAAAATGTGATGTTTCGGTGGTTATTTCATAGATCAATGTTTCTATTATTGGTTGATTTATGTAAACCATTAGTTTCTTTTAGATGACTATGATTTTATGTGCCTGGAAGTTGACTATGGTTGTCTATGGTTCAATTTTGTCACATTATGTCATTCAACACAAATTTTTATTGAATAATGATATTAAATTTTATTCATCGTAATGTGACATCATTTTTATGTTCATCATATTATATTGATGTTAGGATACGATAAACACATTGTTATGTTTGAATATGTTTGTGACATTTTAATGTTGAGACATGCTTGTTACATTGTAACATTTATGTTTGCCCCCATTACCATAATGGTATGTATGTTTTCTAATATTGATGCTGCAGCAAGGCAGTTCGGATACCCGGTTATCACAGTTAGGTTGGAGGGAGAGTGAAATTTGAGGTGTATGGATCATATTTATTTACATTACGCAAACCTATGGGGTCAGACAATAGAAGGCGATGGAAAATATGGGTCGGTGAGAGAATTTACTTTAATGGAAGATAAAGTCGGTGAACGAGTTTCTTTGTACGCTTAACAGGCGTAGGTGTTCTAACTCGGTTATTGATGCTCAGAAAGTTCTTTCACAATCACCATCAATGGATTAATTCGTAATAGGGTTTGAGGTTGTTTTTTTATATTAAATTTCAAATTTAATTTAATGGTAGATTTTAAGAATATTTTGTAATATGATAAATATAAATTTCAAGAATATTTTCGAATATGATAAAGAACCAAAAATAGTTAAATAATTAATCTCACATCACATTCACAAAAATATCCTAAAATCTGCCATCTAAAAAACGTTACCACCACTAAGCAATACCGCATCACTCGTCCACTTGTCATGACAGAATTGATCATAACGAGTTTTATCCATGGCCCCATGTGAGGGATAAATGGTGCGAGTACGGAGCGCCTAATGGATGAGAAAGAGATCCAGTTTCAACGTCGTTTTAATCAATTCTATCAGTAATAAAGGTTTATACTTTTAAAATTTGATGAATGTCACCCAAAACAATGTGGGTATTAAAGTTCATATCGGAGAATAAATTTTAAAGTTTAAATAGGTTTTATCTTTTGCTGCATTTGGAGTTCTTGAGGATCAAGATTTAGAAAGACACAACCCTTCGAGATGGTCAACTTGCTTGGCAGGCATTCTGTTCGTCCGCAAGGCTGAAAAGTTCATTTGAAAACGAACGACATGCGGAAGTTTCCCTCCTTGGGTCTATTTTTCTTCACGCAATATACGAACAACTTCTGTTCTTCATTCATGGTTCGGTTGGTGGGGAGTCGGCGCTTTAATTAATTTCTTTCATTTAAAGAAGTGATTAAAATTAGGTAGTGCGAGAAGAATCACGACGAGAGAATATTTTGCTTGACTCCCATTGTGTTGTGGGACATGAAGCGAGGTTAGAGTGAAAAGTCTTGAGATGTTGACTTTATTTGACTTTGATTTTACTATGGATGAACATGTTTTACTATAAATAATCATGCGATTGTATTTAACTATAGTTTGATATAGTTGACTATGCTAAATTATAGTTTCTGTAGTTGATCATGTATAGTTATGTAGCAATATAGTTGACTTTGGTAGACATGGTTGATTATGTTTTGACTTTACAATATTTTGAGAAAATCCACATTTCCTCAAGGTTAAGTTTGGTTTATCATTGTTGAATATTAATTATTTCACATTGGTGAAGTTTGTTCACCTAATTTGACTTTGATGAACTATGGTGTACTATGGGTGAACATTTTGACTAAGGTAGCCATGTTGATTGTGGTTAATCATGGTTGACTATGGTTCTTATTAGATTCACAATTACACTAAGAGGGGGGAGGAATCAATATAATGACATATTTACTTATTTAAATATTTGAACATCATTAAACATCAATCTCATAAATTAAACAAGTAACACAAAATATACGTGAAACCTTTATAGGAGAAAACACAAAACTTCTCAATATGAAAGATCTTGTAGATACCATACATGCCCCTGTACATCAACTTGCAGAACCAACCTAGGAGACACTAATATCATGTATTTCTTTATGGGAACCAACACAACAGCTTGCAATCCCCTTTGCTAAGATTTGTAAGCATCAACTCTGAGAGACACGATCACACCTTTGCTACAAGATTTGTGGGCACCAAATTACTTCATTGAGAATGCCTTCTATGCCATGTTTGTTAGCTGTACCTTTACTAAGTCTATTTTCACTTATGACTTCACTAGCTATGTTGTTTACTTTTGTCTTCACTAGTTCTACTTGCTACTTCTTCCTTCACCACATCTACTTCTCCCAAAACATGGTTTTTTTGGCTTCTTCTTAAGAATGAACTTTCACAACATGTCATGCTTTCATTTTTTTAAATTCTAATTAAGTTTCTTACGATAAACCTCTTCTTCTTTGTCTAATTAAATTTACGCTATTATAAAAACAACTCATAAAAAGTTATAGAAAGAAATTCCAAGATGACCTATTTAAAGCATGTTTAAGGAGCATTCTAGAACATTAACTTCCCTCGAGATCATATTTGTAAAATTATAGCGAAACAAGATATGCAATTTCTACACATACTTGTTTCATTGATCAAAACCCTCTTACTAGGTTTTGTAGCCATTCCTTTCTTGTCACCTTTGAAAGTGCTCGGTAAGGAAGCTCGGATGCCAATTTCTCACACAAAGTAGAGTTATAGGAGAGTGAGTTGAGTTGTATGGATCATGTTATTTCATTTTGCTAAACATATAGTGTTCGGGCCATGAAGCGATGGCACATATGGGGCAATCGAGAGGAATTTTCTTTAATGGAAGATAAAGTTAAGTACATCGGAGTTTATTAATATACCCATCTTAAGCATAGGTACTCTCGGTTTTTGATTCCCAAGTTCTTTCCATATCAATGAACATTTCCTGTAACCAATAAGATCTTTGTATGTTCGTCCTCCTCCTCCAAATAAAGTCGACACTTGCCATGGCTTGTCATGAAATTGTTTCTACATTGGTTTTTAATTGTGTTGTTCTTTAAAGACAATCCCATCCTAAAATGAAAAAAGATATATATATAATCTCTAAATTTTTAAGATATTTAATTTTCATTGGATTTTAAGTTATTTATCATAAAATTAAGTTTATTTGGTTTTAAAATAAATCTATAAAAATATTAGAATCATAATTTATATTGTTTATATTTAAATGTTTTGGAAAATTAAATTTTTAATCAAATTTTTAATATTTATTATGCAAACTTTAATATATATTATTAATATATAAGTATTTTTTGACTGATACTTGATACGCAGGAAAGTAGAATGTCTTAAGTTTCTAATATCATCCTAAAGTAAGAAAGAAAAGGTTATAATCTCTAAATCTTAGAGATATTTTGATTTTTTTTTAAATTAATTTATCATAATTAGTTTATTAGGTTTTAAAAAAAATATTAGAATAATAAATTATATTATTTAAATTTAAATATTTTAGTGTTTATAATAAAAAAAATAATATTTGTTATACAAAATTGCAATATATGTATTTTTGACCTTAATAGTATTGATATTTTGATTTTTCATTGGTTTTCTAAATGAATTTATTATAAAAATTAAGTTAAGTCATTTTTTGAGACAAGTACATTAATTTGTTATTATAAAATTAAGTTTTATTCAGGTTTTAAAAAACAAATCTACCAAAATATTAGATAGTAATAGTAATAATATTAGTATTATATATATATATATATACGTGTGTGTGTGTGTGTGTGTGTGTGTGTGTGTTTAAAGTTGTCACATACATATATCAATCTCTCACATATAGTAAATTTAAATTTCACCCCATCTAAACACACTCCACTCTGACAAGTCATAATTAACAAGACAATTAAGCCACTTAAACTGACACTATGTTAAAGATATGATGCAAAAACATCAATACGCATAACCATAGAATTCTCATGACAACATTTGTATTTTAAATTTTCACATGGAAAAGGTGTGAATAGTCTTGGTTGTGGCTGAAACAATGGTATTTAATGTTCCAACGATTTTAGTGACATCCGGTTGCTTTGGTATCTTGATTGCACAGGATTTCTAAGCAACAATCCAATCTTTAATAATCTGGTTTGTTGAAAACGATGAAAGCACACACCTAGCGCACCACTCCTCCTTGAAGTCATGAGTCCTGAGATTTCTCCGTTTGAGGTACAATGTGTGTATTAAATTGTTGGCGGTGCAATAAATTTTCCATCATCGGAAATATCGGAAAAGCGCAATGGTCTTCATGAAGTTTCTAAAACGGTTACTATATGGAGGATAAAACCCATACCCACCATCCGCAACTCTCGGCGAGAGGTTTACTCTGGCCAGGCAGAAATCTCTCAGGAAGTTTGGTGAGATAATCGGTCTTATTTTCCGAAAATTTTAAGTTTCTTAAAGCAATTGTGAGGTTACTGCAACGGATACGAAAATTAATTATTCCATGCGCTTAACCGTGTTAGGTTTTTTGTTTTGTCAGTTCGGAGTTCAGCTCATAGGCCTCATGTGCCTCTCAGCCAGGCTGAGGGGTCAACTTCTCATTTTTAACTTCAAATCTCTAATTAGATTTGAACACTGTCTAATCTTCTTTCCTTTTGCTTGTTATATTCTTTACGCCCAATTTGTTTTCCCAACGTTGGCTTGTAATTGAAGTGGACCTCCCACTTCACGGTATGCCTGCAAGGTTCTATCTTGTCAAATTATTACACAATTTTGAATCTAAGGTTAGAATTTCCCCTTCATCGTTCCCTTCTTTTAATTATTGGTGCTTCAGGTTTATTTCGAACCTTTAATCGCAGCTCTTTCAGGTCACGAAACACCGACGTTTTAACACCACTCCAATGCTCTTATGAGAGCCCTACCCAAATCGATATCCCAAAATGAAGCAGTGGCTTCCGTAACCGTAGAACACAACATTAGCGGGTGAACAACATGAGATTTTATACAGTTTAGTCTTCTAGCTTGTGGCAGAGTAAAAGTTGATTCGAAAAGTTCACCTAAGCAGGATTTCTCGGTTAAACTCCATGGGCTTTGGTTAATGTCATCTTGTGTAAAAATTGGTCATTCTGAGCTTAAGCTCATAGCTATTCTGACTCTCTTTGTACACCTAAGTTTATATTTAAAGCTGAATACTAGGATACTATTAATTTTGGGTTCTTTACCACGATCTCCTTTGACTCTTATCCCTGACTAGCTTGGTGAAAGTTTCTAAAGGTTTCATTTTCCTTGTTCGTATGTCTCCTTTTTTCTTGAATTTAAATTTTATCGTGGTGTATCCCAAATTTAGAAATAATGATATTTATTCATATATATGTTTCTCTTAGTAGTTTCTTTCTGTAAATTTCGATTTATTTCTAGAGCTTTAAAGGTACACGCTATTCCTTGTTATAGATAGGTTTGTTTTTTTGTTACACGATTCTTTGAGCGTAGCGATAGGAATGCAAGGTTCCCATCTCAATCTAGTTTGCATGCCTTTGTACGTAAGTGCAAATTCTTCATGCATGCATAAGTTTATAATTACTTTGTATATATTTTCTCTCGACTTAACCTGTTAAAGAATTTTTCTCTATAAGGGTTCTTTTTCTGCACTGGAGTTCGTCAGAGGGTTTTGACTAGTAAATTTTTCCACTGCTGTTCAGTTATCATGAGAAAGTTTTGTATTACCGATTCCTTCTTTGTTGTATAAGGGCGGAGTATAAGTTCCATTCAACTTAATGTTTGAGGCTTGGGCCGTCGCACTAAGAATTGGATGATATTCTCATATGTTCTAAGTTCTTTCCTTTTTGTCAGAAAACCTATTAACTCTGTAACTTCATCTAAGGTCTAGATTTTTCCTTTTACGTCTCTATTTCTTTCCAATGTAATTCTTCTACTAAATTAACTTTATTTTCCTATTATACAAATCCACAGAGTTTCTTTTCTAATAACTCCATTCACAGGATTTTTTCATTACAAGACATATTACAAAACATATTTCAAACCCCTATACAATAGGGTAATTGCAAGACTCCAATACTACTGCTCTTGCATGTTAAGGGAAAGATAAAATATACAATTAACTCAGATTGTTACGGTAATCCTTTCCGGAAATCGTAAAGATAATTACCATTTCTCGGTTATTTTATGACTGTCTATTTTTGTAGTAGACACAGACATTCCTATCCACACACGAGGCTTGAAATCTATATAATAGCTTTTACCCTGTAGAAACTCATAACGGACTAAGTACCCTGCATTTAATCATAGCAATAATAGTCAATTAACCTATCACTTGCAACATCTTGCAGGTTCTAGTACTTATCTGATTAAGGACAAAACTCCTTATTTTTTACTGTGGTCCTCCCAACCATCAAGAGGGGCAATGACATCCTCCTTTTGCTCCCGAGGTCCAGGACTTGGACAACGCGACGGGAATCAGTGGATAGTCTTTTCTTCTATGACCTCAGGATGGCCAATCCAGTCTACAGATAGAAATTCTTTCCCATAAGGGTTGCAAAAGTAATTTCAACTGGTCTATCACCCAGCTCTAGAAGTACTTCACCCTCAGCTAGCAATTGCACAGAACCCCTACCCTTCTTTTGGAATTCCTTTTATCCCAGAGGGTAGGTAACTGTTTTCCAACTGTTTTCCCAACCACTTCCTATTCCTAGAAACTTCACCAACAGTCTACAAAGGGTTTCCTCTTTTTCCTTTTTATTTTCTGTTTTCATTTATTAACTCAGTAAAAAAATAATACTTTATGTCATGAGAAATTTCCATTAAGTTTTCCTTGTCCCGAATAATAAAAGAAAATAAAACTAAAGAGAATAGTTAAACCAATAGTCTTTTAACCAATTGTAACTAATTTGTCTTTTAATGAGGGTGTCACAGCTTCCCCCCCTGGAAGTAACACCGTCCTTGGTGTTTCAGCCCCTCTCTGGAAAGAATTCGGGGTATGCTTCCTGCATAAATTTTTCTTCCTCCCAGGTAGCTTCGTCTAGTCCAAAGTGCTTCCACTGCACTTTCACCGGAACGACTACTCTTTTGCAGAGTTCAATTTCCCTCCGATCAAGTATGCGTAGAGGCTTTACCAGGAACTCTCCGTCCAGTTCTACCTGAATATTCTGCCAATGAATTACATGTTTCTCATCATGTATGTATCGCTTCAGTAAGGATACATGAAACACGTTATGTACCCGAATGTTACTGGGCAATGCCAACCTATAGGCTACTGGTCCGATTCTTTCCAATATTTGGAAAGGGCCACAGTACTGAGGAGCTAGCTTAGCACAAGAGGTCCACCTCATAGTGCTTCTTTTAGGCTTAATTCGTACATATACGTGGTCTCCTACCCCGAATTCTCAGTAGGATCTTTTCCGGTCTGCATAAAATTTTTGCCTATCTTGCGCGGCTTTCAAATTTTGCCTTATTTGTTTTACCTTTGCCTCCA
Organism: Pinus albicaulis; assembly: GCA_034641835.2. NCBI lineage: Eukaryota > Viridiplantae > Streptophyta > Pinopsida > Pinales > Pinaceae > Pinus > Pinus albicaulis. Next base: position 350,737 of record JAXQQM020089990.1, on the reverse strand, counting down.
TTTCAGCCAGCATTTTAGGTCCCAACAACAATTTTGTTTCGGAGCTGCTCCAGTTTATAGGCGTGCGACATTTCCTACCATATAATGCTTCAAAGGGGCTCATTTTCAGAGACTCCTGATACCCATTATTGTATGCAAATTCTACCAGGTGCAAGTAAACTTCCCACTTGGTGGGTTGCTGCATCACATACATTCGCAACATGTCTTCTAGAACCTGATTTACACGCTCTGTCTGCCCATCTGTTTGAGGATGATAAGCAGTACTAAAGTGTATCTGGGTTCGTAGTCCAGAAAATAAAGTTTTCCAAAAAGCAGACGTAAACTTAACATCTCGATCTGAAATCACAGTTTTAGGTATGCCATGCAACCTAAAAATATCCTTCATAAATATATCCGCAATTTTTACCGTTTTATAGGTAGATTGCACAGGTATAAAATGGGTGGATTTACTTAATCTGTCCACCACTACCATAATATAATCATTCTGCTTCCTTGTTCGCGGTAACCCTGTGATGAAATCAAATGAGATAACTTCCCACTTCCATCCAGGAATGGGTATAGGCTGCAATAACCCAACAGGATGCTGGTGCTCATCTTTAACCTGCTGACACTCTAAACACTTGTTTATGTATTCGGCAATGTCCTTACACATTCCTGGCCAATAATAAACTTTCCTTACTGCTGTAAGAATCTTTTGATATCCAAGATGACCAGCGTAATTCCTGCAGTGAAATTCATTCAGGATTAATTCTTTAAGATTAGTACAGTTAGGCACATAGATCTTCCCGCGAAAGGTCAATGCCTGTTCTTCACTCTCTCCAAACTCTGTTGCTTTGTCATGCAGTTTTTCATTCTTCATCTACTGCCACAGAAACTTATATTATGGGTCTCTCTGAGCTTCTTCCTTCAATTGCTTCAATAGTTGGCTTTCCAACTGGTTAAAATATAGAGCAAACAGACTGTGTAATTTTCGACTTAAAACGTCGGCAACTCTATTTTCTTTTCCTTTAACGTGCTCAATGTCCATGTCGAACTCTCTCAAAAATGCATTCCATCTCGCCTGTCTAGAGTTTAAATCTGCTTGTTTGAAATAGCTAGTCAGGCTGATATGATCCGTTTTCAGCACAAATATTTTACCCAGTAGGTAATGCCTCCATACTCGGAGGGCGTGGATTACTGTCGTAAGCTCCAAATCATAAGCAGAATATTTCTGCTCATATTCCTTAAGTTTCCTTGACTCGTAAGCTATTACTTTTCCCTCTTGAGTTAATACTGCTCCAACTCCTTCTTTACTAGCATCCGTACAGAGTTCGTAGTCTTTTTTCCGAGTCAGCTACCTTCAGTACTAGAGCTGTAGTTAGAAGTTGTTTTAATCTTTCAAAGCTGTCTTGGCATTCTTTTTTCCATCTAAAAATCTTTCCCTTCCTCTGCAACGATGTAATCGGAAAGGCAATTTTGGATAACCCTTCTATGAATCTTCTATAATACCCGGCTAGGCCCATGAATGATCTAATGTCCGCCACATTCCGAGGGACTTGCCACTCCATGATGGCTTTGATATTTTCGGGATCAACAACTATCCCTTCAGCTGTTATGACGTGTCCCAAGTACTGGATTTCTGTTTTAAAGAAATCGCACTTGCTGAATTTAGCATAGAGCTGATGCTTCCTTAGCATTTCCAACACTATGCGCAAATTCTCCTTATGCTCTGCCTCATTTTTAGAGTACATCAGAATATCGTAAATAAATATGAGCACAAAATTATCTACGAATCGATGAAACACGCCATTCATTAGCCTCATAAAAGTTGCTGGTGCATTTGTTAATCCAAAGGGCAGCACAACAAATTCATAATGACCATATCGGGTGCGGAAGGCTGTTTTGCAGATATCCTCATATTTAATCCGAACTTGATGATATCCAGGTCTTAAATCAATCTTGGAAAATACCTTAGCCCCTCTTACCTGGTCAAACAAATCATCGATTCTTGGTAAGGGGTACTTGTTTTTAACAGTCAGCTTATTAAGCTGCATGTAATCCATACACATGCGCAATGTCCCATCTTTATTTTTAATGAAAAGGACTGGTGCGCCCCATGGTGACACACTTGGGCGGATATAGCCTTTTTCTAGCAACTCTTGTAACTGTATTTTTAATTCTGTTAACTCCGGCACACTCATCCTATACGGGGCTCTTGATACTCGTGAGGCACCCAACAACAACTCAATAGTGAAATCAATATCCCTTTTGGGTGGTAGTCCAGGAATTTCCTCTGGAAATACGTCCAAAAATTCCTGCACCACAGAAATATCTTCCAGCATTGGGGCCTTTTCCTTAGAATCTATGTATCCTACTTGAATAGCATACAACTGGCACCCTTTTCTAATACACTTACCCATTTGAGATGCTATTATTGGTCGTATTTGTACAGGCTTTTTAACTCCTTCAACCACTTTCTGCGTACCATCTTGCTTTCTGAATGAGATGGTCTTTTCCTTATAGTCTACCACTGTCCAATGTCTTTCCAGCCAATCCATACCCAATAACACATCATATGATCCCAACGGTAAGATATTTAGATCTACCTCTATTTGCTGTTCTGCCACTTCCAGCACATAGTTAGGAATTTTCGCTATTATATTACATTTCGCCCCAGTGGCTAACTGTACCAGCCATGAATTCCTAAATTTATGTTCTTTTAATTTACATAACTCTACTAACTTAGGATTGATGTAACTCAGACTTGCTCCAGGATCAACCAGAATTGAAACAGGTTTAGTTAGTAGTGTACCTTCTAGTTCAATCATCGTAGGCTGAAAATCAGCCTGCCGATCTTCTAGCGCTGCATTGATGCGATGTACGCTACGCGCGATGTCTCCTACTATAGATGCCTCCTGCAGATTTGCTATAGTTTCACTTTTGTTCCGTCTGGGACAGTTCTTATAATAGTGAGCCTCCCCACAGCCCCAACACTGTAAGGGAGGTTTAGAATTCTGTCTTAGTTCAGGTTTACTTGATGCTTCTGTGGGCTTCTCCTCAGCTGGCCACTTGATTCTTTGGTGGTTTTTCCCAAACTTCTTGCTGATTGTGTTTTGTGCTACATTCCTGAAGCTGTTGTTTTTACTGCTCTTAAAGGTAGAGTTACTTTTCTGTCCTTTCTTCGGCTGCCAGCCTTTTTCCATATCACTCTTGATTTTATTTTGCTGATAACACAACCGTGCTTTTCGTATAGCCTCATCCATAGTCTAGGGGTTAACAAATTCTATCCGCTCTCTCATATGAGCAGGTAGACTGCTTAAAAATCTCTGTACCTTGGCCTTCTCTTCTCGAAGATAAGGTACATATCACAGCAGCGAAGTGAACTTTGACACATATTCATCTATCGTTATTTTTCCCAGCCGAAGATCATGGAATTCCTTTGACTTGTCATCATAAAATCTTTCTGTCAGGTATTTATCTTTAAAATACTGCTGGAACAGTTCCCAGGTTATGTCGCGTTCATCAATGATGCGCACATTCTTCACTTCTTCCCACCACAGGGTGGCTTTTTCCCGTAATTGATATATGGCCAGTCTGGCCTTCAAATTGCTGTTGTATTCATAGACCTGGAAATATTTTTTTATGTTTATTAGCCAGGCTTCAGCCGCCTCTTCTGTCTCGCCATCAAATGTCGGTGGCTTAATCTTACGAAATTCTCCCTGCAGTTCCACTTTTTGTCTTTTAGAGTCTTGCTGGCCAGACAAATTTCCTGACTCTGCCTCATTATAATTCCTATTTTTACTCCTCTGGGAGAGGCTCTTTTCAGTTCTATCATCAGCATTATTCTGAGTCTGCTGGTCCTCTAGCTCTGTTGTTAATTCTTTTTCAGCACTAGGGTGCTTCATCCCCTGATTCTACCTATCTGACAAACTCTTCAGGATCTTCTCTTGATCCTGTAACAACCTCTCATTGTCCCTTCGAACTCTTATCATTTCTTCCTGAAGTTGTTGTACTGTGTTTAACAAGAATGTAGTTTGCTGCTGTTGCTCTTCAAGCAAACGGCTAGTCTTTTGGTGTTGCTCTACAGTCAACTGAACCCACATTTCCAGGTTCAAAATTGTGGGGGTTTGAGTCCCCTCAGGTTGTGATTGTGTTGCCATTTCGCTTGCTCCCCTTGGTGCACTAATCACAAGCATTCTGTTAGTAGACCCCTTAAGATCCGAGTGTAGCAACTAGGCTCTGATACCACTTGTCACATACATAAACCGGATTTTGCATATAAAAAAAAAAAATCATTTACCACACAATATACACCATACAGCAATTACTCAGTTGCATTTCACGAAAATTGTTCCACTCTAAACTATGATAAAATAAAATAAAAGTTTAATCAACCAATGCGCCTAAACATACATCTGTCACATCTATGTTTGATTAAATGAATGGTCTTGGCTATGACAATTCACGCTACCAATAGTACTCTCGTTGAAAGTGAAACTTATCATCTAGCTGTCTGGTATCTCCGTGGATGCTTTTGGATTTCCACAACACTCCAGTCTTTATTACTCCTGACTGTTGGCTAATGACATAGCCACTTCGCGCACCATCCTTCTGCCAAGTCAAGTGCCTCGATTATCTCTGCGATGCCAGTACCATATTATTAAATCGTTTTGACAGGTGTAATGATTCCTCCATAGCGAATCTCGGAAAACGCATTTGGTCTTCCCGCGGTATTCTCAAACCTGTTAGTTGTCATTTGCACAGTTCATCCATTCTGCAACAGGGTTTCGCCCTGGCCTGGCTGAGGTGCCCTCGGGAGTTTTTGGGCGAGGTAACCCTTTTTATGCACAAAATTTCCAGTTCTTGGCTTAGATTAAGGTTCTGTAATAGTTGCGGGGTTTAAATGTTCCATGCGCTTTAGTAGAATGATTTCGGAATTTTTGTTTACAAACAGGGTCGAAGTTCCAGCGGTCATGGGTTCCGCTTTCAACAGAACCCAGCTCTGTTTCGACTTCACATCATCACCTCATTCCGCCGGTAAGAAAAACGATTCTACTCCAAACTTATTGATACTATTATTTGCCGTTATACATTGTAACCTTCGCCTAATTGTTTGTGTGAAGGAGTATACTTTTATTGCTCGGCTTCTCCCTCCCTAATTCACTCGCTTATGTTTTCTTTTGGCGCAGGGAATGCCCCCACACAAATGAATTCTGGATTCCCCGTCTCACAGGTATACACACAAAACAGTTGCTTATATATTTATGGCACGCTTGTTGAATTCTGCTATTTAGAGTTTCTTTTCATCGATTCATGACACAGTTTTCTTTTTAATGTATATCCAGGTTGGTTCAAACCCTAAGCTCCGCTTCCTAAATGACTTCGAGCTTGCTTCGGCATTAACACCACTCAAGCTATGCTTGCAGGGTACCCTAGTCAGTATATCGTAAGAAGCAATGGATTCATGGCTTAAGTAGAACCTAGCTTATTATCTGGGTGAATACTATGCGGATTTTCTCTGGTTTAATCTGCCAGCCTGCTTGTCAGAGCAGGAGTTAATTTGAAATAGTTTACCCTAGGCTTGGTTTTCTCTTCATTACATTTCATGGCCTGGTTAATGTTTACTGCGTAAAGAATTATCCCCATGGATTTCTTATTTTCATTGTATCTAGATATAAGAAAACAGTATACTCTGCACAGAAGCACTGTTATGTTCGGGTCCTTTACCCTAAACTCTTTGAATGGTATCGCCTATCAGGCAATAATGTTTATCAGGGTTTTTGTATCTCCTCGAGTCTGTAAAACATTCTTTCCCTTTTAAGTTCAGTTTTTAACTATGGACTGTACCCATTGGAATGATGTTATTTATTTATACATATGATACCACTGGTATTTTCTTCTCATGAGAATTCTCGATTTGTTTTCTCGGAACTTACTGCGACTGTTATTACACTTGTTCTACACAGTTTCTTTTATTCCGTTATCTTCATGCATGCATAAGTTTATAATTATTCTGTATATATTTTCTCTCGACTTAACCTGTTAAAGAATTTTTCTCTATAAGGGTTCTTTTTCTGCACTGGAGTTCGTCAGAGGGTTTTGACTGATAAATTTTTCCACTGCTGTTTAGTTATCATGAGAAATTTTTGTATTACCAATTCCTTCTTTGTTGTCTAAGGGTGGAGTATAAGTTCCATTCAACTTAATGTTTGAGGCTTCGGCCGTTGCTCTAAGGATTGGATGATATTCTCATATGTTCTAAGTTCTTTCCTTTTTTCCAGAAAACCTGTTAACTCTGTAACTTCATCTAAGGTCTAGAGTTTTGCTTTTACGTCTCTATTTCTTTCCAATGTAATTCTTCTACTAAATTACCTTTATTTTCCTATTATACAAATCCACAGAGTTTCTTTTCTAATAACTCCATTGACAGGATATTTTCATTACAAGACATATTACAAAACATATTTCAAACCCCTATACAATAGGGTAATTGCAAGACTCCAATACTACTGCTCTTGCATGTTAAGGGAAAGATAAAATATACAATTAACTCAGACTGTTACGGTAATCCTTTCCGGAAATCATAAAGATAATTACCATTTCTCGGTTATTTTATGACTGTCTATTTTTGTAGTAGACACAAACATTCCTATCCACACACGAGGCTTGAAATCTATATAATAGCTTTTACCCTGTAGAAACTCATAACCAACTAAGTACCCCACATTTAATCATAACAATAATAGTCAGTTAACCTATCACTTGCAACATCTTGCAGGTTCTAGTACTTATCTGATTAAGGACAAAACTCCTTATTTTTTACTGTGGTCCTCCCAACCATCAACAGGGGCAATGATGTCCTCCTCTTTCCCCCAAGCTCCAGGACTTGGACAACGCCACAGGAATCGGTGGATAGTCTTTTCTTTTGTGACCTCAGGATGGCCAATCCAGTCTACAGATAGAAATTCTTGCCCATAAGGGTTGCAGAAGTAATTTCAACTTGTCTATCACTCAGCTCTAGAAGTACTTCACCCTCATCTAGCAATTGCACAGAACCCCTACCCTTCTTCTGGAATTCCTTTATCCCAGAGGGTAGGTAACTATTTTCCAACTGTTTTTCCAACCACTTCCTATTCCTAGAAACTTCACCAATAGTCTACAAAGGGTTTCCTCTTTTTCCTTTTTATTTTCTGTTTTCATTTATTAACTCAGTAACAAAATAATACTTTATTTCATGAGCAATTGCCATTAAGTTTTCCTTGTCCCGAATAATAAGAGAAAATAAAACTAAAGAGAATAGTTAAACCAATAGTGTTTTAACCAATTGTAGCTAATTTGTCTCTTAATGAGGGTGTCACAGATTCCCCCCTTGGAAGTAACACCATCCTCAGTGTTTCAGCCCCTCTCTGGAAAGATTTCGGGGTATGCTTCCTGCATAAATTTTTCTTCCTCCCAGGTAACTTCGTCTGGTCCAAAGTGCTTCCACTGCACTTTCACCTGAATGACTACTCTTTTGCGGAGTTCAATTTCCCTCTGATCAAGTATGCGTAGAGGCTCTACCAGGAACTCTTTTGCGGAGTCACAAGGTAAGTAGGCTCGATTGTGTGAAAAAATCCACAGTTAAGCGTGCTTGAGCGAGAGGGTTGGCTTTTGGGAAGACCTACTTTTCAGGTTTTATGCTATGTGATTCATTTCACTAGTTTCAATGACTGTTATTCACATCTGTGAGCATTACTCATGCAATGAGTGCTAAGTTGAATATTCCAAAATCATGAGAAAATAGTCTACTACGACCACCTCGCATGGAAATGCTCATAGATGAATGGCATACTTAATGTAGTAGAATAATATAAATCACTACGAAAGCCCAAGAATACTTAAATACAAGGGCTGAAGGGAACTCTACTTGAGTAGTTCATGAGGAAAAATACTTGTGAAGGTTTTGCAAATGGGGTAGCAAGCTAAGTGGGCTTGACTGTGGGGAATACTTCACAGTTAAGCGTGCTTGAGCGAGAGGCGATCTCGGATGGGTCGCCTCCCACGAAGTCCTAGTTACCGAGTGCAAGCCACAAAAGTGATGATTGATGCTATGCAATTCATTTCATCAGTTTCAATCCCACGTGCTAAGTGGACAATTAAAAATTCACGAGAAATTAGTGAGTTACCACTACCTCTCAGGGAAATGGTTATAGATGAATGACTTATTTAATGCAGTTGAATACCAAAAAATGATATCTAATATAATACACTTTGAAAACCCCTCAATGCTAAAATATTTTTACCTTTAATTAATTTACATACTTATATAATGTTGATACAAAATTAATGTCAAAATTGAATTATTTTGTTTATGGAAGATATTGAAATATTTTTGTTACTATTTTTAAATTTGTTAATGTAAGTATTATTTTATTATGTTTAAATGTAATGCTAACAGACAACATCTCCCTTATACTAGACATAGTTAAGCAAGGTATGTATAGTTTCATAAAGATATTAAAAATAAAAATAAATTAAATACAAATTAAAAAACTATATATATGATTAGATTAAAAAAATTGTATGGATGATATATAGTTAAATAGTAATAGAATTTAGACACTAAGAATTATTCCTTCCTTATGTTTTATATATATGACTTTAAGGTGAATATTAGTTAGGTATATCATCATTGTTAGTGATGGCATCATGTGCTTTATAAAATTAAAAAAATTTCAATTTCATGGGATTTTAATATGGTGCTATACAGTGTCATGTATTTTTAACCATGGTGAATATATAAGTCATTGGAGTAATCTCTATGATGCCAAATATCAAACCTAGCGGCTACCAATATAACAACCTCAGAATATGAAACATCCTAGATATATTATATATACAAGGAATTTACGACTAAGCAAGAGTAGAGACACCATTGAAATTTATGAGAATGGAAAAGACTCCACAATAGTGGGGGAGCCTAAGGGAGGCTACTCCTTGAACTTTATTAGAATGACCAAAATATGTTGTCGTGTGGGATATAAAACTAGGTGGAAGGGATAATGTTGTGATAAAGATCTCATGCTCCATCAATTTTTTCTCCCTTCATAGTGACCTAGAAATTATTGTCATTATTATTATTATTATTATTATTATTATTAACATGTTCTGTCAAATAAAATATAGAAGGTAGCATTTTTATGGGAAATTAATATTATTTTATAGGAGGTAATTAGGTTAGATTATTCATTTTAATGTATCACCTTTTGTGAGTGTTTTTTGAAATAATCAACATGGACATTACCACTCTTGTGAGTTTGGGTTTAGAATATATTTGAAGTATGATACAAAATAAAATATCTAATGTGGCATATTAAGTATCTATCATATGGGGTTTTGAGACATTGTAGTATAATTTGTTGGAAATATGATGAGGAAATGGACCACTAAGTTGTTGCATTAGTTTTAAATTCTTGATCTACACCAAAATAAATGTAGCAACTATTATGTACTAATATTATAGGGTGAGTTTTCATGTGCCTTATTTTAAGCTAGAAAAATCCTTTTTTTTTTTTGGGTAGGAGGAGGGGGGATAATATAAATTAGAGTAAATATTTTCATTGAAGTAATTAGGAGGTTTATTTTACTTTGGGAAATATAGGGACAGAGGATTAGGAACTATAGGTAACCACATATGACTATGGTTGACTATGGTTGACTATGGGTAACTAGGTGTGATAATGTTGTTTATGGTTGACTAGGATGGAATGGTTTACTATGATTGTATATGATTAAACATAGTGACCCACAATTAATAATGATTATCTTTGGCAATATTTTGTTGACATATTGTTTCTAATATTGACAATATTCAAAATATGTCTAACTTGCTTGTGGCCAGTGACTTCTTTTAGTAATTCATTATGGATTATTCCAATTATTCTTGATTTTTCTCTAAAATTTTAGGTTCTAAACTTTTGACACATTTTAAAGGGCTTAAAAATTAATTTTTTTACCTTAGGATTAAATAAATCTTTCATAGCATTCACATTACTTGGAAAACCTTTTACTTCTCATGGATACCTTTCGAGCATGCTATTTTGCACCAAAAATAGAGTTTGCAAGAAAAATTTGAGACCCTTAGAAACCTATGTGTCAATTAGATTATATCTTGGGTTCTACATCTTTTATTTCTAGTTCATCCCCTATTATTAAGCTTTTGGATATCAATGTATTAGATTACAAATAAACATATTTCACATGTCTCCCTTTGGTTAAAAACTATCACTATTATAGCTAGTTGAAATTTTTTTGTATCACTAATTGAGCTAGTCAGTATTGTCATACATTTTACAGGATTTTGATACTTGATTTTTTTATTATAATTCGGTTCTCACTATAATGATGTTCTACTAAAATTTATGTTTATTTTGTTTCCATTAATATTGTTTCCCTTTACTATATTCTTGGTATAAAATAGATCAATTTTACTTTTTGTTTTCTATTATAAAGTTATGGTTGACTCTGATTTACAGTTATGGTATGTTTACATTTATTATGGTTTAATGACCATGGTTTTATTAAGTTTACTTTCTCTTTGGTTGACTACAACTTGACATGGTTATCCATGGATAAGTATGGTCGACCATGTTGAGTATATTTAACTATGGTTTTCTATGGTAATGTAACATTACAATGTTCATCGTGTTTCTCTTATGTTGAAGTTTACTTTATTTATTTGTTGTCTCAAAGTAAGAGATCTATTAAAGGTTATGTTACATTGTTATTTTCAACAAAGGTTAAATTGTATTGTGATGTTATCCAACCATTATGACATATTTCATTATATGTATTCATCGTGTTATAGAATTGATTAATATTTATAGGTAATGTCAATAAATAGACTCCTTATAATATTTCAAATGAAATCCTTAAAATCAATCTTTCAATCAAACTCACAAAAAGCAATAAGAGTTTTTTTCTTGGGAAAGGGGTCCAATTTAAATTTGCTTCAAAGGATGAACATAGTTGATCTAGGTGGATATTCGTGGTGATCCACCTCTTCCGCTAGCTTCAAGCACAATTTTCCATCTTGGTAGCTAATTTACAATTTTTTAGGTCATAAACTTACACGAACATTTTAAGGCCCTAAATGATGTTTTTTTTTTTTTTTTTATCTGTCATAAGGACCTAGGGATCGAAGGCGAGTCTAAAATTTGTAACTCTTGGGTAGGAAATTTCAATAGTGTAACCACCCCTCCCCGATTTATTATCCTTAACAAGAATGTTGTGGTAAACATGAGTTGAGGGATACTATGACATGACCTGACCTCCTAGGTCCAATTAAGAAACTAGGGCTGACTATTAATGGCAAGATAACATTTCATATCACCCAAGGCTACAACAGAGTAAGTGGCAGAGAAACCATCCTAGGTGGCCAAATTGTGAGCTGGACCCCTCCTTCTCTGCCTTGGGCCGTCAACTACATACATAGCAAGGCCTCCATGAAATTGAAAGCCTCTAACCGCATGCACAATATTATGCTAGGTACCTATAATACAAGTGTATCCATTTATTGTTATTGTTGTGCCCATGTAGTCCCCATATTGTTATTGTTTATCCGCATATTTAGTATAATGCATTGCGGAAACCCCTCATACTTAAAATATAAAGAGTAAAGAGATGTCTTCTTGAATGGTTCATGAGGTACCATACTTGCTAAGGTTTTTCAAATGGGGTAGCAAGCTAAGTGGGCTTGATTGTGGGGAAATATTCACAGTTAAGCGCGCTTGAGCCAAAGGAGTTCTGGGATGGGTGACCTCCCGAGAAGTCCTGGTTATCGGGTGCAAGCCCCATAAGTGATTATTGATGCTATGTGATTCATTTCACTAGTTTCAATCCCACTTCTTCACCCCCGTGAGCATCACCTGATGCAATGAGTGCTAAGTGGATTATTCAAAAATCATGAGAAATTAGTGAGTTACGACTACCTCTCATGAAAATGGTCATATATGAATGACTCACTTAATGCAGTTGAATCCCAAAAATGGTATCTAATATAATGCACTGCAAAATCCCCTCATGGTTATGGTGTTTCTGAATTTATGTTTCCTTAACCAAAAACCTCTAAAAATGTACCTAATTGCTTATTATGGATGCAACATTTGTTTTATTGCTGATTATCGTTGCCAATCTCATTCTCAGCTCTGGCCAATCGAATTTCTCTATTCCCCAAGAATACTGAGTAAGGAATTTACCCAGTTAATCTAAAATTCAAACTTACTCCCACTCAAATTTTTTATAATGATATTAAATTTCCTTTGGGTATGGATTATGTTCCATCATTTGAAGTATGATTTCATACATTGTTCATCTCAGTTTTGAGTTTATTATTTAATTTTGGTTTCCTTATCGCTACTTTATTACTTAATATTTTTTTGTTTGGTTTTGGATGTAGGTTGAATATTTTTTTAATGAAACGTGGTCTTCACCTACAACTTTTTCGGAACTAAGGAGATATTTTTCTCGAGGAGGCCTACCAATAGTTTATGCTTCATGGCTTCAAAATTTCTCTACAGGTATGTATATTCTCACTACCCTCAGCATCTTGTTATTCGATGTTGCCCATATGTTTTTAATTAATTTATGGGTTTTAGTTAATGATACCCTTCGTTCTTTTTTTCCTGGCTCTTCTCTACTCAGAGAACCCATCAAAATTTCTGGCATATGTACCCTTTTTTAATAGACACAGGGTTTGTGTTGTTAATCTATTTTTCATTCTATAATATGTTTGTCCATTATTTTCTGCAATTCCTTTGTTATGTTTGTCATTCTTTTGACATCTAAATGGGTTCTTAGGAATATACAATTGAAATTCCTCATGAGTTATTGATCTAATTTTTTTTATGTGCAGGTACCCTTTTCTATCTTTCTGTTGCATTATACATCAAGGTTATCATTTTGTATATCATACAGTAACAAAATTATTGGATTTAATTTGTACAAGTTGGTCCATAATTCCTTGAAGACTTCCTCTATTTGAAATCTAAACTATTTTCAAAGGGATAATGTAGCTTTAATTCATGGGGCTCAATCCCAACTCTGTGTAAAATTTGGACAACAATTAATTTGACATTTATGTACATATAAGTCTCCCGACTTATTTTGATTTAGTATAATATAGCATACATTATTTACATAAGTTAAAGTAGGTTTACTGTTCTACATATTTTATATTCTATGAAACTTTTGCTTCATTTATTTATAAAAAATAATATATATATATATATATTATTTAAATTAAAATAATAGAAAACCATTTTTTGATCATAATTTCGATGATTAAATGAACTCTCCTACACATCTTTCTTTTCATGAAAGGATAACCACATAAAGTTGAAAACCAGAGTATTTTTTTTTTTTTTTCAAAATATTCGCTTAAAATTTTTAATAATTTAGTATTCATTCACTTAAACAAATAATCTTGTAATAATTACCACCAAACAACTAGATTTCTTTATTATGTGCAACCTATTATTAATGGCAGGAAAGATGATTAGTTTCATTAAATTACTTGACAAATCTTCCTTTACCTTAAATTTTTTAGCACTTTTCATTTTAATAACAAAATTACATCTTTTAAAGTTTTATGATATTTATATCTTTCAAAACTCATTTAAAAATTCATATATATGTAGTCCTTTCTTTTTAAAAAAAGTATGTTCAAAATTAATATTCCGGTAACTTATTTGTATGTTCCTAGCATATGTCTACATCATTTCCGTATTTTATTGGGTCTTGACATGACAATTATCATATAATCCATTTTACTTTTATCAATTTTATCACAAATAAAACATACATCTAAATTTAATAAAAAAATATTACATTATTTCTTTTATTTTTAAATAATTAGATGTATTAATTGTCTTTTTTCTTTCAAATAGTATCATGAAAATTAATATTCCTATAACTTATTTGTATGTTCTTAAATATAAGCCCACATTATTTTTTTATTTTGATTATTTGTATGTTCCTAAATATAAACCAGCATTATTTCTTTATTTTATGGAGCTTTTTCATCACGCATATAATCCATTTTAATCACAAAGCATAGGTTGAAATTTATTAAATAAATGATTATATTATTATTATTTTTTAAATAATTAAAAAATATAGCATATTTTTTAAATAATTAAAAAATATAGCATATTTTTTATATTTTTATAGATTTTCTGATTTTTTTCTTCATTTTATTTACATTTCAATATAACTAAATAAAAATCTTATTAATCCATATAAATCTAATATATTTCAAAAATAAAAATTCTAAATTAATCAAATCAAATCAAATTTTATTAATAAAAATACAATTTCAAATACCACAAAAATAGAATACAAATCCATATATTCTGAGAAAAATTGTAATATATATCAAAAATTAAAATTCCAAATTAATCAACAAGGCGAATTGAAGCATAACTTCAAATATCACAAAATTAAAATTCTTGAACTCTAAAAGAAAATTCCAAAATCACAATGTGAAAAATCCAAATCCAAATTTGGTAATACATTAATCGGGCGAAATTTCTTCAAACCCTCTAACATAAAGTTTATCGTAACCTGACTTGACAGCCCTTTTTGGATAAGTTTTGGTAAGAACTGAAAATGAACTCTCTGACCAGACATCCTACTCTACAAAAATAACAAATGTTTTTCACGAACGTGATTATTATTTAAACTGGCAGCTGTAAATTTTGATTAATATTTAAACTTTATAAAAAAATGATTCAAGACCCTAGTGAGAATATAAAACTTTGTTTAGTAACTTCTATAGCGTGAATGACGAAGTATATGTGAATCTACGAAATCTTATTTAACGAACAATCCAAATCAAAAAAATTTGATAACTGTGAAAACCTAATTTTTCTGTTGTATATTTGATAAGCTCTCTAAAACAACCTGCCCGACCCTTTTATTATATTCTTCGCGATCTCCACACTATAATCGAGCAGCCTCTGGATTCGCAGGAGAATTTGGATTTGGGTCACACGGTACTGACTGCACCCACATAATACAAAGATGAAGATTGATCAGCAATAATATTGCAGCCAAAAATATTTGTAACTTGCATTTCTCTTCTTTTTAGAAAGTCACATTAAACCACAACCATATACATCAAGAAAATCACCTGACAACCAAAATGTACCTGAATTGAAGTGAGAATTGTAGCCACACCATAGGCTGGGCTCCACATGTTATTCAAAATGTCCAAGCAAATACCACCATGATTATGAACTGCACAGGACGAACCAAAGATCACTTCGCTGATGATTACCAGAGGCCTTTTTAAACATTGGATCTGATATGCCTGGTAGGAATTTAAAAGGATGAGGGGCAGATTTATTTCTTCTTGCACGATCAAATATTATTTAATAGACATGATGAATGATCAATTTGTATTTACTGCACAGTAAGAAATTTAACGCTGCATAGACATCACTTACCATTGGGGTGAAACATGTTCGATACAAACCTCACCTTTGGAGGTGTCATCGGGTTAAACTCCAGCGTTAGCTTCAATAAGCCTACAAATTTGCCATAGAAAACTGATCAAGTTCAGTCAACCGAAATCTCTGAAGAAAACTGAAAAGTTTTAATTGGAGAACTACTCGCTTCCATCCCATGGAGTTTCTGGAGGCCTGCGAACAATTATGGGCACAGGTGAGTCACCTACTTGATCAAATCTAAAAAACCTACGCGTATTCAGATGAGTCCAACTTTTGAAAGTCTAAACCCTGCCATATTTAATGAAAAAAATGCTAGGTACCCTATAGTATATACGCGAAAATAATAGCGTCCCAGACCATAAGATTGTCCTCCCGCGGAGCTCCGCTAACACCTGCAGGGGAGTCGTCTTTTATCCTTTTCAAATCACTCATCAGTCTCTTAGTGCAAGCAGACGACTTACTGCTTCCCTCCATCCCACTTCCCTCGACAGAACAATTACTGCGTTGTTAGCGAAATAAGTAAGCAAAGATAGTGAAATGGCTCCCCGTGATTAGGACTATCTGAATAGTTAAGTTCATTGCTTCTTTATTTATAAAGTATTCTTCCCTTAAATGGTCGGCCTCAAATTCTTTATGTAATTTCGTTGTTTCCACTACTTAATAAAATATTCTGTAATAATATCCTAGTGGGGATGATGCTCATTTTTTTTAATTAAAAATTTATATGGAAATATTTGATTTAGGATCGAAATTTATCATAAAATATTAATAATTTTATTTCTATATGGTATTTATCAATTTCAATAAAAATTATAGTTCTCAAATTAAAATATTTTTAGATATCATTTTTTGGGATTTAAGTGCTTCAATTAAGTGAGTCATTTATCACTCTTTCCATGACTACCTCTCATGTAAATGGTGATAGATGAATGACTTACTTAAAACAGTTGAATATCTAATATAATTCACTCCAAGAACATCTAAATACTTAAATACAAAGAGTGAAGTGGGCTTTTACTTATGGTTCATGAGGTACAATACTTGCTATTTTTTTCCAAATGGGGTAGCGAGCTAAGTGGGCTTGATTGTGGGGAAAGCTCCAAATTTAATCATGCTTAGCCACAGTATGGGTGACCTCCCTTAAGTCCTAGTTACCGGGTGCAAGTCCTAGTTACCCTATGCAAGCGTGGTGATGATTGATGCTACTTGATTCATTTCACGAGTTTCAATCCTAGTTTTTCACATTGTGAGCCAATGCAACCAGCGGTAAGTGGAATAATGCCATGTGATTCATTTCACTAGTTTAAATCCTAGTTCTTCACATTGTGAGCCAATGCAACGAGTTCTAAGTGGAATATTAAAAAATCATGAGAAATTAGTGTGTTACTACTACCTCTCATGGAAATAGTCATATATGAATGAATTAGCACAATTGAAAATGTAATATAATGCACTCCAAAAACCCCTTAATACTTAAATACTAAGATTGAAGCGAGTTCTGCTTCAATGGTTCAATAGGTACAATACTTGCTAAGGTTTTGCAAATGGGGTAACAGGATAAGTAGAATTGATTGTGGGGAAAACTTCCTAGTTAGTGGTGGTTACTGGGTGTAAGACCCAAAATTGATGATTGACACTATGTGATTCATTTCACGAGTTTCAATCCCACTTATTTAGCCTTGTGAACATCACCCTATGCAAAGAGTGTGAAGTGGACTATTCAAAAATCATGAAAAATTAGTGAGTTACGACTACCTCTCATGGAGTCGATCATAGATGAATGACTTACTTCATGCAAATGAATCCAAAAAAATGATATCTAATATAATGCATCGCAAGATCATGTGAATACTTAAATAGAAAGAGTGAAGTGAGCTATACTTGAATGGTTTATGAGGCACAATACTTGCTAAGATTTTTCAAATGGGGTCGCAAGCTAAGTAGGCTCGATTGTGGGAAAAAATCCACAGTTAAGCGTGATTGAGCAAGAGGGTTGGCTTTTGGGAAGTCCTACTTATCGAGTTTTACGCTATGTGATTCATTTCACTAGTTTCAATGACTTTTATTCACATGTATGAGCATTAGCTGAATATTCCAAAATCATGAGAAATTAGTCTATTACGACCACCTCGCATGGAAATGCTCATAGATGAATGCCTTACTTAATGCAGTAGAATAATATAATGCACTACGAAAGAGTCGTCTAGAATCCACCATTTATTTCCCAATTTCTATGGTTCTTTAGAGGGTTGTTTTCCTACCCCTTTTGCGGGACTCTTTCGTGAAGTATTTTGTGTTGATGAGCGTGCCCCCCTAGATACCCAGGGAGGGGAGCAGTTGTGCTCTCGCGAGGATTTCCTCCATTTTTTGGATTTTTTGCTCCAATATTGATATGTAATCCTTTCATTTACAGGCTTACTCTAGCCCGATGAGATCCACGCCTTCTAGATCTATGCTTTCTCGTTCTTCCTCCATCACTTCTAGGATCGATTCCGTGATCTGTTCTTTTCCATTTATCATGTTGTTTTCCCCTGCGGCATTTGCATTACGTGGTTTCAAGAAGGTCTCAAGGGGGAGCTTGTCCTGTTGAGCCTTAGAGGACTTGGCCTGTGCCGTGGAGGTGCTCCCAGCTTCGATGACTGGTTCGAGTTTTTTTTCATTTAGCTGATTTAAGGCTGCGAATAAATTTCTAATTGTAGGTCCTTTTTTATTCTACTGAGGGGTAGCTCTTGTGTTTTGTTATTTTTTCTTGCTACCTTGGTGAATCCTTCTACCTCCTGTTCGCTTGATTCCTTTTTAGCTGTAGCTTTCCTATTTAGGGGACAGTCTCTAAAGAGATGCCAATGTTGGTGACACTTCATGCATCTAAAAGGAATGTGCTCATAATCTACAATTTGTGTCCATTAAAAATTTCCATGCATCAGAATTACCTCGCCTGGTAGAGGTTCAAATAGGTTCATGTAGACGCATAGGTGGGCATAGGCAACATAGCAGTTTATCTTGGTCTCCTATGAAATCTTGACAAACTCTCCTAAGGTGTTTCCAATGTCTTTGAGGGTCATCTCGTCCCAATAGTCTTGGGGGAGAGAGTAGAGCTAGATCCAGAATGGTGCCCAAGTGAGATGCTATTTATCTGGGTTGTAACGCTCAATCTAGGATCTGAGGTATAGAACTGCAATGTTGAAGAAATAGGCACCCCTATCCATTATTATATCTTTGTCTTCAGAACAGGTAGAAAGTATATTTAAGAAGCCTTTAACACATAGTTGTAGGTCAATATGGCCTTTGGGTTTCCATTTCGAGGCTAACCATCCTCACAATGCTTTTTCCATGGGCCAAAGCCAATGAAATTCCCTATTAGTGCGTTATATTCCATGAATTGGATTCTTCCATTGATGTGGTGCGCTGGGAGTTCTATCACCGTTTTCTTGGAGTTGTTTGGTATGCATGTTATTGATTTAGTGTTTGTTGTTGTTGATGCTTGTGTATTTGTCGCCTGCGCTATGGGTTTCGGCCCTGCAGTTTCCTGAGATGGGCCAGAGTTGTGTTGATTGACGGTATCATCCCCTGCTGCTGCCCCTATGGGAGGCTGGCCCGTGAGGGGGGGAGTAGCCATCCCCCCACTGGAGTCGATCATCGGTGATCCTGTAGCTGTCTAGGTGAGAAGTCACGGTCTATCAGTCTTGGGGAGGAGGTCTACCTAGGGTAGCCAATGCCAGAACCAACAAAACCTAGTTCATGGAGGTCGGCCTGGTGCACAGCTCTGCTCGGGTTATTTCCTTTTGTTTTGGGAAGCTCCTTGTATAAATTTTATTATGTTATATGTGAATTATATTTTAATTTAAATATAACTATTAAGATATAATCAAAATTTTATGTAATAACTAATTACATGTATAGGCTTACAACATATTAGAATTGGCCACGTTAATGTTTTTCTTAATTAATTTTTTTGATATCATGGTGTAAACTTCAAGATGTGAGTATATTATCGTGGTTGTCACCACATCAATGGATGAACACCACTAAATTTATTGCATATGAAAATCATATGTTTAAACATTTCTTAAACTAATATTACACTAAGAGTTATTTGTCATCACATATGAAGCTTAGAGACATGGAATTAAAAATATAAATGATAAAAATTATAAATGTTAAAAATGACATTATTGAAACTTGGCTACAATGAAATGTTTCATTATGGTGCTTCAAGTTCTTAAAATTGTTCCTTTCAAAAATCTAATGGACCAAATATATGTCCTCTATTCATTGGCTTTAATTGATTGCAGTTTTATCAAGCTAAAAAAATATTAACATGATTGGTTTTATAGAAGAAATATATTTGATATATTTTAGGTTTGAAATTATAAATGGGTAAGTGGATTAGGGGTGGTATGGTCATGGCTCTGGTTCTGCATGTGGTTTTGTTTCAGACTTTTCATTTTATCCAGTCTTGCGGGTTTGGGTACACTCTCTCTTTTGAAAGGCATTATGTATTCATTATAATTTTTGAGAGTGTCGTAAAGTAGCATCATCCTACTCCTGCTAGTAGAAATATGCCCTTATCTAAATGCTGGTGTTTTACTCAATTGGGATGTTTTAAAATTGTTTCTACAACAGGTCTTCTAGGAAGACACTTCTGGCTAATAATATTTATCAAAGATCATTCTATAAAACCTATGGCCAAAGGGAACAAGGGGAAAAAGGATACCAAGAAAAAGGCAAGGCCAAAGGCTCAAACACTCCATCCAAGTGTGGTAGGAAGCCGAGCATGGAAGTTATGGAAAATTTATTTCAAGCTTATTCTTAGGAGACACATTTCTTCGTCAAATCCCTAATTCATGGATGGGAGAGCGATGCTAGAACCAAGTTGGAGGAACATGAAGACATCACTAAGGATGAAATCACCCAAATTATCACTGACCCAGGTCACACTCGAGGTAGAATTTCATTGTTCCATAATTTTATCAGAACATATTGGTTGATAAAATGCCTTCTATCCAAGGAAATAATGTCGGTACAAGAGGTTGGGGGTGATCCTAATGTTGCAACAACTTTGGCTGAACTCAATATATCCATTCAGGAAATGAACCTTTGACAACACCATTAGTATGTTTTCCTTGGCAGAATCTGGAAGGACTTAGAATCCATGCTATAGGTGGATACAGCTCATTCCAGTGGCAAGAACCTGACTCCTGTCGAGTGAGATGATGATTGAGAAATGATCATCCTAAGTCTACTTTTTGCTAATGATAGTGGATAGATTTTATTTTTATATTATGTTTATGCTTGCAAATACTGATACCGATATTAACTATTTGAAGACAGTAAGTTGTATACATAATATATATATGTTTTGGATGGCTTATAACTTGCTAAGACGACCAAAAGACCTAGTTTCTTACCTGCTTTTGTTTATAAATAGAAAATAGCAAGGACCTACTATGGTTACAAAAAGAAAAAAAAATATAGTTTATATAATATAAATTTATATTTTTGTTAGAATAATATGTAATATTATATTAAATTTAATAAAAAGAATTGGTTTATTTTAATATTTTAAATGCTCCATTTATTCTTAATCACCATTTCTTGGGTCTTGAAAATCTCTTTTGAATTATTCTCTTTTTCTTTAAACAAGTTTTCAAAAGGTTTATTTGATTGAAAATTAATAAGATTATATATATATAAAGCAATCATCATAATTTTTTTTAATAAAAGACTAACTAGTGGATTATGAAACACTCTATGTAGAAATTAAAACATGTAATGCCCTCATGCCCTTTCATCTAAGCACTGAATTCATTTTAAAAATGCCACGAGATTCACATTGTATAATCAACCATACTCGAAAATTTTAAAGAAAAAAGTAAACTATTCCACATTAGATTAACACATAGCTTTTAAATTCTACTAATTTACTATGTCATTTGACAATTTAATGTGATGAACAAAAAAATATTGAAACTTAGACAATGAGGAATTTGTGAATTTCAGAAAAGCATGAATGAGATGAATTTAAATTTAAATAAATAACTCACAAAACTTTAATTAGGAACCTATTGATAAAGGAGATGATCTTCAAGTTCATTTAACAAGCAGAAAATGAGTATGGTAAACCATCATATTTATTTTTCTTTAAAATTACCTCAATCACAAAAATTATAATAATATTTGATTTTATATTTATATTATAATATTATAATAATACATATTAGGTGTTAATAATATATTTTAAACTTTAATTGTAATATTATATTTTAATACTAATATAGTTTCCTTGTTATTGTGAAATGATCAAATCCTCACATTTTTTAATTCTATAATAAAAATTTAAATTCTTTAATTATAAATAAATTGAATATCAAACAATAATTGAGAAATCATTTTTGCAATTTAATAAATAATGATAGAAAATAAGAATTTCATCAATTTCATTATAGCATAAACCCTTTTACTACTCTTAGTAAATAAGATATGTACAAAGGAACAGATGAGCGAGAGAAATGATATACAATAAAATTTAATCAAGTCTCAAACAAATATGTTATACAACCACATTTTCCATCAATCAGAAATAATTCAGTTTATAATAATACAATATTAGTTTTTTAATATTAAATTCTAAGTTTTAATATCAAGTTTTATTTTAAGTATAATATCTAACAATAATATTAATTTTTACATTTAAGTTCTAATAAATATAGTATTTTGTTTTATTTTTTCATATAAATTTTATTATGTTATATTTGAATTATATTTCAATTTCAAATATAACTATTAATATATAATAAAATTTTTATGTAATAACTAATTACACTAATAGGCTTACCCAATGTTGGAATTGGCTACTTTAATGTTTTTCTTAATTAGTTTTTTGTTCGGATGGTGTAAACTTCCAGAATATGAGTATATTATCATCTTTGCCACCACATCAATGGATGAAATTCACAACGCTAACTTTCCTCCATATCTAATCATATGTTTAAAAATTTCTTAAATTAATATTTACACTAAGAGTTATTCGTCAACACACATGAAGATTAAAGACATGAAATTAAAAAAATATAAATGCTAAAAAATTACAAATGTTATAAAATACATTATTGAAAATTGGCTGCAAGGAAATGTTGCATTATGGTGCTTTAATTTCTTCAAAATAGGCCTTTGAAACATCTAATGGACCAAACATATGTCCTTATTCATTGGCTTTAATTGATTACAGTTTTATCAAACTCGCAAAATATTAACATGGTTGGTTTTATAGAAGAAATATATTTTATATATTTTAGGTTTTAAATTTTAATACAGTTTATATAATATTAATTTATAGTTATGTTAAAATAATATGTAATATTTAATTAAATTTTAATTAAATTTAATAAAAAATGTGTTATTTCAACATTTTAAAAGTTTCATTTATTGTTAATCACCATTTTCTGGGTCTTCAAAATATTTTTTGAGTTATTTTCTTTTCTTTAACCAAGTTTTGAAAACTTTTATTTTATTTAAAATTAATAATTAATATATATATATATATATATATATATATATATATATATATATATATATATATATATATATATATAAAAGATCAAGGAATCATCATAAATGTTTTAATAAAAAACTAGCCAGTGGATTATGAAACACTCTCTAGAAATTAAAACAATATAATGCTCTCATGCCTTTCCATATAACCACTGAATTCATTTTCTAAATGCCACAAGATTTATATTTATAATCAATCATACTCTAAAATTTTAAATAAAAAGGTAAACAATTCCACATTAGATTAAAACATAGATTCTAAATTGTACTAATATTTAAAGATAAAAAGCATGAACTAGATGAATTGAAGTTTAAATCACTAACTCATAAAGCTTTAATTGGGAATCTATTGATAAAAGAGATGATCTTCAAGTTCATTTACCAAGTACGGTATGAGTATGGTAAAACATCATATTTCTTTTTCTTTAAAATTTCTCAATCACAAATATTATAATAATATTTCAGTTTATATTAATATTATAATATTATAATAATAGATATTAGATCTTAATAATAGATTTTAGACTTTACTTTTAATATTATGTTCTAATATTAATACAGTTTCCTTGTTATGTGTGAAATAATTGAATCCTCACATTTTTTAATTCTATAGTAAAAATTTAAATTCTTTAATTATAAATAAATTGAATATCCAACAATAATTGAGAAATAATTTTTTGCAATTTAATAAATAATTATAGACAATAAGAAATTAATCAATTTCAACATAGCATAAACCCTTTTATAAAATGAGTGAGAGAAATCATATGCAATAAACTTTAGTCAAGTCTCAAACAAATATGTTATACAAGCACATTGTCCATCAATCACAAATAATTTAGTTTATGATAATACAATATTAGTTTTCAATATTAAATTTTAAGTTCTAATATTAAGTTTTATTTTTAGTATAATATCTAACAATAATAGACATTTTTATATTTAGGTTTTAATAAATATGTTATTTTATTTTAATTTTTCATATAAATTGTATTATGTTATATGTGAATTATAATTTACTTTTAAATATAACTATTAAGAGATAACCAAAATTTTATGAAATAACTAAGTACACTCATAGGCTTACCCCATGTTGGAATTGGCTACCTTAATGTTTTTTCCTAAATAAATTTTTTATCCAATGGTGTAAACTTCAAGATGTGAGTATGTTATAGTAGTTTCCCCCACATCAATGGATGAAATTCACACCACTAACTTTCTTGCATGTAACACCTCCAATTTATGTGTTTAAATTTCAAAACTGGACATTTGAACTTTAGTCCTAAGGCGAGTGGACCCCAAAGGATAAAGTATTTTGTGAATGTAATTAAATATTTAAATTTTGGAAATGAATAAAATGATTGTGTGCAGATTGACCAAAATGAGGTTCATGAGATCACTTGCTAAATCCATGAGGATGGATAAGGCAACTATTCCCCATAATCTTTCAAAAATCCTTGAAAGAACTTATTCTAATTTAGATTTTTGACGAACAATCTAAATTTCCCCAATGATGAGGAAAGTAGTTGGGAAGAGGTAAAAAGCTAGAAAAGCTGAGGAAAGCATAAAAACAGCTTTAAAGAATCCCGAAAATGGGAAGCCTAGGCAAACAGGAAGAAAAGCATCCTGATATTCTGGACGCAGAATTAGAAACAGACTTTGGGGGAAAATAGCTTAAATAAGCTGCTCCTAAATAGATTAGAGGGTGATCTATTCTAGGAGGTGATCTTAGGTCGGGGGTGAGTTCTGGGAGACAAAAGGACTCTAAGGTTGGGAGGTTGGTCGACTGCATGAGTGGTATGTCTCTAACTTGCATTGTGTTTTTCTCTTACTGTGGTATGAATTGGCTACATATAAAAAAATTGATTATAGGGTATTAGATTTATTAGTACTACCTATAATAGAATTAATCATAAGGCATTCACCCTTATAATTTTGTATGGTGGTAGAGAAAAATTCTGTAGAGTAGAATCCAATAGAGAGTTTAAACCAAAGTTGGTTTAAATCTGAGGATACATATCCTCTACAGATAAATTACTGTAAATTTCTTCTGTTCTATTTGCACCTAATTGTGAACATGAGTAGGTAAATTAAAGAGAATTTCTCCAAAGTCTCTAAACAAACCCTTAAGGTAAAAAAAATTGGAGATTTCTAATATCTCATGAAGCATAACTTTGTAACTTTAATCTGTTTCTGGGAAAAATGGAGTAGTGAGAAAGTAAATGCATAGAATGCAAAATTAATTATTTAGTAATTATTAAGTAAAGAGCAGGGAGATATAATATTTTTAACAGTTATACAAATTAAAATTTAATATAACTATTATGTACTTAACCAAGATTAAATGGAAAAGTAGAAGACCTTAATGCTGTAACAAGTAATTAAGTAGCAAGGGAATGAATTCCAAACCATGCTCAGTTCTACAGAATTTCCTAGAACCAGAGAGCTATGTATGCAAGAGATGTGAATAGCTATAAGGAAATGAAAAGAAGATCCAAATAGAATTATATAACGTGGAAAACCAGAAGAGTATGGAAACCTACCAGCATATAGTCCTGGTATTTCATACATATTTATTTATATATAAATGAGAATGGACACACAAAACTATGCATGCAATTATATGTATAGACAGATATTAGTAAAATAATTTCAATGTAAACATGAGTAGAGGGAGACTGTTAGCCATGATACTAGTACCAGTTTAGAGATATCTAGCTACAGAAACTAATGAATAGATACATCAAAAGAGAAGTTAAAATGAAATATGAGTCCCCAGAAATTCTGAGAGTCTATTATAAGAGTCATGCAAAACATAAATAACTGATGAGTCTGTCACACAGTGAACAACATTAATCCTACAGAGAATTACATCAGATACATTCACTGCTATGATAAGCAAATTAAACAAGGATTAATTCCTTTGTGTAAACCATATACACGAATCAGTTCATGCGAGGAAGCAGGAGACATTCCATATAAAGTTGAGTTTTAGCTTCGTTATAATTATGTCAACATAAGAAAATATGTGAATATATATATATACAAAAGTCGCAATTCATAGTCTGAGCCTATAAGGCTAGGGTCTGAGGACCGAAACCCTTATCCCAATAAAAACAAATTTAAAAGAGCACCAACATACAAACAAAACGTATTAACAATTCGACTGGCTGCAGCCTCATTCCTCAATGAACACCGTGTAAATGTAACACCCCCAAGTTCTACAAGCCAAATGAGACATTGGAACATAAACTAAAGGGGAGTGGACCCCAATGGATAATTATTGTGTGGATGTGGTTAACTATTTATTTATGAAAATAAATAAAATATTGTGTATGCACTATGACCAGATGAGAAAGTGAGATCACTCGCCTAATCCATGAGGTAATGGAAAAGGAAAAGGCTTTCTCTCAAAATCTTTCAAAAATCCTTGAAAGAAATTATTTCTGAATGATTTTGAGAAAATCTAAATTTCCCCAATGAAGAGGATTATTAAGAAGAGGTGAGAAAAATGAAAAGTCGAGTGAAAAGCTGGAAGCAAATAAAGAGTCCCAAGATGGGAAGCCTAGGCTAAACAGGAATAAAGCATCCTGAAATTCTGGACGCAGAATTGGAAACAGGCTTTGGGGAAAGCACAGCTTAAATAAGATGCTCCAGAACAGATTGAGTTAGTCTGTTCTTGGAGGATCTTAGCTCGGGGGTGAGTTCTGGAGACAAATGAACTCTAAGGTTGGGTGGACTGGTCATAGTAGAGGTGTGCATGCATAAATTTGGAGATTTCTGTAAGTCTGTATTAAACATATCCCTGTTTTATGAATTGTGATGTTATGGTTCATTATGCAATTTATGAATGATTATGTTATGGTGCATTCTACAAATGTTAAATTAATTAATTATTCAGTAACTCATGAAGTTGCCAAACCAAAGCTATTGACAGCAGAGAAAAATGGTTGGGTTGTAGGTATGAGTACCTTGTAGAATGAAGTTAGAGCTGATAGATCAATTAAACAACAAATCTAAAAATTTAATTGTCATGTGTGTATAGACAGAAAATGTTAACAAAACAGTACCCATGAACAGCAAGTACCAAACAACTAAACCTATCATAACAATATTGATGGCACAGAATTCCCTGTAGCCAATAACAGAAAGTAGGAAACAACAACCCTGTGATAGCAGTATGGGGTTCAGTATGTCAGCTATGTTACAATGGAAAGAATTGTAGAATTAAGAATTTAAATTATTCTATTACATGTAAGTGTAAACATATGAAAGCAGAAGTTGAATCCTAACTAAGTACGAGGTTCTAACACTAGGGATTCTAAACTATCCAGTTCAGTATTCTCTACCTCCATTGGATTGAAGCAAGAGGATATGTTTCCTAGTTTTCCCATGGAGTACTTGAATCTGCACCAGCGTGTCAAACATGTTGAAGGTTTGGTAACAATAAAATAAGGGGAGAGTCCTATTGAAAATGTAATTGTGTGATAAAAGTCTGTGTGAGAGAAGATTTTAAGCCTGGTTAAAAATACTAGGAAAAGAGCATCCATTTACCTTCCATATAAACTTCTGAGAAAGTGGTTGGAGCAATGAAGGTCAACTGAGTATAGATAGATGTATACGTGGATGCATACATCTATACCTTGATGCTGAAACTTTAAAATGCTGAAAAGTCTATAAGGCTTACAAACTGGAAAGTTTGAGGAAAGGCCTATTAATCAGCTAGAGTTGGACAAAACGCTGAAAGAAAAACTGACCTGAGAAATACAAAGTAATATACCAATATAGATATATAAGTCTACTAGATGGACTGAGAAGAGTGGAGGTCAAGAAAAAAAAAAATATTCTCATGGAAATTCTTATATTCAATGGTCAGTTTTATAATATCGAAAGGAATTTAAACCCTGGAGAATACCGAATTTAAAAGTGATTCGTAGAAAATTTGTGAATGTTACCGGGTGCATAAAGCAGAGTATATCTGAGTGTATGTTAGGTGGATAAGAAGCTGGGTCTGGGAGACGTGACAAATGGTATCGGAGTACAAGTTCGAAAATTGGGCAAGATATGTGCTCACAAAGAAAGAATAAACTGTTATAAATTTTATGAATATTAAAAATATTACTTCAAGTATACAAATATCTTGGATATACTTTCAGGTATACTTGCAGGAAAATCACTTATCCCTGCAGAAATTTAGCTAAAACACGGGGAAAATCATGTACTCACACAGAAATATTTGTTGTTGGAAAATTTTTGCTAAGGTTAAAAATTTTGAACAGTAAGCAGTCTTGAAGGATATATCTGCAAAAACTTAACCAAAGGGGACGAGCTACGCTAGTAAGGAGGAAGACATAATCATAAAGGAAAGAGTAATGCCTCTAAACAGTAGTCTAAGAAATTGGTATGTACACAAAAATAATATGTTTTAGAGTTATATGGGGTTCTCATGGGTAAATAAAGTTTTTTCTTTAACGAGTTAGTTAAATCTCATGGTCATTATGATTTTGGTATGTTCTCAAAATTTTAAGACTTATTTTCTCGATGGTATGAATAGACTACATATAGAAAAAAAAATTTAATTAAATAAAAGGATGTTAGCCTACATTGAACAGACTTCCCGCTAGTTGTAGACCAGAAATCCATAGAGTAGAAACTCCAGAAGCTCTAAACTACGGTCGGTTTAAATCTGAAGTTACTTAGCCTCTACAGATGATTAATTATTGTTGTGTTCCCTGTAGACACCAAAGTTATATTATATGCTTATGTGTATGCTAGAGAAACATTATAGCAGTTACAGGTTGTAAATATAAAAGAAGAAAATAAGAACATTAGAATACGACATTTGAAATTGTGCTAGGGGAAGAGTAACCCTACCTTATAGGATTTTTATAATGATTATAATTGTATCAATTTCATTTCTAAATCTACCTTCAAGCATGGTTGTAAGTATCATAGCTGAAAGTTTTAGATTATAGTTAATGACCTTTAAAAAAAAATAAAAAAATATAGGAGCCTAATAGCTCTTATAACATCTTCCATGCACCTATTATTGGCACATCTATTTTTAACCTTGAAATTAACAACTATAAGGTGTATGGCTTTTTACAAAAAAAAAAAAAAAAAAAAAAACATTCCTCCAACCCTTTGGAATAAATAGTATGGCTATAGATTTCATGTATAGGCAATTAACAACATTAGATATAAGTATGAAGCCCAAATATCAATCGGCCTTTGTAAATATAGAATATATATGAGCTATATATATATATATATATATATAGACCGGTATGTCAAAAGGGGAGATACTAACATTAAATAGATATATGAACTCATATAAATCGAAAAGAAATTCTAACCACGAATCATATATATGAGTTATCTATGAATAATAGGAAATGCCGAAACGAATCATGTAGGTATTCAGGCAAACAAATAAAAGAGGAAGTTAAATATGTGTGAATTTTACATATAAGGCACAAACCGAAACTTCGAGTGGTGATACACTATATATATACATACAACTAAATCAGAAAGGAAAAGCCAAAATGTGAAGGGACTTCGGCGCGTAGGTAAGGAAAATAATACAACGGTGGGAACTGTTTACGCGTAATACAACGGTGGGAACTGCTTACGCGAGGGCGTGATATGGTTAAACTCTGCCTGTACACAAGAAAACGATTTTCATGTGGGAAACTTTGAAAGGCAGAGTAGATCAAACCATAACGAATCCATGAGGGTAGAGAGATGATTTTAATACAGAAGGGTAGGTTAACGAAACAAGATAACCATTCCTTAACTCCAGGACTGAGATCCGTTCGGCTCATCTCGGATGAGGTGACGATGACCTCGAACCCATACCTGCGTGAACAAATAGGTCAAAAAAAAAAAAAAAAAAACTATTACATGGCTGTTAGTGCCTAAATCGAATTAGAAACGAGCGACACAGGATAACCCATGTAGAAAAAACTCAGCAATAATAATAGAAACAGAAACGACATGCCATCCTCAATATTGCCAAAGTTGAATAGTCCTGCTTTGGTTATTAATCGGAGCGAAATTAGAAGATTCCATAAATATAATATACTCTTTCCAATTGTCATAAATAGATAAAGGCGTGACAAATTCTGGGTATAGGAGGCGTAATGAGAACTAGGGTTCAGGCGTAACAGGTGAAGTTCCACTGCATGACAAAAAAAAAAAAAAAAAGCCACACCGCAACCTTGTAAAGCATGACAAGAACAGCTCACAAAAAAACAAAACGCAATCAACCCGCCGTGCCTGGATCAAATAGGGGAAAGAATTTTTACAACTAAACATCGAGCGGCTTGGAGTTAATAAAAGTAAGCAAATAAAAGCGAAAAAGAACAAGAAGAATCCCAGGCAATGGAGGGATTATAATACAAACCAAAACCCTAGGATGAAAACTCATAGGCACCATCGCATTTGGGAAACTGGGTTCGGGAATGAACGCAATGGACTCCAGCACGTTGACAAAATCCCAAGAGGGATTTCACGAAGTCCGTGGCACAGCCACCTCCGTACACATCGATAGGTTAAATAATTTGTTTAAGGTTTCATGGTACCTCTGCCGCGATTGCCGGCGAATGCATCCATAGTATCTAAGTGACCTTTTCATCTTCTCTATCCGGGCCGATTGGATGACAAAGCTTCGTGGCAAGAGCTGTGGTACGAATGTTGAGCATAATTGTCCCATTCTTGACTAGGTAGCACGCAAAGCTGCGTTCTGAAAACTGTGAGGCGACGGAGGGTAGGGCGCGTTCCCCTCTCCTATCCAAAGGACGGATTTCGGATTGGTACAATCTTCAAACACACAGACACGTAGCGATATCACAACAAAAACCACCGTCTGCCACTCATAAACCTGAGATCGAAAATATTCGGCGCCGGCAAGTACATGTCAGTAAAGGGTAAGGGACCATGAGTTTAGGGTTTGAGCGGTAACACAGCGAGGAGAACGAGGTAGTCCGATCCAAACTTATTGATCTCCCTATCGGAAATTGGATGTTCTCAATCACACCCAAGAAGTTATATAAGTCCGTCGCCGCAACAATTATGAAAGCTGTAGGTTTCGAAATCGGAAATTACGTCTCATAACTTACCTATACAGAGCCGATATAAAACAGGTTAGACACGTAAAACCCTATCATGGTATACCAAATCAGCGAATGCACAGTGCACTATTGGTTGACCACTGTCGTATGTATATCTGTCGAAGTAAGCTCTCATGTCTCGACTTTGAACATAAGAATGGATACGAAGACAAAATAAATTGAGACGCGTTGCATAAAATTATTGATTTCGATTTTGCTAATGGATTTAAGTATATGGGGCCCAAAAGGGGAGTTTAATATATATATATTTTGACCAGAAAGGAGAATTTAATAGTCCACAAACTATATATATATATATACCCTTTGGGATATACGGATGTTTAACACTATAGAAATTTTTTTTTGGGAGATATGACAAATATATGCTTAGTCACCATCTCTTGAAGTTTAAAATTTTGGGAGACTTGTTAATGATAAAAAGAATTTCAAATGATAAACCGGTGGGGAAAATTATTTAACGTTGATTGATATGGTGGGAACATATCTACTCATAAAGGTTTCATATGTCCATTTTATCTTTCTCAGGCTCACTTGTTCTTATCATCATGATGATGTGAACCATTATATCCCTTTATTACCTTAGTTGAAATTAAAGAATGGTTAAATGATTGGGTATCATGGGATCGAAAGGGGAAATATATCCATTTCTTACATTATATGTAATGAAATAATAGTATAGACTTTTGTATCATGGGAGTTAAAAAGGGTAAGGTATTCCTTTTATGTTAGGTGAATTTTAATTAAAGTAGACTTTAAAGTTTAATTTAAAAAGGGTGGAGTTTAAATTAAAATTAATCTAGTAAACTAATGGTTGAAGAAGTGGATTTTATAGGGTGGACTTTATATATATGTATGGTGGATATATATATATATGCGGTGGATTAGATATGTGTGGTGAATTATAATTATAGATGGTAGATTTTATATATACATGATGGAGTTTATATTAGATATATATATTGAGGATTATATATATATATAGAGTGGTTCTATATATATATATATGGAAAAGGGTGAAGGATTTAATGATGTGAAATATCATGGTGCATATAACAAAGAGCGTTATAAAGAAAATTTTATATGTTTCACTCTATTGGAATATATATACAATGTGGTGGAATTGAGCATAAATAATTATGTGTGCAAGAATATATATCTAACGAAAAATTAACATGAAATTAAGTTAAAGAAATGGATATTATGATACAAATTAGAAGAAAAAAATTGAAGTGTTATAGAACCAATACCATTCCAGGCACATGTCATTATTTTCAACATTAGATTGATTGACATGAAAGGATATATTTAGAATGAAGAACATGAGGTGATATATGTTCCTAATAATAATTTCATAGTACTATGTAAATTTACTACATGATTGTTAGAGACACAAAAGAAAAAAGGAAGACTGCATATGAGGGCTCTTATAGAGGTATATGGCGAAAAGGACTGGGGGCTATGTTGCTAGAACCTCTTCATCTCAAGATTATAAGATATGTCCTTCATTCATTCTGTCTATATATATATAAAATAATAATAATTATCATGAGAAATGATAAATTAAAATGAAACAAATTGCACGTGGGACATAAGTTAAATCTACAATTAACATTATAAATATAGGTGATCTTGTTATATGTTATAATGTTAACTTTGATGAGTTGTATGAATATAATACCTTCATACATGATAATTTAGTTCAGTTAGAAAAATTCCAACTTATACCCACGGGATTAAGGGAGAAGAAAAAAAAAAAAAAAAAATTCACTAGGGAATATTAAAAGTGAATTTACCTTAAAAGTTGCAAGTAAAGTGGAAGGACATATTGTGGTAGATTAAGTAGTAAGTACCGTAGGAAAAATTACCAAGATGATTTTCAAGTCAAGTATATTTAAGTCATGACTAGAGTATTTTGGGATAAGCATATTTTAGTTCATGGAAAATAATGAAGTGGTAAGCTTAAGTACGAGTTAGAAACACAGTTAAATAGTTGGGTTATTAATTGTGGACCATTGCATATTAAATAATGTAATGCAAATCCATTACATTGAGTTATGAAATGAATGAATGAATGAATGGATTGATTTTTAATGTTTTTTGTGAAATTCACATATAGATATAATTGGTGAATCATCATTGGAATTAGTAAAGCATGAACATACAATTAAAAGTAAATGCATAAATTCTGGTGATTCTTTGAAAAAGGGGAAACTGTGTCAAATTTATTTTTGACATTATCAAGTATTAATACTTGTGAATGTGATGAATTATAGTAATTACATATATCACTATAAAAGAAACATGTATTCACACTATAAAATTTTGTTGATGTAAATTTTATTAAATTTAATTTTCCTGAGTCTTAAATTCAAAGACAAGGAAATAGTGTGAAATCATACAGCTTCAAACCGGGAGAAAAGAGGATGAGCTGTATTTGGACTTGGGTGTGGGAGAAACCCATCAGATCCAAATTTTTTTACATAAGTTTTGAACTAGTGGATACAATTCATAAAAGAGGTTAGAGGAAAAAAAAAATTGTCATGTGTGAAGTAAGAATTGAATTTTAGACATTATTAACAAGTCTGGTTATTACTAATTAAATGGATTGAATAACAAAAGAAAACAATGAGAAGGTACTGGAAGTACAACTATGAACTGAGAAAGGGTAAGCATAACCATGCATATGATACAATTGTTTTCTTTCATTTATGAGTACTAATGAAAAGTTGTAAAATTGTTTAGCCAAGTGTGTAACAGGAAATTGTACACTCTGGAAACAAGGAGAAAAAAAGGTGAAGATAAATCACCTAGAAAATCAAGAAAAGTTGAACTGGACCAAGTTGCGTGAGGAAAGAATCTCACTGAAAAACAAGAAAGGATAAGTAGTGTACTAAAAGTGCACTAAACTATTATGAACCTGAACGGTTTGACTAATAACTAAATTTCTTAAGTTATTGAAATGCAGAATGTTGTTGTGGATTATAAATTGTATGTACCTGATATTACTTACATTGGTATGAATTGTGGACAGAGAAACCAGAATAAAAGATCTTCCAGACAGACTTCTTGCAAAGAAGTAGGAAGAAAACCAACTGCATAAGGCATCAGTAAATAGAGTGGAAGCAGGAGAGTACTCTGCTGGAAACTAATGGCTTATAAATTAGCCCTAACATTGCTTATTAAATTTCCTGATATGTTTCATGTCTCCTTTTTGAAAAAAAAAAAATTATAATTTTTGTACAGGATGCTTCTCACATGATTGATTGGAATGTGGTCCAGGTGGAACCAGAAGAAGAATTTCCTTCCAGATTCGCTTCAACGATGAAAGCGGGAAGAAATTGAATTGCGAAATCGAACAGTAGCTAGAGTAAAGGTGCGGTGGAGCACTTTACTGCTGAAAAGCTACATGGAACAGAGAAGCTAAGATGATGGAACAACATTCATAATTATGTTCAAAATAAACTAAGTAGATAGTTGTCAACACCGAGGACGGTGTTTATTTTCAGAGGGGGAATATGTAACACCCCCAATTTCTATGCTTTTCAAATGAGACATTGGAACATAAATCCAAAGGGGAGTGGACCCCAATGGATAATTATTGTGTGGATGTGGTTAACTATTTATTTATGAAAAATAAATAAAATATTGTGGATGCACTATGACCAGATGAGAAAGTGAGATCACCTACCTAATCCATGAGGTAATGGAAAAGGAAAAGACTTTCCCCAAAATCTTTCAAAAATCCTTGAAAGAAATTATTTCTAATTTAGATTTTTGAGGAAAAAATCTAAATTTCCCCAATGAAGAGGAGTAGTTGGGAAGAGGTGAGAAAAAGCTGGAAAAGTTGAGGAAAAGCTTAAAGCAGCTTTAAAGAATCCCAAAATGGGAAGCCTAGGCTAAACAGGAATAAAGCATCCTGAAATTCTGGACGCAGAATTGGAAACAGGCTTTGGGGAAAGCATAGCTTAAATAAGCTACTCCAGAACAGATTGAGGTTAGTCTGTTCTTGGAGGATCTCAGCTCGGGGGTGAGTTCTGGAGATAAACGAACTCTAAGGTTGGGTGGACTGGTCATAGTAGAGGTGTGCATGCATAATTTTGGGAAGTTCTGTAAGTCTGTATTACATATATCCCTGTTTTATGAATTGTGATGTTATGGTTCATTATGCAATTTATGAATTGTTATGTTATGGTTCATTATGCAAATTTTGGATTGATTATTTGTTCAGTAACTCATGTAATTGAAAACTAAAGCTATTGATAGCAGAGACAAATGGTTGGATTATAGGGATGAGTACCTTGTAGTAAGGAAGTTAGAGATGGTAGATCAATTGAACAACCAATCTAAAAATTTAATTGTTGTGTGTGTATATACAGAAAATGTTAACAAAATAGTACCCATGAACAGCAAGTACCAAACAACTAAACCTATCATAACAATATTGATGGCACAAAATTCCCTGTAACCAATAACAGAAAGTAAGAACCAACAACCCTGTGATAGCAGTATGGGGTTCAGTATGTCAGCTGAGTTACAATGGAAAGAATTGTTGAAATAAGAACTTAAATTATTCTATCAAATGTAAATATATTAAAGCAGAAGTTGAATCCTAACTAAGTACGAGGATCTAACACTAGGGATTCTAAACTATCCAGTTCAGTATTCTCTACCTCCATTTGATTGAAGCAAGAGGATCTGTTTCCTAATTTTCCCATGGAATAGTTGAATCTGCACCAGAGTCTGAAATATGTTGAATAAGTGTAATAATAAAATAAGGGGAGAGTCCTATTGAAAATGTAATTGTGTGATAAAAGTCTGTGTGAGAGAGGATTGTAAGCCTCGTTAAAAATACTAGGAAAAGAGCATCCATTTACCTTCCATATAAACTGCTGAGAAAGTGGTTGGAGCAACGAAGGTCAACTGAATATAGATAGATGTATACGTGGACGCATACATCTATACCTTGATGCTGAAACTTTAAAAGGATGAAAAGTCTATAAGGCTTACAAACTGGAGAGTTTGAGGAAGGGCCTAGCGATCAGCTAGAGTTGGACAAAACTCTGAAAAGAAAAACCTGAGAAATACGAAGTAATATATATATATATATATATATATATAAGTCTACTAGATGGACTGAGAAGAGGGGAGATCAAGCCCAAAAAAATTCTCATGGAAATTCTTATATTCCATGGCTGTCTATAAGTACTGAAAGGAATTTAAACCCCGGATAACAGTCTGAATTTGTAAGTGATTCAGTATAAAAATTATGTATGTTATCTGGCGCCTAAAGCGGAAAATATCTGAGTTATGTTAGATGTGAAAAAAGCTGGGTCTGGGAGACGTGACAGTAAAATCATAAGAGCGAAATGATTCTACATCAGACGAAACAACTCAACGAGAGGGTAATAGTATTCCCACAGGCATACCGACCTGAAACGTCAAGGAAGACAATGTTAACATCCATAATAATGGAAGGTCTCATGACTGCTTTCAAAGACATACGAATGAATCTTCGTTACCTGTGGAAAAAACCAAGTCAAGATGGAAATTAGTTAATAGCGTCGTTGCTAGGAAAACGTTCGAATGGAGAAAATGCTCATAAAAATGAGGCGTTACTTGTGAACCAAGAATCCCGGTTCCTACAAGCCTCTGAAATCAACAATTGTAAATAGAGTATCGATTAAATTGAAACCCTATAGGGTAATAATAGAAGGAAACAAAAATATATGTACATACAGGAGGAAAATCGAACCTCACGAAGTCCGAGTGAAGGACTATTGTTCTCCTGAAGCGAAGCGAAGCAAGTAAATTGGGATGCTACACAGTATTAACAGAATAAATTAGTTATCATTCAATGAAATCGACAGAGGAGCAATGTCGACAATAAATCGAAAATGGAATACAACGAAAATTTCACACAGAGGGTATAATCAAAATCTTCAGAACGAAACACATTCATCTTATTAACGTTCGAAGACTTCCCCAGAATCAAAGTAGGGAAAGTTCTGAGCGACGAACCTGATATTTAAATCATAAGATGGAAAAAATGAATGTATAAACAATTACCTGGTAGCGTCGTAGTGGAGTAGGCACGCCAGAATTCTCCTTCGTGAACTGAGGTTAGTAAACCCTCTGAAGAGTAAGGACATTGCAGACGAAGAGATACACAAAAAAATGATGAACGCGGAAAACTATCTCTGCACAATATCAAAGGCTTATATAATTATCCAACAGACCTAGAAAACCTAATACGAAATGATCGCCATCGTCCACTTGGCAACATCACAAGAGAAGAGCCACGGATCAAAGGTTGGCGGGTGCAATTAAACCAATCGTATAACATTAATGGTGTCAAGATACGAAACAAATTTCATGGGTCCTGTTCGTATACAGAAGAGCGCCATTGTAAGCCGAGTAAGCTCGAATGGTATTGCCAGCTCGATGTGGATTTACCACGTGAAGGGGAGAATGGGATGAAACCCATTATAAACCATACACTGCAACCAAACGTATAATAAAATCTGACGTGGAAAAGACTTACACCGTCGCAATGAGCGCAGTACCTCAAATTGAGTTGAACTACACGCTCTACGTGTAAATCGATAACGTAATCAAGTTTCACATTAAAATTTGATCAGAAATCTTCTGTACAATGATATGCTATCATATCAACGTAGATGTGAAATTAATTATGAATGCCACCTCATTTGACCGCCAAACGCATAGAAGAGCCAGTCATATAATAGTATGTACATTGAATTCAATTATAATCACTACCAAAGGTATATACATATACATAATGGGAAAATCGTCGATATGTAGATTTGAAAAGGGTCATAGGCATAACCAATTCAAAACCCATCGTATATAATGCATGCGAAAGGACCGTAAGGCCGAGAGAAAATAAACATCCAAGTAAAGGTTAAATATAGGTGATATATGTGACCTTTATATTAAATAAAATGATATAAATTCACTCCATACTTGGAGTTAGAATAACATAACATAAGAGGAAGTTAATAGAGAGTTGCTTGGGGTCATGATATTATGATGAAAGGAATCATGTTTAGAGAATTAGGATTTCATGGTAAACCTATGCTTAAAAGCCTGAAATGCTTGGAGGAAAAAAAAAAAAATTGTGTAAATGGGAGGTGTGACAAATGGTATCGTAGCCCAAGTTATAAAATTGGGCTAGTGAAATTGTGCTCACTGTTGTTGTGTACTCACTGTATCAATTTATTTCTGTGACAATTTTTTATTTTTTTTATTTTTCACTGATCCGTGCTATGTAGTGTACAGTGGGGTGCTAGAATGGAAGAAGGTGGCGAAATTTATGTTGATCTGCGTGATGAGGAAAATGCACCAGATCCCAATGCGCCCATGATGGCTATGTTGCGAGAATTGCAACAAGAATTGGCTGAGATAAAAAGCCAGAATGACAGATTGTCATTAGCCAGTGAGGAGCAGGAAAAGCTCATCAGGGAATTAACTTCACAGAACAGCCAGGAAGGCGAAGGTTCCGGAAAGAGGAAAACTGATGAGTCTGATGAGGAAGATGCTATTAGGCATCAGAATAAGTAGAAAAAGGAATTACAAGGGGAATTTCGGAAAATCAAACCTCCCTCCTATGATGGGGAGAAGGAGGAAGATGCTGAAGCCTTGTTGTTTAATATGATTAAGTATTTCTAGGTTTATGAATATGAAATCAATCTGAAGGCCAGATTAGCTGTCTACCAACTACAAGGTAAGGCTACCTTGTGGTGGGAGCAGACAAGGATGGTGCATGCCATTGATGAAAAGACAGTTACTTGGGAAGATTTCCAGGTTAAATTCAAAAATCGCTACTTGAATGAGCGTTACTATGATGAAAAAGCAAAGGAATTTCATGAACTTAGACTGGGACAACTCACTATCGATGAGTTTGTTACTAAGTTTACCAATCTGCTGAGATATGTACCCTACATAACGGAAGAAAAGGCAAAAGTACAAAGGTTTTTGAATTTTTTTCCTGCTGTATACAAAGAGAAAATCGAGTTTGACAACCCAAAAATAATGGACGAAGCTGTTAGAAAAGCCAGATTATGTTACCAATAGTTCAAAGGAAAAACTGAACAGGGGAAAAGGTGGGTAAATAAGAATGAGTTCAAAGGGAGGAAGCAGAAAGTAGCCTATTTGAAGAATTTTGGCAGAGATCATCAGCGGAAAAAGTTTAATAAACCCAAAGAAAGTCAAACTGCTCAGTCCCAAGTGGCTTCTAAATAGATAGATGGAGACAGTAAAAAGGAAGGGACAGTCAGAATGAAGGAACCCTTGAAATTTTGGGGCTGTGGAGAACCCCATCTTCTGAGGGATTGTCCTCATCGAAATATTCAGTTGATTATGAGAGATCGAGAAGCCACTACAGTAAATGACATAGCCATAAATATACCAACTATCAGTGCAGCCTTGGAAAATCGACAAGCAGAACATCAAGCTACCATGGTGGAAATAGAGGGTAAGATTTCTGACCTAGCTGTTACTGTTCTGATTGATCCGGGTGCTTCTTTTAGTTATATTAGTCCAAAAATAGTAGAAAAATGTAACCTAAAAGCTGAAAAATTTCAGCAGTCATGGTTGGTACACCTGGCCACGAGAACTAAGAGAAAGGTAACACATAAACTGCCCCGAACAGAAATCAAATTGAATGATTTCCAAATAGAAGTAAATTTGAACATCCTGCCCTTAGGTTCGTATGACCTACTCATAGGAATAGACTGGCTGGAAAAGAAGAAAGCTTTGATGAATTGCTGGGATAAGACTTTGCATTGTGTAGATGAGGAAGGGAAACCTTTTATTCTCAAGGGAAGACCAAAACCTATCTCTGTAAGACAAATATCAGCACTGCAATTAAAAAGAACAGCTAGGAAAGGGTATCAGGTTTATACAGTCCATGTGGAGGACATGCAATAGGAAACTGAAGAAAATATGCTAGATGTATTACCAGTAATAAGGGAATTTAAGAAATTTTTTCCTGATGAGATCCCTCATCTCCCCCCCAAAAGAGAGATTGATTTTTTGATCGATCTAGTGCCGGGAGCAGTACCTGTTTCCCGAGCCCCCTATCGAATGAATCCCCTTGAACTTATGGAACTGAAAATGCAATTGCAAGAACTGTTAGATAAAGGGTATATCAGATAGAGTGTGTCTCCTTGGGGAGCACCGGTGCTGTTCGTGAAAAAGAAAGATGGCACTTTTCGGATGTGCATTGATTATCGCCAGTTGAACAAGTTGACCATTAAAAATAGATACCCTTTGCCTTGAATTGATGATCTTTTTTATCAAGTGAGAGGAGCTTCAGTCTTTTCGAAGATTGACTTAAGAATTGGTTATCACCAGCTCAGAATCAAGGAAGAAGACATCAACAAAACAGCCTTTCGAATCAAGTATGGTCACTACAAATTTGTAGTCCTACCTTTTGGATTGACAAATGCCCCTACCACATTTATGTGCCTAATGAATAGTGTGTTAAACAAGTACTTGGATAAATTTGTCCTTGTGTTCATAGATGATATCTTAGTCTACTCAAAAAGTGAGGAGGAACATAAAGAACACTTGAGGATAGTATTGCAAACTCTAAAAGAAAATTAGCTATACGCCAAGTTTAGAAAATGAAAATTTTATAAAGACAAGACCCAATATTTGGGTCATATTATTTCTGAACAAGGCCTTGCTGTTGACCCTGAGAAAATAAAGGCTATAAAGGAATGGCCTGTCCCAACGGATGTTTCAGCAGTGAGATCATTCATGGGGATGGCTATCTATTATCGCAGATTTGTGCAGAGGTTTTTTGCCATAGCACATCCCATCACATCATTACAAAGGAAAGGTGTCAAATTTGAGTGGACTGAAAAATGCCAAAACAGTTCTGACCAATTAAAACTGAAACTTACTACAGCCCCCATACTGAAGATTGCAGATCCTGACAAAGAATTTGTCGTGTGTACAGATGCCTATAGAGAGGGGTTGGGAGGAGTTCTCTTGCAGGAGAATTCAGTGATTGCATATGAATCTAGGAAATTGAAGATACATGAACAGAATTATAGTGCTTATGATTTAGAATTAGCTGCTGTTATCCATGCTTTGAAAATGTGGCGAAACTATCTCCTTCGAAAGAAATTTACGTTGATGATTGATCATATTAGTCTCAAATATTTCTTTTCCCAAGCTGATTTTAATGCTAGACAAGCCAGATGGCTGTCTTTTCTAAGTGAATTTGATATGGACATAAAACATATGAGAGGGAAAGAAAATAAAATTGCTGATGCATTGAGTAGAAATGCTTGTCGGAATATCAATAGCATTGGAAGTAGTGCTCAGATCGA
Source organism: Pinus albicaulis (assembly GCA_034641835.2). Classification (NCBI taxonomy): domain Eukaryota; kingdom Viridiplantae; phylum Streptophyta; class Pinopsida; order Pinales; family Pinaceae; genus Pinus; species Pinus albicaulis. The sequence goes on along the minus strand of JAXQQM020089990.1, from coordinate 309,226 downwards.
TGTGAAAGATTTGGTGGAAAAGGCAGCAAATCAAGATCCAAATTATGAAACACTTCTGGTAAAAATTCAGAAAAAGGAGAAAACTAATTTCGCTCAAAACCAAAAGGGGCTGATCTGCTATAAGGACAGATTGTATATTCCAAATGTGGAGTCCTTGAAAAGAGAAATTTTGGATGAATATCACAAACAGCCATATGCAGGACATCCAGGATATCAGAAAATGTTAACAACCCTGAAAAAGAAGTTATTCTGGCCAGGAATGAAGAGAGATGTAGCAGAATATTTAAGTAGATGCATGGAATGTCAACTAGTCAAAGTTGAGCATCAGCATCCGGCGGGTCTTTTAAACCCTTTACCGATTGCAGAATGGAAGTGGGACACCGTTTCCATGGATTTCATAACAGGATTACCAAATACCAAACATCAACATCACTCAGTAATGGTGGTAGTGGACACTTTAACAAAAGCTGCACATTTTATACCAGTGAAATATACCTTTGGGACAGCTCAAGTAGCGAATGTGTTTCTGAAGGAGGTAGTAAGACTCCATGGGGTTCCAAAGGTAATTGTTTCTGATCGAGATGCTAATTTTATAGCAGCTTTTTGGAAAGGACTGTTTGGAGGGATGGGTACTAAATTGAATTTTAGTACTGCTTACCACCCTCAGACAGATGGTCAAACGGAAAGAAGAAATCAAATTTTGGAGGACATGCTAAGAATGTATGTGATGGATAGACCGTCAAAGTGGGAAGATTATTTGCACTTAGTTGAATTTGCCTATAATAACAGCTACCAATCCTCCATTAAAATGAGTCCATTTAAGGCACTGTATGGGACGAAATGTCATACTCCTTTGAGCTGGAGCCAGCCAGAGGATAAAATAATGTTGGGACCAGATGCTTTACAAGAGATGGAAAGAATTGTCAAACAGATACAAAGAAACATCAAGACAACACAAGATCGTCAGAAAAACTATGCTGATAAGAAAAGAGTGCATCAAGAATTTAAAGTAGGGGAGCATGTGTACTTGCGTATTAAACCCAAAAAGAGCACACTTTATGCTCGAAGTTGTGCAAAACTGGCTCCTAGATATTGTGGTCCTTTTGAAATATTAGAAAGGGTGGGACCAGTGGCTTACAAACTGGCCTTACCACCCCATGTTAGAGTTCATGATGTGTTTCATGTTACGTTATTAAAAATTTATGTGCATGATGCTTCTCACATAGTTGATTGAAATGTTGTACAGGTGGAACCAGAAGGGGAGTTTCTGCCAGAACCGCTTCAAATATTGGAGCTGGAAGAAATTGAATTGAGAAACAGAATAGTAGCAAGTGTAAAGGTGCAGTGGAAGCACTTTACTGCTGAAGAGGCTACCTGGGAAAGAGAAGCTGAAATGATGGAAAGATATCCATTTTTTTTTTAAAAATGAACTCTAGTAGTTGAATAACAACACCGAGGACGGTGTTTATTTTCAGAGGGGGAATATGTAACACCCCCAATTTATGTGTTTAAATTTCAAAAACTGGACATTTGAACTTTAGTCCTAAGGGGAGTGGACCCCAAAGGATAAGTATTTTGTGAATTTAATTAAATATTTAATTTGAGGAAATGAATAAAATGATTGTGTGCAGATTGACCAAAATGAGATTTATGAGATCACTTGCTAAATCCATGAGGATGGATAAGGCAACTATTCCCCATAATATTTCAAAAATCCTTGAAAGAAATTATTCTAATTTAGATTTTTGAGGAGGAATCTAAATTTCCCCAATGATGAGGAAAGTAGTTGGGAAGAGGTAAAAAGCTGGAAAAGCTGAGGAAAGCATAAAAACAGCTTTAAAGAATCCCAAAAATGGGAAGCCTAGGCAAACAGGAAGAAAATCATCCTGATATTCTTGATGCAGAATTACAAACAGGCTTTGGGGAAAAATAGCTTAAATAAGCTTCTCCTAAAAAGATTAGTGGTTGGTCTGTTCTAGGAGGTGATCTTAGCTCGGGGGTGAGTTATGGGAGACAAAAGGACTCTAAGGTTGGGAGGTTGGTCGACTGCATGAGTGGTATGTCTCTAAGTTGAATTGTGTTTCTACTTATTGTGGTATGAATTGACTAGATATAAAAATTGATTTATAGTGTATTAGATTTATTAGTACTACATTTAACAGAATTAATCATAAGGCAGTCACCCTTATAATTCTGTATGGTTGTAGAGAAAAATTCTGTAGAGTAGAATCTAACAGAAAGTCTAAACCAAGGTTGGTTTAAATCTGAGGATACATATTCTCTATAGATAGTTTATTCTGAATTTCTTCTGTTCTATTAGTACATAATTATGAACATGAATAGGTAAATCAAAGATAATTTCTCCAAAGTCTCTAAACAAATCCCTAAGGTAAAAGCTGGGGATTTCTAATATCTTATGAAGCATAAATTTGTAACTTTAATCTGTTTCTATGAAAAATGGAGCAGTGAGAAAGTAAATCCATAGAGTGCAGAATTTATTTAATTAGTAATTATTAAGTAAAGAGTAGAGAGTTGTAATATTTTCAACAGTATACACATTAACATTAATGTAACTACTATTTCCATTGACCAAGATCAAATGGAAGAATAGGAAACATTAATGTTGTAACAAGTAATTAAGTAGCAAGGGAATGAATCCCAAAACATGACCAGCTCTACAGAAATACCTAGAACCAGAGATCTATGTATGCAAGAGCTGTGAATAGCTATAAGAAAATGAAAAGAAGACGCAACTAAAAATATATAACATGGAAAACAAGAAGAGTATAGAAACCTACGATAATATAGTCCTGGTATTTCATACATATTAATTACATGTATAAATGAGAATGGACTCACAAATCTATGCATGCAATTATATGTATAGACAGACATTAGTAAAATAATTTCAGTGTAAACATGAGTAGAGGGAGACTGTTAGTCATGATACTAGTACAAGTGTAGAGATATCTAGCTACAGAAACTAATGAACAGAATATATCAAAAGAAAAGTTAAAATGAAATATGACTCCCCAGAAATTCTGAGAGTCTCTTAAAAGAGTCATGCAGAACATAAGTAACTGAGGAGTCTGGTACACATTGAACAACATTAGTCGTACAAATAATTACATCAGATACATTGACTGCTATGATAAGCAAATTAAACAAGGATTAATTCCATTGTGTTAAATCGTATACATGAATCACTCCATGTGAGGAAGCAGGAGACAGTCCATATAAAGTTAAGTTGTAGCGTCGGTATAACGAGGTCAACATAAGAAAATAGGGAATATATATATATACAAAAGTCACAATACATGCTGAGCCTATCAGGCTAGGGTCTGAGAATTGAAACCCTTAGCCCAATAAAAAAAAATTTAAAAGAGTGCCAACATACGAACGAAACATATTAACAATCTGACTCTGTGTAAAATCATAAGAGAGAAATGATTCTACATCAGACGAAATAACTCAACGAGAGGGTAATAGTATTCCCACAGGCATACCGACCTGAAACGTCAAGGAAGACGATGTTAACATCCATAATAATGGAAGGTCTCATGACTGCTTTCAAAGACATACGAATGAATCTTCATTACCTGTGGAAAAAACCAAGTCAAGATGGAAATTAGTTAATATTGCCGTTGCTAGGAAAACGTTCGAATGGAGAAAATGCTCATAAAAATGAGGCGTTACCTGTGAACCAAGAATCTCAGTTCCTACGAGCCTCTGAAATCAACAATTGTAAATAGATTATCGATTAAATTGAAACCCTATAGGATAATAATAGAAGGAAAAAAAATATATGTACATACAGGAGGAAAATCGAACGTCACGAAGTCCGAGTGAAGGACTATCGTTCTCCTGAAGCAAAGCGAAGCAAGTAAATTGGGATGCTACACAGTATTAATAGAATAAATTAGTTATCATTCAATGAAATCGACAGAGGAGCAATGTCGACAATAAATCAGAAATGGAATACAACGAAAATTTCGCACAGAGGGTAGAATCAAAATCTCCAGAACGAAACGCATTCATCTTATTAACGTTCGAATACTTCCTCAGAATCGAGTAGGGCAAGTTCTGAGCGACGAACCTAATCTTTAAATCATAAAATGGAAAAAACGAATGTATAAACAATTACCTGGTAGCGTCGCAGTGGAGTAGGCACACCAGAATTCTCCTTCGTGAACTGAGGTCAGTAAACCCTCTGAAGAGTAAGCACCTTGCAGACGAAGAGATACACAAACAAATGTTGAACGCAGAAAACTATCTCTACACAATATCAAAGGCTTATATAATTATTCAACAGACCCAGAAAACCTAATACGAAATGATCGCCATTGTCCACTTGGCAACATCACAAGAGAAGAGCCACAGATCGAAGGTTGGTGGGTGCAATTAAACCAATCGTATAAACATTAATGGTGTCAAGATATGAAACAAATTTCATGCGTCCTGTTCGTATACAGAAGAGCGCCATTGTAAGCCGAGTAAGCTCGAATGGTATTGCCAACTCGACGTGGATTTACCACGTGAAGGGGAGAATGGGATGAAACCCATTATAAACCATACACTGCAACCAAACGTATCATAAAATCTGACGTGGAAAATACTTACCCCGTCGCAATGAGCACAGTACCTCAAATTGAGTTGAACTACACGCTCTACGTGTAAATCGACAACGTAATCAAGTTGCACATTAAAATTTGATTGGAAATCTCTTGTACAATGATATGCTATCATATCAACGCAGATGTGAAATTAATTATGAATGCCACCTCATTTGACCGCCAAACGCATAGACTAGCCAGTCATATAATAGTATGTACATTGAATTCAATTATAATCACTACCAAAGGTATATACATATACGTAATGGGAAAATCGTGGATATGTAGATTTGAAAAGGGTCGTAGGCATAACCAATTCAAAACCCATCGTATATAATGCATGCGAAAGGACCGTAAGGTCAAGAGCAAATAAACATCCAAGTAAAGGTTAAATATAGGTGATATATGTGACCTTTATAGAAAATAAAATGATATAAATTCACTCCATACTTGGAGTTAGAATAACATAAGACAAGAGGAAGTTAATAGAGAGTTGCTTGGGGTCATGATATTATGATGAAAGGAATCATGTTTAGAGAATTAGGATTTCATGGTTACACCTATGCTTAAAAAAGCCCAGAAATGCTTGGAGAAAAAGAAAAAAAAATTGTGTAAATGGGAGGTGTGACATGGGAAATAGTGACAACTATGTGGCAAGATGACTTGTATAAACAAAGCAAATAAAATGTCACAAATAAACACAACAAAGATAGCAATTTCTACTAAGAATGTCTCATGCTCCACTTTTGTAGTTGTATTGTTTCCTCTAGTTATCTCTAAGAAGCAGTGACACTTCAACAATAAAAGCTCGGTTAGTATAAATCTAATGGGTCGAGCAAAGTATTGCTGACATAGGATTACAATAAGAAACTAAAAAAGAATAAAACAAGACTTTGTAAATTGTGATAATAACCATGAATATAGCTTCAATATAGTAATATTCAATTATCAACGTACTATTCCAAGGGAAAAGGAATCCAATTCCCATAAGCCAACAAACTATGTATGCCTCTTGTTTTCCCGTAATTAATTGAGAAATATTAGCACACACAAATTCCATTTAGAATATCTAAAATGATTCTATAAATATTCAAAGAAAACTTAATGTTACTAATTCATTTTTTCTCGATGCGGACAAAACTGAATATGCTAACTTGTTTTTTTGAGTTGGAGAGTTTTGTAATTCATCGTGTCCAAAATCATTGTTTATTGTTGTGATCTGTTTTTTAATGATCGGGAAATAGGCCTATATTTGATCCAAAAATACATTTTTCAGAATATATTCCATTTTTCTAATTCAAAGCTAGATTTCCTTCCATTTTATGACGTTCAAACAAACTAGAATAATTTTCCTTTAAGAAGTCATTGTTGTAATATACTACTAAACAAACAACTACGTAATGAAGTTATTAGTGGTGGAATACTAATAAATCACAAATACGGCAAGAAATAACACCACTATGTCATAGAAATGCCAAGTCTTTATCCTCTTGGTTGGAAATATTACTTCATGAAAACAACATATTTGACAAAGAGAACTTTTCTAAAACTAACCAATGGTAGTGTATCCAACCACATTGAAATTTCTATTGGCATGCCAGTCAAAATGTGTGGAAGTATCAAACAAGTGTATTGCACTTCCCCTGTAAGTTTAAAGTTTGGGAATGGAATATGTTGTCCCTTAGTCTAATACAGGGTTTTCACTTGCCTTTGATAACTTAGAGAGAATGAGAATCCAATGTAGAACAATGACATAAATATTTTATTCATTCACACTTACCTATATTCTAAACAAACATTGAAGCATTATACAAATCTAAGAATGTCTCACATTCCACCAGGAAACAAAATTTCTAGATTTTCATTGTAACCCTTGAGGCTTTCTAAAATTGTAAACAAGTAACATCATAAATATTTTTCCTTAGTTCCCAAACCTTCTTCGTGTGGAACTTGAGAAAATATGTGCATATACATATAAAAATATATCATGTTGTGGAGTACATTTACATGAAAACAATCATTTAAAATATTACATTCTATCAATATTGAGGCATATATTAAATTCCCATTATCTTCATCTCTCGCACAATGGTGTCATTAATAATTTGAAGGTTCTTGGCTTGCTAGTATGATCTAATTATTTCTTTGTGCAAGATGTTTTTTCACTCCTATTTAAAAAAAAATTATGTTTATGAATAGTATATAGATACAATGGATGCTTCAAATAATAAAAGAGGCAATTATTTTTTCCATTAATAGAATTCAAGTATTTGCATATGGTGTAAAATCGTAGTTCTATTGGTGGTACTTAGGGTTAACCTAAATGGTTATTTCATATCCATAAAAAACAATTGCAAAGTGATAATAGGAAGGACTCATGAAAACTTTTCTAAAAGTACATGTTGAATATACAAGTGTTAATGTTTTTGTGCTCAATTTCTTATTGGGTTACCTATTAGCTGAAAAAAGTTTGTACAAATGTTTGAAATGATACTAAATAAGTTGGACCCCGAGGGACTAAAGAATGAAAACACAAGACAATACTTGACTAATATATATATATATATATATATATATATATATATATATATATATAGATATCCACGAGTTTAGTTCTTGCAATGACCTCTCCTAGAGTCTTACACCATAATCTGCTTTCCCATGTTAAACAATCATTTTACGTCATTAGTAAGCCTTCTTTAGACAACCCATTAGCCTCTAACTTAAATTTTCTGTAAATATGATGGAATTATAGCTTCAAGAATTGTGCCTTGATTATCTTCGACTACTCCAGTAATGGGTTGTGAAAACAATTCTTCCATCCTAAAGCTCCATTCAACTAATTTATAACCAAGGAATACCCAAAGACTTAGAATTCAGTCACCTCTCCTCTATTTCTACTTTTAACAAAAACTTTAGTGCCTCTATTTCATCAAAACTTTTAGAGCACTGTGCCAATAATTTCTTTAATTTTTTGAAGATATGCGTATAATAGAATCACTAAGGTATATGATACCTCATGCAACATATTCTACTTGTTGGCCTTGACTCGCACTATTGAAAAATTGAAAAAAAACACCATTCCCACTCTTAACAATAGAAAGATGGATCAATGTCCTTTCTTTGCCAATGTTAGAGGATTTTTTTTTATTTTTTAAAGCTCAGTCATCACTTGGAGACACACTAAAAATATGGCTAAACCTTACCTTGAAATATTTTAGAGTTTCTGGCAAGCCAAATACATCAAAACACCATAAGACTCAATACCTTATAACCCTTTAATTCTCTATTCAAAACCTAGTATTTAAAAATTGAACATGATATCCCTCATAGGTATATATGCATCTAGTCACTTAGCTTTTTGAATATTTTTAAACTTCTATAGCTTCTTCCCCTATGAGGCTTGTCCTCGTGAATTATCTACAAATATAGATTTATATACTCGCCTAAGAGTATATACCTCTATGGTAGGATTATTTGACTAGACAAAAGAATCCCCCTTCTCTCTAAGCCTGATGTAATTATTCTAAAGTTGTACTAAATATTCCTTACACTATTATGTTTCCCTCTATGATAACCTTAACTCTACCTCACTTTGTTCTCCTTCATTTCAAATAGGTTTGGGAATTGGATCTGTTGTTGTGGCAAGTAATGGATTTTCTATTTCCAAATAGGTGTGGAAATTGGATCTACTACCTGTGCCAAGTAATGGATTCCTTGGTTATACAATGTGATTATGAACAAGACAACCTATATGATCCAATCTGCCATTGATAGTGGTTTTATATACTTATGAATAAGCACTTTCTTGTGTATGAATTTCTTAAAAATCAACCTCTATTGACTCTTGGTTTTCTACGCCTTACCAAAGCAATCTATTTTTTCTAAACCCAATCCATAAACTTCCTTTGGTTTAGATAATGACCACCACTTACTAAAGGGATTCCCTCTTTTTCTCTCTTACATGTTCACAAAGAATTGAAATATTTCTTCCTAATGAGGGTAATAATGGAAATAAAGGTAATTAAATTTGGATTGTAGCGGAAAAACATTGGAATGCTCCAGATAGGTAGAACACCATTAAGAACTTGATCTAGTAGGGTGCAGAAAAAAACCTCTCGATCGCTTGGAACTTTGACAGAGCCTCCAAAACCTGGTTGCACTAACAACTGTGATGCAGAGGGCATAATTAAAAGCAAAGAAGAATTCACAAGGTACTCCAAAAGAATACAGTAGCTTCATATGTCTAAAAACCAAGGCACATGCTCTTGCTTGTCATTTTCAATATCTTTGTCATTTTATGTTTCCATTCCTTGCTATGAGATAATGGTACTATCAATAGTAAATGAAATATTGCCTAAAAAGTAGTCAAAAAGACTTTTAATTGTACCATGATCATAGAAATAATTCACCATTGTTGTATTACACTCTTGGTTGGTGCACTAAGTATTCCTATATCATCACAATGTTGATTTTGAACTACCAAAAACATCACAAGAGTCACATAAGGCGATCGCATTGTAGACATAGCCTTATTCATATTTTTAAATTCCATGAGATCAAGTGACATAATTTTAATTTTTTGGGCTTGAGATGTTTCTCCTACACTTACAGAGCCTCCAATGTCAACCTCTGATGCATCTGCATCTTACCCAAGTTGACCCAGACACATTCTTGAAATCCCTTCGATACCAGGGTCTGTTTTTTATGGTGATGAAGTCTTGTTTGTATAAAAAAAAAATATTAGGGCTCAATGGACCAATGAGAAGAAAGCCCATTCCTCATAGATAGTAGGTTCACATGTTGAAGAACTGAAACTATGTTAGTGTCATTTCCAACTTTTGTACCTACTACACTTGGTGCCAAATTTTCAATTGCAGGTCCTTTTCAACCTCTTTTTTCACATCTACTTTTGAATCACTAACAAGATATTTCTACCAAACTATTTCTTTGCACACCATCCCTACATGCTTCAATAGGTCTGCATCCCCAGAAGCAATTTTAGGCATCATTGTCATTGTGATTTTTAGTAAATCTGTTGAAAAGGATAAAATACCATCTAGAATTGAAAGACATCTCACAGTTCATATTTGTTGTGTTATCTCAATATATTCCATCTTTGTTCTAGCCAAAAAATCCATGAATTCATTCGCAGGTTTCATGTGTTCTCTCAAAGTAGTACACACAACCCTTGTAAGAGGAGATGAGTGTTGCAGTGAAAATTTATTAAAAGCAACAACAATATTCTAGCCACCTTGAAATGAAAATGGTAAGAGGCATAAATCAAATAGTTGCAACATAGCATCTATACCATTTTTCTCAATAAAAACCCATGTATCTATATTATGCAGAATATTATCTAAGAGACATGTAGCATTGCTTATACAATCTGGGAGAAAACATTCCATGTTTGAAGACAATTTTTTAGCTGAAGTATCAACCCCTAACTCAAATTTCACCCTAGATGATTCATCTCCATCCACAGAACTAATTTTTTGTTGTTCTAAATCAATCTCCATGGGAAGAGGCACAGAAGAGCTGGCAAATTTTTGGAATAGGGGAGACACTTCAGCACCAAATCCAAGTTTTTCAATAGTATTTAATATTTCAATGAATACATCCACCCCATGCCCCCTCAAATAAGCATCATGTTGTATCATCTCATCCAATGCGGATGATAAGGACCTTAGAGTGTCACCTGCAAAAGCTCGTAAGTAGTATTTTTATGTAAATTAGTTCACAAAAGATCTTAGAGCACCACAATCATTAATAGTTTGAAGTCTGAGGTTAGTAAGTCATAAATCATCTAAGAGTTGTGGTATACAATATACTACATCTGTAGAAGGGAGGATACCAACCATGATGAAATCTAAGAAGGCATTAGGCATTCCAACAACATCTAGAGAATAATAGAAAGTTGGATATTTATAAATAAGATCACTTGTGACTATAGTTGTGAGTGAAAAAACCCCAACACCAAAGTCCTTCGATCTTCTAAATATACTGTGCAAGAAAAGTTGCAAAGAACTATTTTCATATCTCATAGTTTTGTAGTATTTCCAGGAGAATATGTGCCAAGAGATAGAGCCCAAGGCAAATCCTTCATAATAATTCTTATATGATAAGGAACCAATGTCTCAGGCTGATGAATTTGAATTTCCTCTGACCTAGCAGCATTTTTCAGAGGAGACCTTCCCTTGGAATGTGATTGTGATTCTCCAATCTCCTTATTTTTTCCTCAAAATGGCAGACTTCAAATGTGTTATGGTGTTGTCCAAGGCTCATAAACTCCTAAAGGAGGTTTTAGAAGGATTACTATAGTCCATAAAAGGCTCAAGAACATGCACAATAGTTGTTACCAAGTGTATATGTTATGGATCCAAATCTTTGAGAAGAGGGATCAAAGTTGGCATTAAACCCACATCCCATAATGCAGTGCAGCCAAAAGAATAAGAAACTAGAACTATTAGAAGAGAAATAAGTGCTTCTGCTAAAGATATCGAATAATAGGATGATTCACTAGAAACTTATTCCCATTGAGCTCAGGAGATATTGGATATTGTTGATGCAATATTGAGTATATTTGAGAAGAGAAATATTATTACAATGGCTTACCAAAACTCCACTCCCAGTCCTTCTAAAATTGAGGTGACATTCCAATGTTTATTTTCATTATATCTTGTTGTGGATTGGCCAACTCCATAGTTGAATCTTTATTAGGGCCGAGAAGGTCATTCTATTGATACAATCACTACCAATTCATCTAATATCAATTAGTTGCATCTCACATGTATCCCCAAAAGAGAATGTCGTTCTTGTTTAATGTGTGAGCATGAAGGTGGTGCAATTATTGAAGGAAATCACCTTACCTCTCCAACTCCAAATGGAGTGCATGCCAAATCCCAATTTTTCTTTCATGTTCCACCTAGCCAAGCCCACAATTGATTTCCATGCTAACCAATTACTCTAGGAAATTCAAATAAGTGAGCTTGAGACCTATAATTTGGTGTGCTAAATTTTCTCAACCCTACAAAATGGAAAATTTAGTTTCTATTAAATTTCCTTGCTATAAATTAATTAAGTTTTCAGCTTACTAAATAAAAAGAACTGTTGGTATTTAACACGTAAATAAAATAAAATCAGCAGTAGAAAATTGTACACCAATCGCACACATGCATACACAAAAAATATGCACATCAAAATTTGGTGTTCATTAAATAATATCTTATTGTATAAGGGTTTCCTTACTGGAAACATGTTCCTTTGTGGAAAATTATAATCTCCAACAACTATAGAAATTTTATGGGCACTTTTGCAGGTTGTACTACCCAAATTATTCTAAGCAACCACACGACTTTCCATCTTCTCAACTTGCAGTGCAACATTTCTATCACCTGTGTGGTTGTTTTCACCCCTGCCCACAGCATGTGCAACAATTTACTGCTTCCTGTGGCATGTGTGACTACTCTGCTCACATTGCACAACACATGCGACCCTACTGCTACACACATGATTGTTTTTAACCCTCCACACAACTCGTGTTTCTCTCTCAAGATGAGTATGGCTGCATTGTGCCACTGTTGTTGTCTGATCTATAGAATTTTGGTATAAAACCTTATTGGGAATGGTCCTTACTATAGAAATCACTCTATTACACTGCAGATTTCAAACCATATACACTTGGATGAAATTCCCTTTTCATCCAATCACATGTCTAGACACTCAAGTCTGTTTGGAAGTATATGTCTGGTGTTACTATCATAAACAGGGGCAGGATGAAGGAGATGGTATCACATAAAGCAAAATCCCTATGCACTTTCCCCACTTGTTTACACCTTAAAGGTGAAAATAGAACCTGTCATGGAGCATCACCCTCTAGACCCCTTGACACTCATATGGTAACTGAAATAGACACCTGAGTGGGAAGGTTGATCAAACCAAGACCCCTGAAATCCTTGGGGATAGTAACACATCCCAAGGGGCCAATATAAGACCCTTTTTCTTGATTGAGAACCATGGTTACAATCTCAAAATCAACTCTAGTATTGATATCAAGCCTTTCTACGCAACCAACAAGACACAGAATATATTTGTAAGTTTAGTAGGATTTTATAACCATGGTTAAATTCCTCATAAATGGAAGGTCCTGATAATGATAAACAGAAAGTTTCCTTTGTAGTTGCTGAAGTTAACATTCTACATGGATATTCGCAAAATATCTAGACTAAAGGGAATACGCAAATATCTAACAACCATCTAGGGTAGGGTAAATGTCCAAGCTAAGGGATTCGAGTTAGGAAGAGAGTCCAACCCCAACAGCAAAAAATAGTTTTTTTGTTAGTAAACACATCACTTGATTCCAGGTTGATTATTTCTTAACAAGCGTGAGCATCATAAGCTAAATTTATCTAAGCACTATTTGGTATATAAAAGCTAATGTATTAGTGAAAAGTGTGTTCTCCATAGTCACAGATCTAGGTCCAAACTCCACAAGAGTCAACATATGAAGAATTAAACTCCAATCCACTCAGTCAAAATCTTTGTCAAATGAAATTTCAAATAAAATTGGCTGCTCTATATTTTTTTTGCACATTTGAAGGTTTTACATGTTGAAAACATGGTACTGAGATTACTTGTTTGTACACAAAACTTGTGTTATCGTTAAACAACCTTCCATGGAATTTCCTAGATCCTTAGAGTCTCTATCTTAGCCATGATCGTGTGTGTCACGGTAAGAATGTAATTGGATGCCAATCTACAATTTTGTTTTTGGATGCTTTTTCGGGAATGTGTTTGCCAAATGACAAAAACTGTCACTAATCATGGCTCATGGCCTTATAAAATTCACACATAATTCCATCTAGATTATATACCCAGAGACTTTCCATTCTTCATGTAGCTAAGTGCTACAAAATCCTCCTCTTTTGAGAAGTCATAATTCTTCAACCTGCTATAGTCACCAATAAAAACCTTATGATCATTGACCCTACAATAAGCATTTCTTGCAGCCACTACATGATCCATCACGGTATAAGGAGAAAAATGTTTTGAAATTGAAATTTCAACATAATGTCAATTAGAGTGCCAAAAAAATAACCATTTGCATGGAGTAATCCAAGATCCTGTTCATTACCACTTTTGTTTTCAAAAAGTAAAAATACAATTTTTATCCCTTGTATCCCTTATGAATCCACTGCAGCCTAAAACAAACATCAGGCATCCTTGGCAATATATTCCCCTCTATTTCACCTCCCTCTGAACCATTATGTCATGCCATGCATCCTCACCATAGAGGGACACATTATGGAGATCTGCTTCAATAACAACACACACCTATTGAAGTCTACCTTGCTACAACTCCTTTCTACGTTTTGAGGGCCATCATCCTACCCCAAACTCTCATGGATTTAACAATACAACATCTTTGGTTGTAGCTTATGATCCAAGTAGATTGAAATGAATTTTTTACTGTTTCTCTAATGGAAGTATTCAGTGTCCTTAGGAAATTTTTGGCCTTGGGGTTCAATCCTTATCTAGGATTTTCCAATCATAAAAATAATCATAACAACATTGCACATTTCTCAACTCATATGATGGTAAGTACCCTTCTATATAATTCACTAATGATGTAAAAGATATTTAATAGTCATATGTTTCTTCAAAAAACCACAAAAATTTAGGACTAACTGCCTAATGAATAGTAGACCTATACAACCAATAATCCACCAGTATAATTATGATTGTAATGTCAATATTCAATATATCATTATTCCAACTATAAATTAGACTAGTAATATCCAGGTTTAGTTGGTAATATACTAATTAAAAGCTCATTGTCTAACTGTGTTGCCTCCAAGTTTGTTTGTTGTTAGAAATAGCTTGTGACATCCCTTTCTTAGTGGAGTTTCAATTGGCGGTTGGAGTAGTCTCTTAACCTAGTCAAATCACTGGTTAGATCCTATGAAAGACCCCTTTTGATATAATTATGACTGTAATGTCAATATTCAATAGATCAATATTCCAAACGTAACCCACACTAGCACTATCCAAGTTTAGTTGGTAATATACTAATTAACAGCTCACTGTCTGACTATGTTGCCTCCAAACTTGTTTGTTGTTAGGAAGAGCTTGTGACAAGCCTTTCTTTGTGGAGTTTCAATTTGCAGTTGTAGTCTCTTAACCTGATCAAATCACTGGTTAGATCTTATGATAGTCCCCTTTTGATCCAAATTTCACTCTGCTACACTACAGATTTCAGACCATATATACTTCGGTGAAATTCCCTTTTAATCCAATCACATGTCTAGGCACTCAAATCTGTTTGGAAGTACCTGTTCGGTTCTACTATCATAAATAGGGGGATGATGAAGGAGATGATATCACATAAATCAAAATGCCCCTGGACTTTCCCCACTTGTTGACATCCTAAAGGTCAAAACAAAACCTTCCATGGAGCATCACCCTCTAGACCCCTCAACACTCATATGGTAGCCAAAATAGACACTTCAGTGGGAATATTGATCAAATGAAGCCCCCTGACATCCTTGGGCATAGTAACACATCTCAAGGGTCTAATGGAAGACCCTTTTGTTTGATTGAGATCATGCTTACAATCTCAAAATATGCTCTACTATTGATATTGGGCATTGCTAAGCAACCAAAAAGACAGAATATATTTTCAATTCTAGTAGGATTGTGCAACCATGGTCAACTTGATCGTAAAGGGAAGCTCCCGATGTTGCTAAATAGGAAGTTTCCTTTGTAGTTGTTGAAGTTACTAATTCTACATTGATATTGGCAGAAGATGTAGACTAAATGGAATACACAAATATCTAACAACCATCCAGGGTGGGGTAAATGTCTATGCTGAGGGATTATAGTTACGAAGAGAGTCCAACCTTTCTGCCTTTTATGTGCCATCATCCTACCCCAACCTCTCATGGATTTGAAAATAAAACATCTTTGGTTATAGCTTATGAGCCAAGTAGATTGTAATGCATTTTTTACTGTTTATCTAATGGAAGTATGCAATGTCCCTAAGTAATTATTGGCCTTCGGGTTCAATCCTTATCTAGGATTTTACAATCATGAAAAAAACCATAAGAACAATACACATTTATCAACTCATATAACGGTAAGTACCCTTCTATATAATTCACTAATGATATAAGAGATATTTAACACGCATATGTTTCTTCAGAAAACCACCACAAGTTAGGAATAAATACATAATGAACAGTACACCTATACAACCAATAATCCACCAATATAATTCTTACTGTAATGTCAATATTCAATAGATAAATAT
Source organism: Pinus albicaulis (assembly GCA_034641835.2). Lineage (NCBI taxonomy): Eukaryota > Viridiplantae > Streptophyta > Pinopsida > Pinales > Pinaceae > Pinus > Pinus albicaulis. Next base: position 293,305 of record JAXQQM020089990.1, on the reverse strand, counting down.
TCTAGAATTTCTCTGAAATATGCAGCTAGTTATCAAACTTGTCTCTCCCTTGTATTTTTGTTGTAAATGATATTTCGCCACTTCCTCGACTATTCTCCACCCAAATGATCACTTCCTCCTTTGCAGTGAGATCCACCATGAGGCCCCAGGCTTCTAGTCTGATGTCCAATAGGAAGTTTTGTTGTTCCAAAACCTAGATAAGTAATCCGATGAGTTTACCCATGCATTCACAGAAATATCTTGCATTTTAATGCAGGCTCTCTCTTTTAGACATTCTTCCATCATCATTGCTTCATTTGATCTTGGTTAATGGAGAACATAAACTCATATTCTATCTTTGTAGTATAGTACCCTCTGACAGGATTTTTAACCCATACTAAGTTGCACTCTTCCTCCATGAGAATTATATTATTATTAAATATCAACCATGTATAGTGCTAAACAAAATGTGTTATTCAAGAAAGTAAAACTATACTAACAATTGAAAATCAAACAGTTCTGCAATTCTGATTTTGCAAAAATAAAGTTTCATTAAGAACCAGGGAAAACTTCTATCCCATTTTTAGCTTCAGTTACCCCACATCATGTAAGAGAGAAAAAAAAATTATCCACTCCACAAAGGTACAAACATTTGACAAATACCTACCTAGCAGACATAACATCATGTTTTTATTCCCTAGAGTTAGTGATCTCTAGTAGGCTAGGCATACTGAAGTATTCATTTCTTTCTTTAAAAATAAATATTTAATCTCATTTAACTCTCGAAACATATGAAAACATGAGAAAATTATCATCCTATTCAAATTCTCCTTGACCGTCGAGATGAAATTTAAAACCCACCCCCTGAAATAACATGTTGGTGGTATGTAAATGTGTAGAATTTCACTAATGTCAAATGCCTCTAGATCTTGGGCCATATTACCTCTCAAATTGCATAATCATTTTTTAGACATGCTACTCATATGAGTAGTGATAACTTATAAAGAGTCGATACATGCATTTTGGTGCATTTTCATGTGTTATTTTGAATTAAACTTACAATTAAATCTCTCCCACTTGCCTATCTTGGTTCTTACTAATGAGACCCTTTCCAAACTTATTCATGAAATCTACAAGTGGCGACTGAGAAATATTTTAGGAAGTTTTATATATTTCTAAATCACATCAGAATAAGCATTTCTTCTTATATTTGAGAGTAGCTATTAGTGTTTAGTCAACACATGACACAAAGGTAGTTGGAGATGATCAAGATAAAAAATTTGCAGTGCTATGGATCAATGTGCCAAAATATAAATTGAGACTTGTGGCAGTTGAAATTTCTACAAATATTTTTGTAGGACAAAAACTGTATGAAATTGGGAATCCATTTGGTTTGGATCACATCTTGATGACTTTTATCATCAGTGGGTTTTGTAGGTAGATAATTTCAACTGCAACTGGTCATCCAATACATGATGTGATTCAGACAAGCTAGTAAAGGACCATTGCAGGTATTCTTGTTAGATCAGGAAATTTGATTGACATAAACACTTCTATATACTCTCCATCAAGAGCATCACCTGGTGTGGGCTTTTGAATTCTAGTATATATGTAAGTGTCATTGTTTATCAGTTAGAAAATTTTGGGAAAATTACTTTACCCATTTTGGGTACTAAATTTGCACTGAATGAGTCTTTTGAGAAACTGAGTATTACTAGAGTTCTGGTGCTTGATGGTCCTGCAGATGGACCAACTAGAAAAGCTGGATTGAAAACAACGAAATGAGATTCTTATGGATGGCCTGTCTTGGGAGAAATCATTACAGATGTAAATGGGAAGAAAGTCTGCAATGGAAGTGATCTCTATAGAGTACTTCACCAATGTATACTTGGTGATGTGGTAAAAGTGGAGGTCCAGTCTAGTGGAGATGGGACTGTGAATGATTACAAGGATATTATCTAGACATAATTTTTGATAATGGTAGTTTATGTTCTCCTCCATGAGTATGAAAAACCCTGGAAGGTGTACCCCACTAACATATTAAAAGGAGCTCGAGCTTAACGTTGAATCTAAGTTTCAAATGAGATTTGATAGAAAACCTATCTTTCCAAGATCATTCCCTTGCAATCTTGATTCCAGTGGTGGTGCCTCAAACAACATCATTCATATTTTTCCTCCAAGGGCCAAAAATGATAGGAAGAGAACTAATACAGTATACTGTGCATCTATGAGTTGTTTCTCATATTCAATCAGTTAATAGTCAGGGGAAACTAACAAACAAAAATGAATTTGATCTACTAATGAACATGAGGTTAGTACCTAGATTTGAGAATCTTGCGTATTTGATGTTGAAAGCATGGAATATAGAATTTGAAGATGACTAAGAGACATATTCAACAAAAATATTCCATGGGCCTTCAATATTTCAAGAGTAAGCGTAGTTAAGAGAGTAATCTGAGCTTGTTGCATTTCCCAATGGTTCCTATAGGTTTCAAAAAGAGATCACCATTGCACATGCTGAAATAATACTCAACCACTTTTGAAGGTAACATAAATATATTTGGTTTGGATTTTCATTAACAAGAGTACGACATCAAAGTCTCAATAAGAGATAATGGTAGTTTCCAACACAAGGATGTTAAGATAATTTTATGTAAAAGTGAGTTAAAAAACTAGTGCATGCAATAACTGGGATCATTCACTTGAAGCTATGGGAAACTTCAAAAATACTTTCTAATACCAAATTAGTTTCTAAGGTGACTGCCTCGGGCACAAATAGTGAGATAAGCTACACAGTAGAACTGATAACCTAACTCTGGTTGTTGAAAGGTGTACTTTCCAGATCTGTTGAAACTTTAATATCTATAAATGAAAGGACATGTTTCTAGATGTTGCCTGTAGTAATGTGTAAGACCTGTTTAAAATTACTTCAAGCAGCCAACAGGTAATGTTGTTGGCTCAGCCATCTGTAAGAAAAGGAAAAAGACAAGAAACAAATTTTGTGAAATCAGTATAAACATTAGATTTTTCCACCCTACCTTACAACATATTTGAAATTTGATCTGTCCTGTGTGACTTGGAATACTTATAAAGAGTATTTTCATGCATGCTAATTCCAACTTTGATATTTTATTGTTAGGTGCAAAAGATATCCTAGAATATACAACTTACAGATTAATAATAAATTATAAGTAATCTAACTACATGTCTAAACATAATATATGTTGTTTAGGGTTTCAGAGAGTTGAAAAACATCCTTGAAAAAACTTAAAATGAAAAATTGAAACAATATTATTATTTGTGTGTGATTTAACATGTGACATATAGATGGTACAGGATCTATTTTTGTGGCAGGGGATTTATATACGTGGCATCTTTTCATAGATCTGGGTGGTGCTTTCTCCATATCTAGATCATAAATGTGTATCTAGGGCTCTAGCCTTAAGCCCCTACCGAACCTTTAACACAGTGAAATTTTTTCCATCTATAATGGGCATTCCTACGTGCATCTATTATGTAGAGTTGATGGTTGCAATTATCTTTGTTGTTGTTAGCTTATTTCTACTGAGCCTTGGAGATAAAATGGTTGAATTTCCTTTGGACCAGATGCATATCTAGTTTTTAATGGCCTTTGGACTATAGGTTGGCAACCTCCAGATGCATATAAAAACTAGGTTGGAAACTTCAAGGTGCATATCAAACCTAGGTTTAGAAGGGTCAGTGTCAGTGTCCCTATTCAATCTGCCCAATGCACAATCTAGATTGAATGCACACATACAAATTTTAACAAATTAAACCTCACCTCGACCCTAATTTGAGCATGTACGTAGATTCTAGGTCTAGTAAATAGAAGGTATTTAAAAATAGATAATTAACAACAAATACATAGATAAGAACAAGTTATTCTCAGTATAAAAAAAATCTGGTTCTAGGTCGACTCTTATCAAAAGGGAATGTTGAGCTACCACAAACCCAAGTCTACTTTTGAACAAGCCTTATCGAGGTATGATAATTCTCAAGTTTCAATATATCTAAGCTGCAAGTTCCAACATTTAATATGTTGACTATTTTCATACTAAATAAACACACCAGAAATTGGCAATCGTAAGGTGCACATCAGACCGGAGTTTAGAGAGGCAGGTCCCAATGTCCCTATTCATTGTGCTTAGTAGCACCATTACACATATAAAGTTAATGTATCCTCCTCACCTCCAATAGGATTTGACAATGCAACTAGGTCCTAGGTCTAATCAAGAGGAAACATTAAAAAATAGATAATTAAAATAGAGAGAAACTAGATATAGCCAATCAAAAGAATGAGTTCTACATCCCATCAGAAAGAAATATTAGTATTAAATACAGATAACATGATGATTGAGTGTGTATATTTTTTACCTCCAATATTTGATAAGTTTACCATTTGGCTAAACTTCAGAAATGCACCAGATATTGTCAACCTCAAGATGCCTACCAAACCTAGGTATGGGTAGGCCTCTTCCAGTGCATTTATTCTGCATTCAATTCACCGTCTAGATTTAATGCATCATTACAGAAAAAAAATTACTGGATCAGCCCCACCTTCACCTGGATTCTAGAATGCAACTGAGTTCTAATGAATGGAGAGGAACTAGATATTTGCAATCAAAAAATTTGAGTTTAGGTCTTTTCAAGGAGAAAAAGCGTCATATGATAGGTTGGAAACAAATGGTTATGCCTAAAATTGAATGGGAAGTAGGGATAACGATAAGGGTAAATAAAACTTCATGTGTTTCTCTCTAGAAAATAGATTAACATTATCTAATAGTTATTATCTATGTACATCTTCTAAAAGTCCAATCTACTAACCCCGCGATCAGTGCTATTGGAGAGGGATAAAGTTAATAAAAAATTCTCATCACAAGAGGTATTAAAGGAGAAAACTTGGCATTTGATAGGTTGGAATAAAACAATTATGCCTAAATTGGAATGAGAAGCACGATAAGGAGACTGGTAAACAAATCTCCATGTTTAAGAGTATATGGGTGATTTATCTCTCACAAAAAGGTCTTTCTGTCAAAATTTGAAGGAAAAAAGACTCATGGGGAATATGGAACCCGTCCACCTTGTGCAATTCATGGCATGATGGTGTCCCTAAATGATCAAGCATAGGGAACAATATGATAAAAACAAAATCAACATATAGTTGGATTTCCCAAGATGTCCAACATGGAAAAAAATGCAGACTTTTAGGAGTATGCATTCATTGGACACCAACCTCATGGAAGCATCCAAGATTTGGACAGAATTTGAAAGGTTATGATAAATATTTTATCCTTGGTCTTTGTAAAGTAAATCCAAATTCCAATCAGCTAGAGGAGTTACAATAGGAGGATGTTGTTTTGCAAAAAAAATGAAAATAACTTTTGATAAAAGTTCAGGATTCCATAGTTGATAGAGCTAATTTTGATTCAAAAATTCATTGAATCAAATATCAACTATATTCATCTGCAAAAGTTGGTGAGTCACTAAAGCGTCAATTAATGGAAGTATAGAGAGAAGGCACAACTTGCCACAAATTTTCAATCATACATGACAAAATGTCAGTTCTGAATTGATCAACCAAGGAAGTTTCTAAGAATGTTGATAAAATGCCAGTTTTGAAAGTGAACTTGAATGAGGATCAATCAACTTCACGAAAGCTTCAGAAAGTAGCCTAGGAAATGCTTACATATCCAGGCAGCTTTGGCAAGGGAAGTGGCACGATACCTTCTCGTGTGTCAAAAATGATTTGAGTTTTCTAGTTTCTTTCGGCATGTCAAAACTAATTCAGGATTTTGATTTCAAGGCATAACATAAGGATGTAATATTGGAAATAGGGAATATGGAAAAAATAGAGGATCAATCTCAAGAATACCATGTAAAATCTTACCAAGCATATGATCCTAGTTTTGTACAGGATGCAAACATTCTTTTGCAACATCTTAGGATGCAGATGGTGAGATAGGATGCTTGAAATATACTCTCATAAAAATTTAAAGGGATGTCTATTTTATTAAGATGCTTATGGAAGAAAGGAAATATAAAGAAATTTGATAGCTACTCAGAAGCAGCTAGAGGTTTATATTCATGTGGGCAAGAAAAGGAACCATAGCATGAGAATTTCACTACATTGATAGCAAAAAATGAGCATTAAGGAAAAAATATTGAAATATTGTTCTCAAATTGCTGATTTTCATTCTCCTTGATAGACTCTGAAGCACATCCTTTTGAGAATTCAGTAGCAGTACATAATCGACTAGATATTTAGAGGGAATTTTTGCATAGAGATCTTCATTAGAAGATGAGAGATGTCAATGTATTGTTGCAATTCTTAAGCCTTCGGAAAATATAAAGGAATTCATCCAACAAGGTTCATCCAATTCCCTCTCTAAATCAAATTTCCTAAGTGTTGATCTCCACTGATCTCTGCCTTGCTAATATTGTTAATGTTACCATTAAAAAATTAACAACTTGAGGAGCCTCGATGTCAAACTAGAAATGTGTTTTTTACGAGTATGAATATCCAAATAATTTTTTCACAAATCACTTAAAAACCAGAACTCATCTAACAAGAAAGAGAACAAGATGTTAGAGTACTTAATAAGATTCATAGTATACTAATAAATTTTATTAGACCACCACATGATAAGATGGATGCAAAAAATTAGGAGATAATTCATTCCCTCCATGTTGAACCAAAGATAATGAATAAGATGGAAAAAGTCTAGAATATATCTTATCTCTTGATATCATGTGTGTCTAGTTAAATAAATTTGTTGAATAGTTGTGGAAAACAATTAAAGAAAGATCACAGTTTGAAACCATAGTGGGTGAGTTTGAGTGATTTATTTACAAATAAGAAATTGATTCAAAATATTAACACCAACTGTGTGAAGCTATCTAAAAGTGCATTGAAAATGAGACACAATTTGAAGGGAAATGTACTAGTAATGTCTCTCAACTGGCTTAGCTCTGTTTTGAGAACAAAAATTTGTGTTCAAAGCTCACCTATGTTCAAAGGGAAATATTGGGATTTAAAGAAGTGATGAAAGACAAATTGGAAATGTACTCTTAATCATATTCGCACTTCGATGTGATGTTACAGAAGTTTGTTATTGCTATTAAAGAAGTCATTGAAGATTAAATATATGTTACTGAGCTAGACATGCAAAAAATTTCTTCTCTAGAAGCTCATGCACATTTGGTTATTGTGAAGTTGAACGCATCTCTCGAGCAAAATGAATTATTCCAAAAATGTAAATAAGAATTGGTCACAATTTGATGATGCTTTTACGAAGGAGAAAACTCAATTACCCTTTGATGTTGCCATGAGAGAAGCCTTTGGTTTCATGGAGCTGGAAATAGGTTGGTTAGCTAGATAATCAGTGAAGTGGATCTAATAAGATACCACAAAGAAAAATTAATCCCTGAGAAAAAATCTCGACCTGGTTGTATCTAAAGGAAAAGGATTGGTTCAATATCATGTTGCACTAAAACACTTGTTGGCTCATAAGTCAAATTAACTAGAAAGGTGTTGGAAAGAAGTATAGTTTAAAATTGTTCCATTGCATGAGGCGAAGGCAAAGATCAATATCATATGGAGAGGCTGGAGAATGTGTTGAGGAATTAGAGGCAGAGCTAGCATATATCCAGAATTCAATTAATAGTCTCTGAGAATCATTTTTCTATAAAGACACCATTCCTTAAAAATAGAAGAAATCATGGGGTAGCTAAATTTTTCAGAGGAATTTCATTCCATGGAAATTATTAATCTAATTGAATGGCTTACATGGTCGTATTTTGTTGAAATTTATTCACTTGCTGGAATTTCGGACTAGAAAATGCCTCCAAGGGATGATGAAGCCAAGGCAAAGATCAAATCATATGGAGAGGCTGGAGAATGTGTTGAGGCATTAGAGTCAGAGTTAGCATATATCCAGACTTCAATTAATAGTCTTTGAGAAAATTGTTTCTAGAAAGACACCATTCTCTAGAAAATAGAAGAAATTCTGGAGGAGCCGAATTTGCTAGAGCAATTTCGTTCCGAGGAAATTATTAATCTAATTGAATGGTTTGCATAGTCATTTTTTGTGGAAAATGATCCACTTTCTAGAAGTTTTGACTAGAGAATGCATCCAAAGGATGATGAAGATGATGCTAGTTTTTAGATACCAAATTCAGAAGGAGATATTGTCAACTTGAGTCAAAGTCAAGCGATTGCAGATTTCAGAAGGAAATAGGAGGGTCTTCAAGGTAAGTACTTATGATTGGTTGAGAAATTTTATTTGTCGGGGTAATATGTACTATAAATGGATCATCTTATTCTGATATGGGAAGAGGATTTGGACAATGTTAAGGTTCTAGATTCAGTAAAATCAACGGAAGAAGAAGATCAAAATGAGTACCGAGCGGAGCATTGAATTAGTGTTTATCATTATAAAGGTGCCTATAAAAAGAAAATGCAATTTTCTTAACACCTTTAGTTTAGTTACATCATTTTGATCAATTCACCTTTAAAATTCTTGATGATTTGTTGGAGATTGCTCAAGATCACACTCCCAAGAAATATCGTAACTAAACATTGCACAAAATCTGCCAAGTTATTTCAGACTGTCATAACAAGAGATTGATGAGGGAAGTGAAAATTTAGGCAGTTAGACAGGTAGAATTGAATAGTGAAAAAACAAATCTTCAGGGCTAAATTATTTTTCTACATCCTAATTAGAAGTTTCACAAGTGTAACAACGAGTAGAAAAGAAAAAATCGTTTAATGATGTGCCCCTTCTAGCAAGTTCAAATGCTTGAAAGAATTTTTATAGTCAAAATGATGGGAAACCACTTAGATCGAGTAGTTGTGTAGCATCAAGTATAAAAGCACACGTGAAACATCTAATGGATAATCACAAATTGGTTAATGATGTACCACTTCTAGCAAGCTCAAATATATAGCCGTAATATTATCAAAAAATTTCTAAAAATATATCCCCTTGTCACTCTTCTAAAAAATAAAGGGAAGAGAGACAAATATGAAAGAATTAATCTTCTACCAAGGGATCAAGATGAGAAAGGGAAGACATAAATGTGAGCAGATTAATTTTCTACCAAGATACCCAGGTTAAAATCCCAACATGTAAAAAACCTGCAAATTGAGTTCTTGGTGGATTTTGATCACGTTTCATATTCAACATTGATTAAAAAAAATTTAAGCGGTGTGAAGTGATAAAAATACATTGTACCTACAGAGCCTCAGGGGAGAAGGGAGAGAATTTCAAAATGTGTTTGTAAGTATGAGGAGCTTCCTTCATATCTCCAAGATTATAATGTGTCTATACCTTCAACAATTTCCACTCTATCTCATATGGTTCCACTAATGTCATTTTGTCAATAGTTTCCATGATGCCCTATACATTGTGCTTCATCATACCGATATGCAGCATAATAATGAGAGTGTTCTTCTTCTTGTAATGTGCTTTCAAATGTTCAAGGGCCAAAGCTTCCCCTCCATCTCCATCCCCTTCTACTTCCTTGAGTTGTGTTGTGGGAGTGGGAATGGAAAAATCATTTGGTTGGCTAGAAGGACTATCAGGAACAGTAGTGGCTAGCGAAGAAGGACAATAATAGGGTGCTTCTCCATAGGGCTATTAATACTTGAATTTCCTAAAGCTAAAGGTGTTGAAAATAACCATAAATCTTGTCAGCAAGAACAAGGTAGTAGACTCTGAGATCCTTTTCCTTGCTTCCATTGGTGCGGAGTCTGAATATTCCCTACAAATGGTTGTCACTAACATGGCTAATTTATTATTTTTAAATCACAAACACTGATTTGGATTTTTCTTGGAATGAAATTCTTCTGTAAACCTTGTATAGTCACTCTAGCTTGGAAAATTGGCTTGAAGGTTCAATCTCAGTGTATCCCTGGCACTACTTCTACACCACCACAATCACTTCAAAGTCAATGTGGTATGTATTTTGTCTAGTAAAAATTTCAAGTTAACAAGGAGGTTAGCATTAATCCGACAACCAAAAAAAGAATAATGTGCAAAAAAATTGTCCTCTTAATGCGCTCTACCCTTCCTTTCCATAAACTCATTGAGGGTTCCCTAGATTTTACTAACTGAAAAAAATACACCTTCTAGGAAAATAGAAATAAAACAAAAAGCCAATTCGTAGAGTAAAAATAGATTCAAGAAAACCAAAACCCCATTGGCATTCGGGTGCTAATCATGGGTGGACGAAGAACTAAGATTCAAGGAAGTAGGGTGAGTTTGTGCATAGCAATTGAGGATGAAAAAAATGAATGAATATAATAGTATCCATGTCATCATGACATGGGTAGTATTTCAAATGCAATAAATGTAAAACCCAGCATAGAACTTAAATGACCACCCTACTTTGAATTTTTTCTCAAAATAGTCAAGGGAGCCTGAATATGGATACTTCTCGCTGGAATTAAGTTTCTTCTATCGTATCTAAGTCTTCACATAATCAAAGAGAATATTACATTAAAATGCAAAAAAAATAGAAACAACACTATCACCAACCACAATTGTATCTTTAGAAAGGCCCATGGTGTGCTTCAAAAATTCTAGAAACTGATCATAAGAAGAAACCATGCACATATTTATGGCCATTTCTCAGGCAACTATTGGACCCGCCCCTTTCCTTAGGGCTAGAACCCATTCATCACCAATCATATGGTATAGTGCATGGAATGCATTTTTTCTAATCTTGTTGTTACATAGCAGGAAAATTTACATATGCCTGCATGAAAATGAGAGATAAATCTGTAGGACTTCCAACACATTCCCCAATAGCTCCTATTATCAATCCACAAAGAGAAATCTAATAGAGAGGTAGTTGTTTCCCATCATTAGTGACAATTTCTTTGTTTGTCAATATCCTAGATGATCGAGGATGTGTTGTTGTATAGGTTTTCTATCTTAAGAAACTAGCTGATAACCCCTTGTAAGAAGAACCAAATCCTTCATCCCTTAGCATGCTCTTTGCAAAATTATGGCTTGAACCTTGAACCAACTAAATGTGCACCTTGAACATGTACACAGGTTGGACGAAACATGTGGCAGGCATACTAGAGGCTCCTCCATTGAAAAATAGCTTCACTGTATTCCACACGATGTGTGTCTTGGGTTTCTCCCCTGCCATATTTCTGAAGGACTAGAACACCCAGTTGATCTAAAATCGCCCTGCTTCCTCTTCCTAAGATCACCATTGATATGAGAAAAATCTGGCAAGAATAATATGTTTGTCTACACCTCCTCAACAATAAATAAGAAGAATATGAAGATATCTATTCTCTTTTGCGTTGCAATGCCTCCTATTGGCAAGGTGAACTAGCACACGTCTCCAAATTCAATTGCTTAGAGGATGAAGAAAATGAATGTCTTATATTTCCACTGTCTCCTCACCCAAAGAGGAAACTCTTATTGGGTAAATATTTTTTTAATAATATAAAAAAATCTAGAAAATTACATTAATGATAGTATAACGTAACAATGTTTATAAAGCTAATGTATATACTAGCAATTTCCACTAAAGGTGCAAAGGTACACCAAAGGAATATAATATTTTATAATATCATATCACCAAAAACAAATCCAACTAATTTTTATATGCATGAACATAAGTTTTATCAAACTCTCCACTACAAGCACCATGAGAAGAGCCCATTGCTCACAACCTAGGTATGAGCACAAAGTGCTGACAAACCTTTCCACAAGTGTGCCACACCCAAATATCTATATTTTCTCAACCACACTCTGATGCTAGCCCTAGATTTATATCAGGTTATGAGATCAATATTTATCTAGGTCCTAGAGCCTAACAACTCATATTCCCATCATTTCCCCTTACCATTCGGGAAAGTGTTCTTTTAGGAGACAAATGAATGATCCAACAAGTAGGCAAGAGTGTGTGTACATCTCACATATGATAATGATAAGCATATTTATGATGGGATAAATCTCAACTTTTAAATTGGAGTTAGTTTATGCAAATATTAGTTTGGGCTAACATTTTTAAACATGGATATAATATTTAAAATTGAAGTTGGAACATTCTAGACTCTCTCACAACACAATTCAAGGATATATTTTTTCGAAACTCTTTTATAGATATTAAGCTCGACACAATTGGACCGACATGGAGGAATGGTGGATGGGGATCTTATGGAATTTCAAAAAGACTAGACCACTTCTTTGTGAAGAAAGGTCTAGCTAACCATGTCACCACTTTGAGCTCATGGGTTCTTCCCTTGAAAATATTTGATAATTTTCCTCTGTTTATAGTCTGGACAGACATTTCAAAAGGGAAGCCCACTCCCTTTAAGTTCAACCATTTTTTATTGAAAGACCTGGAATTCACCTCATTGATCTGAGAATTCTAGAAAAAATTCAATCTAACCAATGGAAATTCGGTTGTGGACAATCTCTCAATAAGTTGAAAATGCTAAAACAAGTAGTTTCTTTTTTGTCTTGTCATCTAAAAAAAGGGAGTAGAGAAATTATACAAATCAACACCCATATTAAATCTCTATAATATCCACATTCATCAAACTACTTCTCGAAGGCTTCCAAATAGAAATTAGCATAATTGGACCAAAAAAAAAGGTAAATAATTTTGTGTAAAGCATAGGAATGGCAACAAAAGAGTCCACAAATGTGGATTGATGAAGGGGAAAAAAATACTTGATATTCCACAACTAGACTTCCACGGATTGTTTGCAAAATTATACTTGGAAAATCAAGGAATATGCTAGGGAAATTCTTTATGGACAAAATGATATTTAGAAAGAAGCATTCAGACATTTCCAGTCAGCACTAAGAGTGAGAGATGCTCCTTCCTCTTAGGAATATATGGACTTTGTTTCTCTATATCCGCAAATGGTTGACTCGAATAATCCCCTCTATTTTTTACAGGGAGTATGAAGTCTCCTTATTATTTGTGAAGGAGCAACGATCTATACCCTAAATCAAGTGGGAATAGGGATCTCCTCTCTGGTTGATAGGGATTAATGATAAACATCACATTTGTATTATCCTCATCATGTGTCATGCACTAGGCCGGGACTAACAACCACACATATAAGTGAAGGGCATGGAGGAAGAATGGTGAAAGAAATATTGAATAAACATCCGTGATTTCCTTGATGAGAGAAAATCCAAATAGGAAGTGGACAGACACTCTTTAAGGATCGGACAAGTATCCAAGAAAAGAGTGGTCGAAGAGGACCTCTATTTTTTGAGGATTGGGAATCCAAGATAAGAATAGTCCTAAAAGTACATACCTAGTGAACATATGAGTGGGTTATACCCCAATTTAGAAAGGAAATTGGAAATACACCCACCCATGCCCCAATCCAGAAATAAAATTGCTAATCCACCCATTAGTAAAAAAATTGGACCTTTTAGTGGTTCATCATTGGAAAATAATTTTATTCTTGAACCTTTCTTTGGAAAATAATCTCAACCTTTTTGAGATTCATGATTGAAACTCTTGTAAAGGCCATGATATTATTCTATCATCCTATCATTTTAGTGTCATGTCATTTCTCCAATATCTATTCAATACTTATGGAAAAATCAATCTATACCTCTCATATTTGGGGAGAAATGCTTGAAAAAATATCATTTTCTGAAAGACGCATACCTACGAGGATTTAAATTAAGGCATTCAAGTGATTTAATTTATGAACTATTAATAGTATCATAGCCACAACATGTAGCTTTATTTATCAATAGTCTGTAGGGACATGTCCCATCCATTTCCTCCATCCCTGCACTGCAGGGAGGGGAAACATAGATGTCTCAAGGCATCACTCGATGTAAGAGATAGACATTTTTCCATCCCTGAGTTGTCCCACTGTCTCCAGGGGATGTCCCAAAATATTTCCAGGTGCTTCAATGTTTCCATGCTATACTCAATGGAAATGGGGAGTGCCACTGCATGTTTTAACATTTTAAAGGTTTTGTAAAACACCACTTTTTATCCCATATTCCTTTCTTCTGTGTCCTACAAAATACCATTTTCCATGCAATTTCAACAATTTCTAGGCTATGTAAGGATGGTATATATTGACTTAAGTACCGTGATTATCTTTTCAGTTTGCAAAAAATGTCTACGAAAGAGTCCAAAACTTCAAAAATACCATATAAATCAATACAGAAACAGTTTCCATAAAATCCACTGTCATCTAAAATTCATATAAAGTTCCTTCAAAATAGTTTGACATTAACTACACTTAACAACAGTGTTTAAATACATAAATTTGGAAAAAATCAGTGAGGATCTAAAATATGACTTGACAAAAAATAGTTGAAGAATAAAAAATATGAACTAGAAAACCTGAAGAAAAAAATATGAGTTTTTCGCTGCATCCACCAATTTTTTCAAAAATTGGCAAAAGGAAGTATTTTTGGCTCAACGACTCATTTTAGGTAGATGTCACCAATTAATTAGTGGTTTATGAAAATATTATTTAACAATGCATTAAGGATACCATTGGAATTCATTGCAAACATTGTTTATGCCCACCTGATTCTTTAGCTTAAAGGAGTAACCTACTACGACATACAAAATAGATTTGTTAGGCACTTGCATTACGAGCTATGAGTCACCGATTTTTATACACATTATATATACTGGTCTTTTACATTCATCTCACCATATCCAAAATATTATACGCTATGAACATTATCTAACAAGGAAAAATGATGCATATGAGGATGTCATAGTTCACTTACTAGTTCCAATAATCGCCACAATAACATTATCCAACTTCGAAATGTTGGAAAGGATTCGCACCCTGACACTGAAAATTTTCTCTGCAATATGGTAAAGTGGAAATCACCACATACTCAAAGTTTATGACAACCCAGATATGTCTCTGAGGTTGTGTTTAAAAGACCAATTGTGAATGTCGACTTCTCACCGTGATGACAATAAGATTTTTCTTCAGCTTCTCCTTCACAACATTAGTGCAGATCATGTGAGAAGAAAAATGCTAAGAGCCTGATATGCCACTAGTAGAGTGAACATCTAAAACATGATTAAAATCTTGGCCAAACATGCATTTTGGAAATTTATATGTATCTATAGGACTTTTTTGAATGGGTTCGTCCATAGTTACATTATGCATTCTTGCAACCCGGGCATACTTTTGTTGGAAATATTGTCATTGATGGAAAAGGAGATAGACAAGAAGAAGAGAGATAGCAAAAGAGAGGCAAGGAGAACATTAGACATGAAACAGAGAGTAGAGGCAGAAAAGAAACAGAGAGGTAGTAGAGGCAACAAAGAGAGAAGCAAAGTAGCAGAGAGGCAGTAGTAAGAAAGCATAAAAGCAGTAGCATTAGACAAGAAACAGAGTAGTGAGGAAAAAGGGCCACTGAGTTAAATATCTGGCCATAACAAGGAGGTTGTGTAAAGAAATTTCAATTGTGTATGTAAAATAATTTGTCTCAGTATGATATTAATATTGTTGACCTAAATTCTATGAGAAGGAGCTTTGATTTCAGTGAGAAATTGTATGGCTCTTTAGCCGATGTTGCACTGTGCAATTACCTATGCACAGATCACATATGTGAGTCGATCAGGTTTTATAAACAGCTCTTGAATAAATTTTCTAGCAAGGTTTCGAATTAAAGATTCTGTGTATAAATTGAAGGAATTGATGGTTGCCGAGACATGATGGTTTTGAATGTAGCAAAGATCATATAGTTCTGTGCGAATGGCCTATGAAATTCTGAAAATCACAGTTTGGGAATGGTGGAAGTTAGCATCAGAGTTTAATTTGTGATGGATCGAAGTACAATGATTATTTTTCGGAATCAAGAACTTGAATGTGCAGTTAAAAATTGAACTGTGATAGGGTAGAACCTCAAACATGCAATGGAAGGTTGATATTTTATATCACAGCAGAATTGAAGACAGAATGGCATGGTGGAAAAAATAGAACAGAGTACAAAAGTAATGGTGAGAAGAAGAATTATAAGAGGCAGAACATTTATCAAGCATTAAGTGAAACCGTGGCGCAGTGAACAGTAAAGACGAGTTTTATTACCCATGGGCGGTTTTCACACTTTTAATTGGTGGTAAGTTGTTTCACGAAAAATAACGTGATATAAGTCTCTGTTTGACGTGTGTCCTAGAGTGGTTTATGAAAACCACTTTTATCACGTTTTTTCGGAACATTAAAGTTCATCTCAATAAAAAATGCGATATTCATTAATGATCATCAGATCACAGAAGTTGATGCGATAAGACTGCGACCATTCGATGCAAAGGGTAGTTTAACTACTGGGGCCGAGTTGATCGCGTGATTTTGGAGAATTAACCTTCGTGCAGTTAATTTGCGTGATATTGTGCGAGGACCGTCGGATGAGGGTTTAATTGGAGGTGGAGCGCGATAAGTTGTGGGCTGTTAGATCTGGTTCAGAAATTTGTCAAGGTAAGCTGTTGTGGGCCCGAATCAAAGTGTATGTTGATATTTAAAATATAACCCAAAGCTTAAAGTCAAATGTTGGGGGGCCTGAATGTTTTAAAATGCTGGTGGTTGGTTATTAAACCAAATTCAAGGTTTATATTAAGTTAAACATCATATGAGCGAAGGGTCCAAGGTTTATTATATATGTTATAACAGTTGATTAGGGTGTTGATATATATTATGGTTGATAGGTGAACGATAAGTGGTGGACCTCGAAGGAAATTACATTTGCTAATGAGCTCGGGTTTAAACATTTGCGGACCCGAGATGTTGTAAAATGTGGTTGAACTGTATGAGTGAGCCCGATTGTTATAATATGCCATGGAGGTTGTGGAAGTTGATTGTATAATGAGTATTTGCGCTGGTGTTATCACCGGGGGTTTAAATCTAAGTCAAGGCCTGTTATAATGTTTGACAGAGGATATAATATATGATTAATATATTATCATTGACATGAAATATTACAAAGGGTGTGAGAGTTATGAAATGCATTGAACGAGGATTTGGGCCTGAATACATTGAGTTTTATTCAAAGTTAGCGATATAAAACAATGTATTGAATATGGTTTTAACCAAAGGTCCGATAGAAGGAAAGGTACTGATTATAAATGTGACTCTGGATATAAAGGTTGGTTGGTGTATAAAAAGGGAAGAGAATTTACATGCATTATGGGTTTATTTCTATGGTTTTAACCATAGATTCTGAAATAAGAAACTTCCACAATTAGTTGTCATTTTATGAGTTATAACCGTAGGGTGTTAAGGAAAAGAAATGCTCCCGTGTATGTTTGTAATATGTGGGTTCTGACCATAGTGTTAAAGGTAACTTCCACAATGATTTATGAAATGAGCTTCTACAATGAATGAAAATTTCCCAAATCAGAATTTGTATAGAGCACATTAATGGGAATGCATTTTTACATGCACAGGAATGAAAATGTGGGCTTGACAGGTGTACATACACAGAAAGTAGGAGAGTATGAAGAAACTAAAAAAGTCACAGGGCATTTTACAGGCATGGTGAACAGAGGTATGCAGAACAGTTACTGAGCAGCAAAAGAAAAGAAAAAGCCAACGAAGCTAAAGGCCATAAAAAGGGCTGAGTGAAATTGATGTGTGTAATTGAAATTGTGAATGTAAATGTTTTAATTGATTTTATATTGTTTGTGATGCAAAGGCAAGTATCTGGTAGGAAAACAAAACTCCACTGTAAAACTAAAATTTATACACATTGTTATATTCCTCTGAATGAGCTGGATAAAGAAATGAGAAGGCGGAAATCAAAGAGTCATGGTTGTTTACTTTGAATTCACTGTGGAATACAAACAATCATGTGATGAAATCTATAAATGATATCACATTGATATGCATAGAGAAGTTAGAGAATGCAGAAATGAAGCAGTGAGGTAGAGAAGGAGGAGCTCAAAGAGAATATGAGAATATGCAGAGATGATATAGGGCAGATATGAGGACTGATGGACAACAGAAAGGAAGGAACAAAAGAGAGATGATATCCAGGTAAATCAGCAAGTGCTTTCTTTTGAAAGAGTGAAGAAGTTGGAGCTTCCCTATCAATTTGTAGCTTGATAGATGTCAGTTGTAGCTAACTGAGGTAGGAGCATCCTGTAGGTTGTAGCCTGTGGAAAATAGAGGAAGTTGGTGCTTCCATATCAAGTTGTAGCTTGATAGAAGTCAGTTGTAGCTGGTGAGGTTGGAGCCTCCTGTAGGTCAGTGCATGTAGAAAATTGATGGGAGTTGGAGATTCCTTGCAAGTTGTAGCTTGCAAAATTGAGGTAGGAGCCTATTGTGGGTTGGAACCTACAGAAAATCAGTGGTGAGAGGGAGTTGGAGCTTTCCTTTGCATCACAACAATAATAAGATGTGGTTTTCTCCCTTATGGGTTTCCACTTATATCTGTTGTCTATGTGCATGATGTTTATGTGTTGATATTGTTTATCTAATTTTCTTAATACTTGTTACTCAAATATTAATTCTGTCGTTACATTATCCTAATACTTGCTGATCACATATTAAGATTACTCACATACTAAGTTGAACATGAAATGAAGGTGTAAATAAGTTTAAAAGAAAGTTTTAAAAGACCATGAATGTGTTAAACTGATTCACCCCCCCTTTCAGTTTAACTAAGTGTTCAACAACTTTTGCAACCCAAATTCTCAATGGAACTCCTTTCTATTGCCTCCTACTTGATTTAACTACTGAAATCATAGTGTAGACAATTACTGTACATACACTAGTAGAAAATGATGTAATTAGTGACTAGGTGACTAAAAATGTTAGTCACCGCAATTATTTCATGTGAATTACTACTAAATTTGAGCAATTTTAAGTGACCGAACTAAAAATGACTAACTTAAACGACTAATTTAGTTTAGGGATAAAATATATGACTAAATAATAAGTGACCAAACTAAAAAAGACTAACTAAAATGACTAATTTAGTCTAGGACTAAAATATATGACTAGATAATAAGTGAAAAAATTAATAATGATTAACATAAATGACTACTATAGTCCAAGAATAAAAATATGACAAGATAATAAGTACAACAAGTATATGAATTATTTATTTACATTAGTAATTTTTAATTGTGTCTCTCCGGAAATGAAAAATTGCAATTTTGATACTAAATTGTGAGTTGGCCCAATTCTATTGGTTGTAGTGTATTTTGTTCTCCCAATGGGAAGCTACCATGTGGCCCAACTAGAGGCCGCCACCTAGTGCCTCCACATTGGCTAAAACATTATTAAGGGTCGGAAGGCCTTAGTGGGAATCAAACTAATGACCTACCATAAAAAACTCCAAAGCCTTACCATCTCGCCTACAAGTGGTTCTCAACCATAATGTCTGTCACTTATATTTGAATCACATATATGGGTGCATTAGGAGGAGGGGTCAAGCGGTTAGCCCCAACCCCTGGTCGTATCACACCTATATGACTTGTCGTGGAGGTGGATGGATGAAAGGATAGTGGAACAACCCCAACTCCTATTCATATTCGCTATAGGATTGAGCACATACCAGACATGCATTTGGTAGAGGGGGGAAGGGATTTAGGCCCTAGCCGAGTCCCATGGTGCGGCATGTAACCATAGGTGGACACATAAAGGGTTAATCCAAAAAGGGTAGAGTTTGACGCCTGGCCCTAGGTCACGGTTTCAGCGCATAACCACCGACTAAAGATTCGAGAGTTAGCACGGCGGGAGCGGGCAGCCCTCAGCCACATCACCTCTTTTATATTTATTTATTTACCATACCTCTTTTATAAATATGGTATTTGAACTATGGTATTAATATTAATTTATCCGATTGTATTCTTCCCATAGACTTCATCTAAATAAAACCTCATTTTTGAGTTTTTTTTTTAAATATAAAAAAAATTATGGAATAAAAATAAAAGGAAATTTTCTTTATTTACCATACCTCTAATATATATATAGATATATATTTACCATACCTTTGGAGTAAGTATGAAAAAATATTTTATTTATTTACCATTCTTTTTTTTTAAATGTTCTTAAATATGTTGATTACAATTAATGGGACACTACCTACCCTACCCTACAATTGATCACACATCATACCCTACAATTAATTAGACACTACCCAACCTTACAATTGATCCACATCAACCTTCTACATGATAGTAGAGCGGGTGGGGAAATAATTATATTACTCAATATTTTTAAATTTTCTTATTCAATTTCCTTTGAGATATATATAAATAATCTTGCTCGGATTTTTTCCCTCTTCCGCTAGTCGTATTACTCGAGTTATTTAAGGTTTCATATTCAATTTCCTTTGAAAAGGAACTTTTCTTGGAGTTTCCCGCTTTCGCAAGAAATGTTCTCAATTTTTTGCGAGGAGTTTTCCCGCTTTCACAAGAAATGTTCTCAATTTTTTGCAAGTGCTTAAAGAGCACCTGCCATATAAATACCAAGGGAAGGACAACAAATCAAATACAAATAAATATCTAGAGCCACAACATGATGGGGTTTGAGCAGAATGTCTACTAGTATTAAGCAGAAAATGACCAGCAGGATAACACCGGGCATAGGAGCCAATCTATTAGGGCAGCATACAGTTGAAGAAATCAAGATGCTACAATAGCCTATGTTGGAAATTTGGATGCCCAAGTTTCAGAAGAATTACTATGGGATTTTTTCATCCAAGCAGGCCTGTAGGTAAGTATGCACACTCTTCATTATCTCATTTGCATTAAATAAAAAAAGGAAGAAAAAGAGAAAACTGTGGACCTTATTCTCTCATTTTGCAGAACAGATCTGTAGCGGGGTTTTAAGGTAACTTTATCTTTTAAGGTTTAAGGATTTTTTCTTTATGCCGCATTCAGTTGGAATTTTTTTATGTGGAGGATTTGAACTGAAATGCAGTCACTTCACGTAGCTGTCACATGAATTTCTCAATTT
This sequence comes from Pinus albicaulis, assembly GCA_034641835.2. Taxonomy (NCBI): domain Eukaryota; kingdom Viridiplantae; phylum Streptophyta; class Pinopsida; order Pinales; family Pinaceae; genus Pinus; species Pinus albicaulis. Next base: position 272,358 of record JAXQQM020089990.1, on the reverse strand, counting down.
TCAATGGTTGTTGAACTAGGGTTTTACTCTCTGCTCCAAACACACATTTTCCTCGGGCTTGTTAAACTAGTTCCTGGTTTCTAACTGGTTGGTTGGTTCAGTAGTGAAGTCGACGGAGTGCTAGGGTGCATACCGGGGTTCCCTTCTTGTGGCTCTCCACCCATCAGCACTCGGTAAATTGAGAGGGGGGACGCTGGGGGGAAAAACTTTGGTCAAAATGATATTCCTTGCAATTGTTGTAAAACTCCAATAATGCTCATCATGGAACTACGTAAGAAAGACTCTAAAATGCCTAATCAACACATCACAAGAGCATAGTTGGGTTGGTGGAAGTGGGGTACTGTTATTTCTCTCACAGTGGTTCGATTCCTCAAATAATTTGTAGGCAGTATTTAGACATAGCAGATCTAATAAATGCAATGGTTTTAGTATTCCTTCAATTGGCTTTTAGATCTCTATTAATTTTATGAGTTCTGTTGTGTGTATGTTGTTTAAGCATGTAATGATTCTGTTTTTTGCTACATGACTTCACATGATGAGGTATATGCCGATATTTTAGTGGTAGCATTTCGAATAGGCTGATATGTTGGTGTCAGAATTTCAAAAGGAGGCTACCAATGCCCAAAATTTATTCCTAGGAAGCTTCTGTAGTTTTCTAAAAATAGCTAGATGGATTCCAAACTTCATTAAAATCAGTCAGGATAGTTAAACTTGGCTAAACCATCCAAGAAAATTCTCAAATTCCATCGAAATCATCAATTTTGGTCAGATTCCTGGAGTCTTGGTGTGTCAGACTGGGCTTTACAGAGCTTGAACTAAACAAGTAGACTTGAGCCACTTCATACCCAAGCCAACTGTCGAGTATGCAACAACTTCAATGGGTCCTATTACAATGCTTCAGTGCTTGCAACAAAGCTGAAGGATGTACATTCTTTGCGGTGCAGACTCTCTGTCATGGTTTATGAAACACTTCAAAATTAAATCTGGAAGTGTTATTGATAGAAGCATTAGGGACATTAGGGGTAGTAGTTTTTAGATTTTTACCAATGTTGTAAAATTATGAGAATTTAAAACAACATATCAGAGAGCCATTATTTGAAATATTGGGCAATAAATTATGTTTCTCACTACTATGAGTAAATTGTGAGAGATGCAGTGAAGCCAGAAAAACATTATTTGAGACCATTGTTAGAACGTTCCATTTTTTTTCGTATACGAAGTAACATGAAGTGCCCATGCACCGTCTTCTACTGGTATTTATGATAAAACTGAGATGACAAAGAGCCACAGATGATGTGCCCTAGAGTTTATCATGTTTGAATAGTTGGAGTCATATGGAGAAGAGTATTTGTTGAATAGGAGCCATTGATAGTATTGGATTTTTTAAATTTAGTTTATATTTTATAGAAATTGAGATACATTGGAAAGCATTTACACTAACCCTACCGAAAATGTAATCCGACTACTTAAAATCTAGGGCTTGAGTTGGAGCCAAAGACAGTAGCAAATATAATATTTATTTTTTAGTTTATATTTTATAGAGTTAGTGGTATAATGGTGAGCATTCATGGTAACACCCAAAGCCCTGACAAAGGACTTCAACTGCTTAAACTACAGCCTCGACAATGTTCCATAGGGACTCATCCCCAAGGATCTGGTCCACACACCCCTCACACCCCAAGCACCTAGGAAAGTGGACTTCAAGTATTTTTGACGATCCCATTGAAAAAGAATTCAATTGCTTAAACTGTGGCATGGGAAAAAACATGTTCAAATGTAATATACGAGGGAAATTTTCCCTTGTTCTTTGTCCCAGGGTTTCAATTTGATTTAGGGAATCACCAAATATAAATAGTGTACAATGACAGTGGCATCTTCATAAACATAAGATGGCCAGCTAACAAATTTTAACTCACAATAACATATGTTATTCAAAAATTCAAGTCAATAATTCATCACAATGATAAATATAACTGATTCTACCAAATTCCACTCATGTTTATTCAATAATATAATGGTCCCACAGATGCACACAAAATCTAATTTATGTGCAACAACAACAATCCAAAGTTCGATTCCCATTTCTATGTCTGTTCGATCCTTCTATGAGACTAATAATCACTAAATAATTAATGATATTATGGATTTTCCGTTATTAATATATGTATGGAGATCTTGATTCCAATATGATTCTTCCTGAACATTTTCCCTATATTTTCAGTGGATCTGCGTGTTTGGTGCCCCCAGTTTTTTTTTATTCGGTTCTAGTGCAAATGATCAGATAAAATAATGAGGGGTACTAACATTACAGAAGTGAGATTAAACATTTTAATAGAAGGGATGAAATAGTCAGTCTGAAAATGTTTGTCGAGAGTGTGCTTTATCTATCGTAAATGCAGACAAGTATGGAGGAACAAATGAATTTTATCCATAGAACCTCCCCTTCACCTTTATAATGTGGGAATCACCCTGTCGTTGTGTGACCATGGGTGAGTCTTCCTCTTTTTTCAGCAACTTCTGTTGTTGCTTCTGCTCCATATGTCGCCCTAAAAATATATACTTCTTCCTCGCCCCAACTCCAAATCTACGACATGCTCTTCTCACTCAGGAAGCCCTTGGCCTTGCAGGACATTGTTAACTTCAACATTGCCAGCATAATTACCACCCACGGTGGAGTTGAAGATCTCTCTCTCTCTGTAGAGGAGATAGCTTCCCACATTTCAGTATTCGTGCCTTGCAACATGAATATAAAGGCACATTACTTGGAATACCTGTTTCTCCTTATCATATATTTTCCTTCCTACAATGTCTTCACTGAGACCTTCACTAATATAGAATAATGAGGGGTGCACTTAACTAAAAAGAGGAAAAAAATAATAGTTGAATATCGTTGTAGGATTAATGCATAACTAACCAGAGGAAAAAAATAATATTTGAATATTGTTGTAGGATTAATGCAGGGGTCTTTGGATATCTCGTGTTTCTATGGGAAAAGCCTTCTCAATGATCCCCACTAAGCAGCCACAACATTGATGACTATCTTGTGAGCTTTCAAAAACTCTACAGATTATCCAGTTATTATAATGACTGAAAAGAAACAAATGGTCTGAGTTAGTTTTATAAAGTTCCTAATTATTTGAACAACAAACCTGCATGGTAGAAGGGGAAATTTCATCCTACTAACAAGATCGACTCATGCGCTTCAATATTTGTCTCATTTTTCTTTTTATTTTGATCTCCAATTCAGAGAAATGAGGTGCTATTGGATCTATTCTTTAGATTATGGATTAATTTATGTGTAATTAGGGCATTGAGTATAAAAACTATGGTATTAGTCTTTTGATGTTGATCCTCGTGAGTAGATCCAAAAGAGAAACTAGAAGGGTTGGTACTGGTTTTACCTTGCTGAGTTAACATGTTGTCATGGTAACACCTGTCATCCAACCACAGACATGGTGGATTATCGTGTAAAGGGGTTTAGGGTATCCCTATTCAAAGACTATTTGGAACAAAAATCCAGGCCATGCACCATTATTTTCCCTAATCCACACTGAAATATAACATCTCATATAGAAGACATTTTGGAATCTCGATTTGAGCGAGTTTAGTTAGATGAGGCAGACAAAATATCCTGAAATTTGTTGTGTAAACTCGAAGCAGGTTGTAACATCCCATAGGGAAGAAATTTTGGAATCTCGGTCTGACCAAGTTCAAATGGCTTCCCTGCAAATACAATAAAATTTAATCGAACATGTTCCATTTTATCCTGAAAAATTTGTGGAAGTTAAAGCCTAAAGATTTAATCATAATTGAATGGATCATTCGATTCCAGAAGTTCCAAAAAATTTCATCAAATAGAAAAAGGGAAATGAGAGGTGGGAAAACCTCAGAGCATTGGTGATTTTATACAAAATATTTTGATGGTTCGAATTGTCATTTCAAAAACGTTGGTGATTTTATACAAACCTCTGAGTTAGTTTTATAAAGTTCCTAATTATTTGAACAACAAACCTGCATGGTAGAAGGGGAAATTTCATCCTACTAACAAGATGGACTCATGCGCTTCAATATTTGTCTCATTTTTCTTTTTATTTTGATCTCCAATTCAGAGAAATGAGGTGCTATTGGATCTATTCTTTAGATTATGGTTTAATTTCTATGTAATTAGGGCATTGAGTATAAAAACTATGTTATTAGTCTTTTGATGTTGATCCTCGTGAGTAGATCCAAAAGAGAAACTAGAAGGGTTGGTACTCATTTTACCTTGCTGATTTAACATGTTGTTATGGTAACACCTGTCATCCAACAACAGACGTGGTGGATTATCGTGTAAAGGGGTTCAGGGTATCGCTGTTCAAAGACTATTTGGAACAAAAATCCAGGCCATGCACCATTATTTTCCCTAATCCACACTGAAATATAACATCTCATAGAGAAGACATTTTGGAATCTCGATTTGAGCGAGTTTAGTTAGCTGAGGCAGACAAAATATCCTAAAATTTGCTATGTAAACTCGAAACAGGATGTAACATCCCATAGGGAAGAAAATCTGGAATCTCGGTCTGACCAAGTTCAAATGGCTTCCCTGCAAATACAATAAAATTTAATCGAACATGTTCCATTTTATCCTGAAAAAATTGTGGAAGTTAAAGCCTAAAGATTTAATCATAATCGAATGGATCATTCGATTACAGAAGTTCCAAAAAATTTCATCAAATAGAAAAAGGGAAATGAGAGGTGGGAAAATCTTAGAGCATTGGTGATTTTATACAAAATATTTTGATGGTTCGAATTGTCATTTCAAAAAATAGAGACCAATGGTACAAAAAGTCATTTCACCTTGCCACAAGAGTCAGTATGGTGTTGAATCTAGTGAAAAGATTATTGATATCCCCTCATTCAACCTTTTATGTTCGTGTTAGTGGCCAAAGAGGTTTTCACATTAGAATGAATGAATGATATTTTAATGTCCACGAGACTACAAATAGTCTATGGTACTATTTTATTCCTTGTTTTTTTCCTTCTGCAATTCAATCATTTTCTTACTGAAACTGATGATGAGCTGACCCAACCTTCTAAGAGTTCCCTCATTGAAAGATAATTCCACATAATTGATGCTAACATACGACCATAATTGTCCCTGATGTCTCTGAAAGCATAACATTTCAAAATTAAATTCTTTTCCGATTTCACTGCCCCAGAAGTACAAAAAGTACACACTTGTTCTTCCCAAACTTCTTTTGGTCTCTTCCACCATTTTATTTCACACTGAAGTTGATGTGAGTTATTTCTTAATTGAGCAATAAGAATATTTGTTCTCCATGGAATTGTAGCTCCAATGTACTCATTCTTTTGGATATCACAAGTGGGGTTGAATAATTGAACATAGTACTTCTTCTTTCTACTCAATTCGTTTCCCCATATACCCTTACGAAACTTCTCCATAACAATTTTTTTTAACTCCTTGCTATTTTTGGTACATGCATTGAGGTAAATATTCCATTTTTGCACCCATTTTTTTTGTTTTGTGTCATCCATGATTTCTTTATTTCACTCATGCCTTCATTGAATATAACTTCTAGCCATCTACCTCATTGCATTTGCTCAATTCTTCTTAGATACCTTATAAGATGCACCATAGAAATTGCTTCGACGGGAGTTTCTCTTGTTTCACTCAACATTATCTCGTAAGGAACCAAAATTTTTATTTTGAACTTGCTCATGATCAAGCTTTTTTTTGTTTTTCTCAATTTGTTTCCATTTTGAAAGAGGGATGTTGCTAGCCCACAGTTCACACCCATATACTATCATTTGACAAACTAGGATTCCAAAAAGCACTTTAGTCATGTTCCATTCCCATAAATTTGCCTCTGTACATATGTTTTGAAGTGCATATAATGCTTTCAACCCTCCTAAGATTATTTTCTTTTTGCAATCATCCAAATTAAGCTTTTTGTTTATATCGATCCCAAGGTACTTATATTCATTTAATTCTTCAAAAATGTTGCCTTCAAAGAAGAACGTATGCTTGCTTTGATTCCTTTTGTTAGAGAAAATCATTATTTTTGTCTTATTGGTATTGACTTGCATCCCCACTGATTTACAAAAAATCTCAAGGGCATATAGGTGCATCTTCAATCCATGGGTCGATTTAGCAAATAGTATAAGATCATCGTCATATAGAATAAGCTTTATCACAAACTCCCTCAACCGAACACCATCCCCACCTTGCAGATTTAAACACTCTTCTATTTTGTCAATATATAAACCAAAGAGGGTAAGGAATAAAGGCCAACCTTGCTTGAATCCGATGTCACTTCTAAAATTTCTAAAATGCCTATTGAAGTTCTAATTTTGACTTTCACCTATTCATACAGCCTATGGATAACAACTCTATATTGCGAAGGAGTTTTGAGTTTTTCCATTCTACACCACAACTTATCTCTAGGGACCGTGTCAAATGCCCTTTTGAAGCCAAAAAAGAAACATTTCACTCTTAATTTCTGACTTTATATATGCATTTCACTCTTAATTTTTCAATTTCTTTTCTGAAACTGTATCCGATTTTCCATTTAAAGAGTGTAATATGTTGTTGAAATGTTAAGATTTGATAAAATGTTCTTTGCTAAGGACAATTAATTCAATGATTCATATAGCCCAATTACAATTCCCATTTAATTCCATTAGCAATCACATAATCCATTGATAGTAACTAAAGAAAGAACATAGAAAGTAAATGTAGAAGACAAGCTAAGACAAAAGAACACACGATTGGATAATGCCAAGGAAAAACCCTAAGAAGGGGAAAACCCTTGATAAATTCTTACTATTATCATGATCAAATGTTCAACAGAGAATGAGATAGAGAGAGTAAACATAAAATCAAACTGATTTGTGAGTATGTTGAGCAATACCATAATCCGGTCAACCCTTTACTCTTGAATGAAACAATTACTAACCATAGTGTAAGAGTAGCTCAATCCTGAACATGAATGTGTCCTTCTTAATTGATGATAAGGATGCAAAAATAATAGTCCATATAATACCTTTTTCCAATTTGTGATCAGAACTTCGAACATCCTGAAAAATGTTGTTACTCCTCTTTGTAGACCATGGCCAGATTAGGGATTTTGTATGTAGCAATTACCCTTAGAAACTCTAACAACCCCCATATGTTATGGCCTAAGCAAGGTAAGTCGCTCTCTATTATTCTTGGGCATGTGACAATTCCTCAAGCCTCTACGCAACCCTGTAGGGAGTGGCTAGGCAAGCGGCCTACCACATTCCTCTGCGACACCCTAATAACCTTCCACTGTGACCTTGCATAGCCTCGGTTCAACCTTTAACAGATTAGAAAATAAACCCTCCTTTCCTTGACCCTAAAGCGAAGAATATCAGCCTTAAACCCAACCTCTCGTTCTCTGGAATAGGCTTTAAAATAACCTTAATACATTTACGTTGAGCCACCTCTCATTATTGGGGCCCAAAAAAAAACCCTTACACTTCAATGAACATCTCCATTAAAAGCATGGCACAAATACCCTCCTAATTTGCGGCAAAACAAAGACCCTTTCTTTCCAACAAACTTCTCCAAGAGATGTGTCAATTGAGGATGGAGGAATTCCCTTATATACAATTTGATATGATGATTTTGGAGGCAAATTTAAAATTCAAATTTTCAATTTATCCTGCCTTAACAAAAATATAACTTGTAGCATTTCCTTTAGTATAAACAACTGTTTTCCTTGACCAAGTTTGACAATCTTTAGATCAATTTTTGTCCTCTTGAAAAGAGGAATTCAATGTGATTATTATCTCCATCAACTGAATAGACTAGAGTAGAATTTCTCCCTAGTTTCCAATTTTAACATGAAGTTTACCAAAGACAAGTGGCATATAGTAGATAGTCCTGAAAGGGGTATACAAACTTCTTCTAAGCTCTCATGCACGTATCCTTTTCAGCAGTAATGCAATTCAATGTGTACAATGTTGTAACTCGATTGAAAAAATAAAAAATAATAAAAAAACCCTTCTAACATGAAATGTTATAAATGTAGAAAACATATCATCATATACAAATATATTTGTTGGTTTTATGCCCCCAGTAGATGGAACTGATTTTGACAGAGGTGATAACTAAAAGGTAGGTTAAATTAGAGATATTGTTCATTACAAAAAGTGGCTACCCTACGATTCTTTAGTGAGAATCCACAAGCTTGTCCCTTCTTCTCTTATCTTCTCCAAGCCCCATTGGAGCTGGAAATGCCCCCAAGCATGCTTTTATCTAAAGCTAGAACTAGTTAACCTTGTTGTGGTTGTTGGCGATATTGACCCATAAAAGTCCAAAGACAAAGAAGAAGGTGTCGAAACTAGAAAAATGCGTAGACTTATCAAAGAGTATAACTTGAATGGTTAGTTCTGATGGATATGTGCACAAAAGAATAGATTACATAATGGTGAGTTTTATTGTTACATTTCTGACACAGGAGGTGCCTCTATACAAGTTATCCTTTTCACTTTTCAAATGCAAGTTATGTTTGATAAAGGATCTATAATTTCACCTAGAGTAGCCAGGTCCACTTTACAACTCAATATGGATGAAATATGTAACTAGGTGAGAGTTCTATAACTGAATTTAAAGAGGCTAGGTACATGCTATGGCCAATATAGTTGAGATATTTCACTGGGTAAAGCTTATAAATAAAAAACCAAAAAAATTGTTGAAATAAATACTCCCAAAAAAAAAAAACAAAAAACAATAGTACTTATATATATATATATATATATATCGAGATGTATTAAGTATTAAAAGATTTGTATTTTTGTTTTATCTATCTCTCCAAATTTAATAAATATAAGGTTAATATGTATTTATGGTTTTCAATCATTCATCCCAATTTTGTCAATCATAGAGATTGGAAAACAAATATTTCCAAATATTTTAGATGGAGTTATCCCAATAGAGATTGGCAAACAATCCATGCTTGAAATGCTAGATGTTTTAAGGAACTCCCTCACTCATGAGATTCATAAGGAGCTGGGCAATTTCCATGAGCATTATGTACTTTTTTTCACAAATCCACTGGACTACACCCTTGGAAAAAATTATATTGATTTTGAGCCTACTAGTGGTTTATCAAATAGTGAAAAATTGGAGCTCAACTATTTTCAAGGAGATATTCCTACCAATCTTATCACACTTCCTCATGTTAAGATTATTTGGGCTCTACAGAAAACTCAAAATGGAACCTTCCCTGAGGGTTGGGGTGAATGTAGTAGCTTAGAGATCCTTAATTTGTGTCAAAATCTTTTGACTAGTCGAATTCTTATAGTTTTGGGTAGATGCAGGAACTTGTATTTTCTTGCTTGAGAGGCAATCAACTTAGAGGGATGATTCCTGAATTTCCAGATTCGTTTATGCTTTTATTTAATGTTATTGGAAATAAATTATCTAGCAACATTTCAACTTGCTCGAATAATAGCTTCACCAAACCACCACTGCTTTCAATAAATGAGTTTTTCGATAGTTCACAAGCTCAGGTCACCTTTGCTACTCTTTATTCATCTTTCTGTATGTGTGGTCTTGGGGAAGCAATACAGATACTTCCATTCTATCTAATCTCTTTATGTGTGGTCTTTAGGGAAGCAATCCAATCACTTCCATTCTATCTAAGGGTTTGACGGTGCTTCATGATTTCAAATAGTAACAACTTCACTGGTTTGATTTCTCCACCACTAATAGATGAAGGGATAATGAAATAAAAACCATCTTATGGATTATTATTAAATGAAAACAATTTTTTAGGGAATATTTATAGCTCCCTTTTTGCTTCATAACAGAGATTTCATAGCTTTTCCTTGAATTTCAGGGCAATCAAATATCAGGGGAAATTCTTGTAGAGGTACTAGGGAATTATAAATCATTAAAGTGCTTAGAGACCTCACAATCAAATCAAAGTATCAATATCATTCACCCTTGGGAATATAACATCATGAACGCCCACTGCCATATGCTATGAGCGCTCTAGCATATAAACCACCATTCACATAGCTTCTAACAATTGACATGTGGGAGCTCATACATTTGCTCATTATATAAATCTCAGCAACTTTTTAGCTCTGGATTCCTCAAAAGTTATAAATTGTTAACCCACTAGTTGAGTAATAATGTAAAATTAAAGTGTTACCCAGTTCAGTAACAATGCAAACTATTGACTTTTTTAGAATTTGGCAATTACATCAATATGTTGTTAATGCTTAGATTTTTTTAAGTGATAGCCCTTGAAGAATGGCGGATTAAAAAGCTTGAAGAAGCTAAGAAACGTGAAGCAATGAAAGCGAGTGTGAATTCCTCCACAGAAGCCAAAGATACTGGTATGCATTTTTTCTATTCAACTTATGTATGAGTTCAACTAATGGCTTTTCCATTAGTTGTGATGGCATAGTATTTTTTTGTGACATCAGGTTCTTTTCCTCCTTGGTCCTTTTGGTCCACATCTCCCAAATTTGAGCATGTGTTTATACATTATGTATTGGGGTTCCCATGAACAGAGATGGTGGCAAAAGCACTGGAGACTCACTGGGGCCTTGTGTTGGAGGAGAATTGATTCTCATTACCTCTCGAAGCTTCAAGCGAGGATAGTGGAAAGATGATGGAGGATGGAACTAAGATCAGTAATGAATATATGTGCAATCTTAGTTTGGTGTTTTCACTTTTGATTTCTTGGGATTTTGACTACTAGGTTAGCATCACCAAATTATTTTTTCCTCTTCATTGCATTATGTCTTGAGAGCGTGTTTTACAAAGTATTCATATAGCAGTCTTATCTATTTTTAATTTTATGACTTGAGGATTATGGTTTCCTGACAATTTCTCTAGGTTCCTTTTTTCAGCATATTTAAGGTTATTGTTATGTTGCTAAATTTAAAAATTTTATTACTTACATGCGGGAGAATGGAATTTAGCGTTTTGCAGTGAAGAACTATTAAAATTCAAAGTATTTTGTTTTAACATCTGTTTTCTTTTCCACCTTTTCCTAGGTGTGTTATTTTTGAACGAGTTATAGTGTTTCTTTGTTCAATTTGTCCAAGGGAAACAAGGGTTTGGAGAATCCTAGCTTAAAATGGTGCAATTAAAGTTTGATGCATATTTTGATATTATTTCTACAGAATATGGAATCATACCTGGTAGGCCACTTCCTTTTTAATGCCATGCAGAACCACATACAGACTATGATGGAGCGACAATTAAATGGGGTTTGATGCATCATAAAGAAAGTGCTGCAGATTGTTGTCAGGCTTGCTTAGACCAAGCAAAAGGTGAAAAGAAGTGTAAAATTTGGGTTTACTATCCATTTGAACCTGGTTTCTATTCTCTAGATATATATCAGAACAAGCATCAAGAATGCTGGCTAAAGCAGGTAGAATTCTCATGCTTCCTCCAAAACTCTAGCTATAAAATTTAAAATTGCAATATGTTAAAACATATTAACATGACTGCTTATTTTGTTTAAAATTACGCAAATTCACAACATATATATTTAAAGGGAGAAAAATAGAAAAGGAAAATGAAGAACCTATGTTTTCATTTAAAACAAAAATCCAATACATATTCATACTAAGCTTAGATCCAAACAGAAAAGGTCAAAACATCTAGCCCCATTGGAAAATTTTCCACATAAAAAGACACCAAATACTACCTGAAACATGGACGCTGACTGAGCTATTATCAAATGACTATCATATAAACCACAAAATTGAAATTTTGTGTTTGTTCTTATTCAATTTTGAGTTTATTTCAAGATTGCTATAGTCTATGGTCATGTGCGATTATGAATTATACGTTGAGAATTTAAGGGCTATAGATTAATAGAAATTCTCTTCTTGATAACTACTTGTGAGCTTGCTGAGTTAATCCTTCATCAAGTCAATTATCAAAGTTCTTATACAAATGTAGAGACAAATTTGATCTTTCTTGTAACTGAGTATTTTGCAATATAGTTAGGAAGGTAAATCTCTGATTTACCTTCCTTACTTGAGGTTTCTGACTTTTACAATTCTTTCCTCAGAGATAACTTAATCATATCCTTTAGTCAATATCTAAATCTTCCAGTTACTTCAGCAATTACTAACCTTTAGCTGCTTCTGTAGAATATGTCCTTCATTTACCTTGGAAGTTGTATCATTCAATTCTTCCTTTAGATAGGTCTGAAATCAAAACTGTTCTTGTATTTGCTATCTTTCAAATGCTGTCACCTTTAAACTTATACATAGACAATCTTGTCCTTAGATCTGATTTGTTATACTTTCAAATTAGTTCTTTCTTTTAGTTGGTTCTTGCACTTTCAAATTCATAGGAAAGAATTCAGATTCTTTCAAACTCAGTGTAAGCAGCTATTTCGAGATCCTCGAATGTACTATTTCACTATGTATACATATTACTGTTTTAACCTTATTTTGTGCTTCGATTGTAAATACTTCACGTACATGTCTCTGACTTCTGTTGACCATTTATGTGAGACCCTATGTGATACCATCAAAATGAAATGGCATACTTCTCATCAAGCTATGATGGCACCGAACCAGTGAGACCTTTCTCACTGTGGTAGCACAAAACAATGATAGATTTTTTTACTGTGTTAGTTCCAAATTGTAGTGTCATACTTATCATGTGATTGATTACCGAGACTGTAGTTGACCTGTGATTCTAACATTGAAGATCTTCACTGTAATACGGATTATACTGATATATTTTTGTCAACACCGAGCCTTAATTGTAAATACACCTTTATAACTCATTCTCCTCACTGCTGTGGTATCGAAATAATCTTATAAGAGTAAATAATCTTATAAAAGTAGTATTTAATTGAGGCAGAGGTAATTTCAACATTGTGATGTCATTGAGATTGAGATGTCACTGAGATCCTTCTTTTCATAGTGATAGAGATTGACCTTTCTTTTGAACTTGCACCTAGTTTAATTATTGGACTGTCTTACTATGATTTGAGCCTTTTTGACATAGGTCCTTTTAGAATGTTTCGAGTCCTTTCAAACTACCTTTGATCATAGCCATAGCTATGATACCATGTTGAGAATTTAAGGGATATAGATTAATACAAATTCTCTTCTTGATAACTACTTGTGAGCTTGATGAGTTAATCCTTCATCAATTATATTATCAAAGTGCTTATGCAAATGTAGAGACAAAATTGATCTTTCTTGTAACTGAGTATTTTGCAATATTGTTAGGAAGGAAAATCTCTGATTTACCTTCCTTACTTGAGGTTTCTGACTTTTACAATTCTTTCCTTAGAGATAACTTAATCATATCCTTTAGTCAATATCTCAATCTTCTAGTTACTTCAGCAATTAATAACCTTTAGCTGCTTCTGTAGAATACGTTCTTCAGTTACCTTGGAAGTTGTATCATTCAATTCTTCCTTTAGATAAGTCATCAATCAAAACTATTCTTGTATTTGCTATCTTTAAAATGTTGTCACCTTCAGACTTATACGTAGACAATATTGTACTTAGATCTGATTTGTTATACCTTCAAAATAATACGTAATTCCTGTTCTTTCTTCCACCTTTTGTTAACTTCAAACTTGATTGTAATTGTTACTTAAATATATGCATTACCTCAGAGACAGATCCAGAAATTTGTTCTTTCTTTTAATGTGTTCTACCCTAGACGCTAACTTAATCTTTGCTCCCTTCTTTATGCTGTATTGCCTTAGTAGAATCTGCCAAACTTTCTTCTTTTGCACGTTTTATAACCTCAGTATCATCCGTAGATATGTTCTCTTAACCGTAGCATATGTAGGGTATATATAGTAGTTCTAGCCAAGTAATTAAGCTGACCTTATAGCCATTATGTAGGTGAACTTTAAAATTTGTTTATAGGCTGACTTCATAGGCATATCTTCAATGTTTGTAAGCCATTCTTTTGCAATGTCTTGGAGGGTATTCTTCACTCCTTTTAAATGACTCTTAGTTATATTTATGTACCTAATAGACATCAAGAAGAAGTCTATAGACCTATACTAAGAATCTTACTCATGAAACCCATGAAGCAAGTAAACCAAAAATTCATTTTGTTATTATTGACTTCATCTTTACATATTAAGTACATAATTACATAGTCATTATAATAAAGACCTACCTAGTTACACTCTTCAACATTATAACTATATATAATTTTGATGTTTCTAGGTTGGATATTGTACTATTTTCATTGGAGGATGCTACTATTGATGCACCCAAGGCTCTTGAGTTACTTGGTAGGATTCTCGCAAGACTGGTTGTTGAAGGGATATTCTTTATTCAAGATATAGCAAGGGAAATTAAGGATGGAGGTACATAGCCAGGAAGCTTATTAGAAACTAGGGGATTTTGAGGTATTTCTCAAGAAGAAAATTTCAGGGTAGTCTGCTCACAATTTTAATGCCTGATCAATTTTGTGGTTTATTTGTGATCTCTCATGTTGACAAGTGAATGGTTGGTTAGTTTTTAGCTCGTGCTCACATTTTTTGGTTCCTGAAGCTCAAACACTTTATAACAAAAATAGGCAAAGTCAAACAACACAAATGGTCCACTAGCTCTCTTTTCATTTGTTAATATTATAATGAAGTTTTATTAGAGGCACTATTTGTTTGTTTGTTTTGGTTAGAAAAGGGTTTTCTCTTGGTTTTATGTGATTTTCAATTTATCGTATGTAGCATGTTCAGAAATGGGAAAGAATAACGTGACATTTATTTTGCAGAAATTGATGCTGAAGGAAAATTTCTTTGACATTCATATGTAGCATGTCGAGAAATGGGAAAGAATAATGTGACATTTATTTTGCAGAAATTGATGCTGAAGGAAAATTGCTTTGACATTGTTGATGTTAAGGTATATGTTGTATTAAATATTTATAGTTTAATTTATGTTATATTCTAGTGTTCATTATCTTTCATTTCTTACACTACATTGTATTTTCTTTTGTTTTCAGAAAATGAAATCAGTATTGATGGTAAGAAGCATGACTTGAAAAAAGAGAAGAGCAATAACATTGGAGCGAAAAATGCAAAAAGAGAGAGGAGAATTGGTCTAGTGATACCCTTAGAGCCAATATCTCGCATAAGACACACATATAAAGACTGATGATCAAGTCTTCAGAGTTGGTGAATTCATCTGTAATGCCTTGACAACACAACGATAATGTTTTGAAGTGATGAAACATCATTTCATGTGTAAATTGTAGTCCAACTAATATAAAGTTGGAAAATCATATTGTAATACTTTAATATTTCATATAATATAATTTATGTGGTTGAAATTCTTTATAGTTGCACTTGATGTTGTTTGGTAATGTAATTAAAATATGCGACTTTTTGTTTTCATATTAGATGAACATGCACATTGTATAACATATTTTAAGTCATACAAATTAATTTATGTTGATTAATAATGAACACAAATAAAATGAATATACGACTAAATTAGTTATTTATAATGATTATTAATGAAATTAAATGAAATGAATATAAACTACTAAATTAGTCATTTATATAATGAATAAATGGCTACTGCAAATGATAAATTTGTGACTACAAATGATGACTAAATTTTTCTTATATACAACTATTAGTAGCTAATTTACAGTATCTTATAACATGACTAAAATTTAGTCACATTTCTTCGGTCATTAATTGGTTTCAAACGACGACTAAAATTTGCATATATATGACTATTAGTAGCTAATTTACAGTATCTTATAACATGACCAACATGTTGGTCATAGTTCTTTGGTCATTAATTGGTTTTCTCGAGTGATCATTTAGTAATATATTTTGTTGTATATTTGGTCATTAATTGTGACATTTAATGACCAAATCAAAGACCAAATCAATGACTAAATGAATGACTAAATCAGTGACCAAATGGATGACTAAATCAATGAAAAAATGAAAGACCAAATGAATGACTAAATTAGTGACCAAATCAGTGACTAAATCAATGACCAAATCAATGACCAAATATACAACTAGATAAAAAAATTGAGGTAACCAATTAATGACTAAGCTAAAAACGACCAAAAGTTGGTCGAGTTATAAGATACTGTAAATTAGCTACTATTGGTCACCAACCAAAAAATAGTCGTTTATATGCAAATTTTAGTCGTTATTTTAGTAACAAATTAGCCATTTTGTACTAGTGATATGAAGCTCTGTTTATTGACTGCGTCAAACTACTTGGGGCCAGAAATTAAGGACTATGTGAGTGTTACTTAGATGTATTTAAGAAAGAACAATATACAAAACCTAAATTATCTATAGCCATAACCATCGACAAATTACCAATTAGGGATGATACAACCGGTAATTTGTAGGTCGAAGTGAACATTTCCTCACTTGTTTCTACCACAAATTTTTGTTGGGGATTCGAAATAGGTACCAAATTTACATCTTGATGGGAATGAAAAATAGCAGCATGTTGCATCGCTTCCTTATTAATAGATTCAATCTCAGCAGATAGCATTTGTCCCTTCATGCATGCCTCTTCTAGTTGAATCTATTCCCTGATGGTAAGTTCATGCTCAAATCCCATTATCATTTGATTATGTTCAAGCATCTCAACCTGTTCAAACACCATTGAAAATCCAGTCACTGAGAAAAATGCCAGAATAGTTGATAAAACCTCAAGCTGGGGAGTCGGCAATGCAGATGCACAATGTTGAGACGAAATTGACATTTGACCATGTTAAAACCCCATCGAAACACTAGGCACTGAATAGGACACATAAATAGTTACCAAATAGGGTTCAACTATAATAGAGCTATTTTTTTGAAGAAAGTAACTGACCTTTCTATAAATAATTTAAAACAGAAACATCACCAATACTGACAACTAAGGCCTCAGTGAGTTGAGGAGCTGATGGCTTTTGTATTGATGCAAAACTAAAAGCCTCTTCATCTAAATCAGGTGTTTGAATCTCCATACAAGGTGCACTAGCTACCTCTATAACAATTGATGGAAACACGTTATGATAATCTCACTCCATATGACATCCAAAATGATCATCCAAAGGTTGCATAGTAAAATATTTTTTTGCTTCATCTTGGTTCAAATAAACAGCTTATGTAACAAGGGATCCAAACTACTCTTCTTTGGTCTCTAACTCATTTGAGCATGTGGCATCTTCAACAACCTTTGATGGAAAAATGTCTTGTTCCAAGTAGATTTTCTGCAGATGGGAATTGGGAGCCGGAATTGAAATTAATCTAAAATAATAATTTAAAAAAAATAAAATAAAATGAAGTATTAATAATGATATTTAAAACAAAAAAAATTATATATAGTATTAAATAAAAAATTCAATAATATATTATGTTGTATATAAACTATTTAATATGGGTATATAAACTATCTAATATGGAAAAGTTTATGAAGTGATATTTATGTATTTCAAAGAGTATAATTTTTTTGAAGTTTTAGTTGTTTATGTGGTCATACTTTTTCATGTATTGAGAAAAGTTAAAAGATTCAAAATTAAAATTATGTGGTTTTTTATTGTTTTAATATAGACATAAAAAAGGTATGATAACATGTCCCCTCTTAAAATTTGACAATTATTGTGTTTTTTGGACTAACCTTCTACCTATCGCAATGAGGCAAATTGCCTAGATTTAGCATTATGAGAGGTTATCACCAACGGAGTAATTTCTATTGGGGTTTTTATCTTTACTAATATTTGCACAACATTACCACATTTTTCACACTAGGAATAAATATCAATGCCTTTACCAATGGACATGAAAAGGGAGTTAGGTTAGAAATGTGGACACCATTATTATTATTTTCATGATAATAATTAATATCAGGGAAGGTAAAATAGGTTTTTATTTCTAAAATGAAGCTTCTCATGTTCAAGGGCCATGAATTTGGCATTGAAAAACCACATATATCCTCTCTAAATAATATTATGAATATATGGGATATCAATTACATTAGGAATTTTTTCACACCATGTATAGGATTTAAGGAATGTACCATGGGTAGGGGAGGTAAACAAGGGCATTAGGCCTTCCAAGAAGCTTTTTAGTGTCAAGGGAAATGAACTAGACTTAAAAACCACATAGATCTTTTTTAAAGAATATTTGGTCTTAAGTTGGGATATGGGCACCATAGGATTATTTCTCAGCACATATTGGATTTAGTGTCTATGTTATGGTTAGGAGAGGAAAACAAATACCTTGGTCCCTAAATTAATCTTTCTCATGCTAAATTTCCATGGACAAGACCTCTAATTGGGAATATGGGAATTTATTATGTTTTGCACAATAAGAATGGGTCCCATGGCCTTTAATATGGCTAAAGAAGGACATTAAAGAAAAGGGACTTAAGTATTAAATAATTAATGGCCATTATAAAATCTTCAAACCACCAAATAAATTATATTCTCTAAGGGATATTTCTTAGCCTCTTGAAGGGATTTGTCTACCATTGAAAGGTTTTTCACACTATGATTTGGTCATGGAGCCTCATTATTATACCTTAATGAAATTAGGAGGCTTTCAAATCACATATGATGCTTACAAGTGTATGTTTGGTCAAAATAGGAACGTCATATGGAGCTTAGGCCTTATTTGAACCTTTGATGATTAAGCTTTAGAAGTAGTTCTCAAAGAACATTAACACATAACCTCTATAGGCGATCTTAGGAATATATGGGTAACCTTTAGTGTCATTGGTATGTTTTATATAGAAATAATTGGTCTTAGGATTCCACTATCGTAAAGGGATGAAAACAACGGCCTCAATCCCAAAATGAAACTTCTTTGGCTCACAATGCATGAAAAAAACCATAAATAAAAATATAAATCATCTTTGAGGGATTCTAGGCCTCCATCTAGGATAAGGGTTCCATTATGGGTTTTTCTATGTCATATATGGGAGTTATGTATTATATATTTTCCAAGGAATGGAAAGGGGATTTATGCCTAAAACAAGTCTTTCTCATATTTTTTGTCCATGAACAGAATATTATAATGGAAATATGGGAACAACTAGTATGCTTTCCATAATAAGGATGGTTTTCATGGCCTCTATGATGGATATAGAAGGAAAACAAGATCCGTAGACCCTAAACAAAACTTCCTTAGTTCAAAGGGCGTGAATAGGTCCTCAAAAAACCATCCATATCATATCTAATATATATCTAGCCTTTAGGTGTGATATGGGTGTTATTTGAAGGTTTTTTGTGACATATTTAGGTCTTAGGGCCTTCATGTTTGGCCCTAATATCATTAGGAGTATTTTTGCACCATGTATGGAACTTGGGGCCTTAAAAATGGTTAGGGAAGGATCACAAGGTGCTTAGGTCATATTTGAATCCTCCCATGATCAATCTTCTTGAAGAATTATTCTAATTACTACACGGAAAATCTGGTGTGAGTTTGGGGAAGTCTAAGGAGGAGAAGAAAAATGAAAATTTTATGCCTTTCTCTCTCTCTCTCTTCGGTGGCCTATATTTGGAGATCAAAGTCCGCCAATTTTTGTTGTTACCAGAAGTCATCTTCCACTAAAAGTTGTTTCCTAGTCGAAGTTGTTGGAATTTAGGGGTCAAAGATCTAAGAGGCTGACTTGGTATTGAGGGAAGGTCTCTTATAGGGCTAAGGTGAAGAGTGTCAAAGAATTCTACTGAAAGTAAGAATTATCTTTACTGGATTTTCCCTTGGAGAGGGGTTTTTCCCCGGCATAGTGCCTACATTTGGTGTCTATTGGTTTATGTGTTACTTATTTGGTAATTGCTTGATGAACAAAAAAAAAATAAGATATAAATAATCATAATAAAAATAAACATCAAAATCAATTATCAATAATAATAAAATATTTCTTCCTTTATGAATTTCTAACATGGTATCAGAGCTTTGTTGAAGAAGGAAGAAAAAGGCAGTCTTTGTAACACCCCTAGTTTTATGTTTTCAAATTAGACATTTGAACTTCAGTCCAAAGGGGAGTGGACCCCAATGGATAATTATTGTGTGGATGAAATTAATATTTTAATTATGAAAAATAAATAAAATATTTCTATGCATATTGACAAAATGAGATTTTTGAGATCACTTGCCTAATCCATGAGGTGTGGAAAAAGGCTAAAACTTTCCCCAAAAATATTTCAAAAAGCCTTGAAAGAATTTATTTCTAAATTAGATTTTTGAGGAAAAATATAAATTTCCCCAATGATGTGGAGAGTAGTTGGGAAGAGGTAAAAAACTGGAAAAGGAGAAAGCAGCTTTAAAGTCCCTAAATAAGGGAAGCCTAGGCAAAACAAGAATAAAATCATCTTATAATTCTGGATGCAGAATTAGAAACAGGCTTTGGGGAGAGCATAAGCTTAAATAAGCTATTCTAGAACAGATTGGGGTTGGTCTATTCTGGGAGAGGATCTTAGCTCAGGAGTGAGTTCTGTGGACAAAATAACTCTAAGGTTGGGAGGACTGGTCATCATAGAAGTGGTATGCACACAATTTTTATGAATGATTAAATTAGATGTTGTTAGCCAAGATTGATAAATGTTGTAGCAGTCATGTTGAATTTATTTACTGTGTTATGTTATTCCTTACATTTCACAGAATTAAATAGAAGAAATAAATATTCTAATTTTCTGTATGGTAGTAGGAATAGATCATTGAGAAATATCAAGTAGAGTCTCTACACCATACTAGTTTAAATCTTAAGATATTATGTTCCCAAGAACTGTACAAAGGAAAAATTTTAACATATTTTCGTACCTTAAAAGAAGTATGAAAGTGGAAGTAAATTATAGAATAATAAATATTGTTCTACTATTATATTAAAGACATCATAAAATTCTATTAACCAAACCACCGAATGCAACAAATAAATAAATATCAAGATTTTAAATTTATTATCTTCTATTATGGAGTTACATAAAAATAACAAAAGAAATAATTAATGAAATTTCCATTCTGCATGTTAAATTAAGGAAATGAAATTAGTATATAATGTAATAGTAGACCTGCATGTCTATAATATTGTTAACAACATTATATAATCTAATTCTATCTACATGCAGATACATATGTAACTAAGTCATGTCATTATATAAGAATCCTGTAGAAGTTATAGGATACATTATTATTGTTAATGACATAGTAAGCTGGAATTATCTACATAGAGTGAGTTACTTATTATGCACGGGCTATTTCATATCAGTCATACTTCCAATAGAAATTTTGATATATTAAATTTTTTCCTATGATAAATCAAGATAATAGGAAACTAAAATATTATATAAATTACAGAATATGTTTTATTCCAATCGAAGAAAACATTTGAAAATCCTCTTAAATCATTCTTAATGAAGAAAAACGAAAATTGACGAAAGCACATATGAGTAAGTAAAGTATTCTAGTCAAATATAATGTGGAAAATCTGAAGTAAATAACCAAGTTTAATTTTAATACAGAGCTAGAGACGTATGGAAGTAAGGAGTTTGGTAACTCTAAATTAAATATCTAGATGTATACACAGGTATACGTAGTGTTTTTAAAAATCTGTATAAACCAAAATCATTATATAGAGCATCCAAATGTCCAGATCTGAATTAGATCCATATCGTTTATAAACATAAATCCATGTGTGTTCAGTATAAAATGATAAACGTCTGAGTTATAAATTTAGAATTTATCCCAAGGATAAATCGTTGAAGCAAGCCAGTCGAAGCGAAATTAACTGACCTGGAAGGTAAGTGAACTACTCGTTAAAATCCCTTGATAACGAACAAGAATTTAAATGGAATGTTGACAAAAATTCAAAGACCGTCGATACCTGTATGTAGCTCACCAGAATAGAAATTGTTAATATTTATTCAAACTGAGAAAAGTATGTAAACATTCCATTAACAAGTGTAGAACATAAATAGATCTACCTGAGTGGAAGCGTGTATATATCTTGAAAATTGCAAGGGAATTCTGGAGAAGAAAAACCCAAGTCATATATATATATGTGTGTGTGTGTGTGTGTGTGTGTGTGTGTGTGTGTGTGAGGTAATGTAAACTGGTATAAATGAACATAGACAACCAAATAAAATAACAAAAACCCGTACAATAAAACCCGGTTCATGAGGAATCGAACCCATAGAGAAGCGAAGTCGAAACCATCATACAAATGACAGAGCTTTCGTTCTATGCTCCAGAGAATAAACAAAAGGACATTGCAATTAGATTTCGATAACTCTTGGTGCTAGAGATATTGTTTGTTTTAATAGAAAAATTGGTAAAAACAAACCCTCGCTAAAATCCGATGGATGAGAAGAGGAGCACGTTATTACCAAAATAAAAACACCAAAAGTAAATATTAAACTAAGCGAAATTTAGTGTAAATAAACAAACAATACTATTGTAAGTAGATATCGATAAAACAAAAATATCCGAGGTATTCTTATGGCCACGAGGACTACATAAGAAAATCGAAACGCATTGAGGATGGAAGTCTATATCGCAATCGAAAACACAATAATAAATTTCCATATCGTGGATGGAGAACGATGGTTCATACCTGGAAGTGTTAAAGAAAACTACGAGAGAGTCTTCGTAGAGCTATTTAATGTCTCGACTGTGGACGTAAGTTCCATTGTGAACACCACAAGGATATAGTGGAAATGAACTACTAAAAAGAATCGAACCACAGAACAGAGGACTTAAATAAAAATCGAAGAAAAAAACCCTAAGTTGGAATCAACTCGTCCGAACCATACATGCGTCAACATATCCCCATCGGTGTTGGAATCGATGTGTGTATCTCGGGATTAAAATAAAGGAGAGGATGAAGACCATCTGGAGAGATCTTTCATTAAACACAAGGGTACCTTTGTTCCATATCAAGAATTAAAATATTCAAGTGATGTGCATCAACAACTCTGGAAACAATATATGTCTATAAACCCCATAGTACTGAAAGGTAGTTCAACATATATTAAGTGTACGTAGAAAAAATTTAAAACTCTTGTTGAATCTACTAATGAAGAATTGTCTTCGTCATTGCATACTACAAACAAATCACATCGAATTCAATAGCAAACCAAAGTTATATGCATTGGAGAAAATACACAGAGTGAATCGTATATAAAAATAGAATCAAGTTTTAATAACCAAGTACCCATAGCGTAAACACAACCATAAATCCATTAATGAAATGTGCTTCGAAATTTATGAAACTCGAATTGGATGCGTACCCTCAAACGCCGGTGTACTTGCAGTGGGAAGAGGAATATCAATTATTGCCCTCAGCTATACTCATATCGAAATTATATGACATAATTGTTGAGAATCCATGAAGGGATATTAAAGCCTAAGGTTATGAACTTCATTATATATATATGTAAACCGAATTCAATGTGAGATTACAAAAGTAATCACCATCATCTATATATAAGAGGTATATCAAATAATTGGTTCGATCATACATATATGCCTAGAGAGAGGTGTGTATAAAATCTTAGCAATATAACGATGGTAACAAAATACTTGAATACAATATATGGTATGAAAAATAAAACAAATTGGTGAGTTAACACATATAGTTGCAAAAATAAAAAGGGAATAGTCTAGTGGACAATAAATGTGCATATTACCTTTCCATTATGATGAGATGAAAATAATGTGAAGGGTATCCTTAGGGATGAAAACATTTGGGAAAGGAATTATATTAATAATTCAATAAATCTCTTTCCTTAAAAATATTAAGAGAGTAATTAAGTATTAATGATGAACTCGTTAAAATAAGTTGAAGAGTAATGTCCACTTGTCCTTAGAGAAAAAAAAAATATTTCTGTAACATCCCTTCTACTCATACAATTTTTTTTTTTTTTAAGTGTATTTCGAACTCCTAAATCAATACCTCTCATTCTACTTATATGACAATATTTTTGTCCCCATTATTTATTCTCTTACTTGGAATTTTGATTTACAACTTGTTGTAATATGGTCTCTTTTCAACATCTCAAACTACTGAACAAGGTTTAGTCAATTATATTCTCTTTTATATTTTTATCTTGCTTTCCACTACATGTTTGTTTTTGCTACCACTTAAGCCTCATCTCCATAACCCATGAGGGCTATTATATATCCCCAACCATCAGGCCTAACGTGGTAATTGAAATGATTTGAATTTAATTGGTTTCACACCTAACTTTTGTCACTTCCATAAGGATCGCACCAACTACTTATGTCGTTCCTATGCATATAACCTATCAGGATTGACATGACAAAAAATAATAGAAATATCAATGTTCCAACCTTTGAATTAGGTTGATTCAACATAAGTCGATATTCTATAACTCCTTCCTTAGGGTTCTTGGCTCATGGTTATACGATTTGTAAATAGTTGTATTGGATGTCTAGACGTTCAAGTACTGACCCTACGTGATTTATAATGTATTCATGTCTCTCTTAACCGTCAGTTTGACATAGCGCACCACGGTATTAGATGTGTTTGTGACATTAAACTCTTTTGCGTACCCGCCTTGTTTATACCCACCTTATCTGACAGATGACTACGTATGGGAGTGTGACTTCCTGTGTGAGTCTTTACTCCATTGGTACTACGTCAAGGCCGGCGGATCTATACTTTCTTAGCGGTGGATTTACAATCAGTTTTGTTTATTTTTATTTTGGAAATTTGTTCATATGACCACCCCTGAGCTTTTAATGCATTCACATCTCTGTGCAATCCATGTGGTTGGCGAGTATTTATGATACTCAATGTCTAGACCAAGGTCTCGATCCCTGCCTACTCTTCTTAGATTGAAACATGTGGGCGGTGAGATATGTTTCGATTTAGGGTTTCGACTCACAATAAAATTTTCCGCCTTCGTATTGTTTCTCTTTCCAGAGTGTTCAACTCTTCGGTTGCTACCAGTGTTCGGCTCTTGTCTATCACCAGAGTTCGACGTCGACCTGAGAGGGTTTATGCACCTAGGTAAGAGTTGTTGGATTTATGTTAATGTTTCTTTAACCCATATTTCAGAGTTATCTCATCTCGTCGAGTTTCTTCTGCTCTCGCCTCTTACTATCGTTATACACAGTCAGTTTTTTTTTCTTTTGGTTGCATTTTGTTCAAGTTCATGGTGTTGCTTGACCCTGCAGAAATACATAACGCAGGAACGTTCGTTGCCACTGAGGCCATCCCTACGTTGATGGTTTAGTTAAATTTCGTTGATGATGGCTCTACCCTTCTGGCGTTTGCCTCCTCGGCTGAGATTATCGTTTTTCCCTCTCATCCGAGAGGTCCAAGGTGTGTTGAATGAAGTAGTGATCACTAATTTTTTTCGATTTTGCTAGATAAATTTCATCCTTGGGAAATTCACATGTCGATTTATATTGCAGAGGTACTTCCATTTTTAGGTGATCAAGGAGGTAACTAATTTTTTCCTCCGCGACGACCTTCCCAAGTTTTCCTACAATTTCATTTATTTTAATTCATCGTTCTCGTGTTCTTATCTATCCTTTTGGTTTGCGCAGGTGAGATATTATTCTGAGATGATTTGGGATCCTCGGTGAGATCCATACAGTTAATATTTGGAGCTCGTTAACATCGTTTTTCCCTTTTCATCGTTTCTTTCAGGTCGGTATTGATGACTCGTGGCCTTCCTCCGACGAGATATTCCTTCATTACTCATTTTGAAAGTTATAAAATCCGATACTCTGAATTTTCTCAGAAAACTCTACGATTGTAATTTATAAGTGGTGACTGGTACTCAGGAATCCAAGAATGGAATTCCGTCAATACGTCTTTTGATTTTTTTTTTGTGTGACCAGAATGACATTCTTTGTCAATGATGGACTGTTAGATGTTTACTTAACTGAATAGGAGTAGATTTGGATTTTCTCTACTATTGGTAACAATGATATTTTTTTTACTCTGTTGGGGTAATCTCCTAATGTCTCCAGATGATAACATATTTATGTTCTGCTACGTTTAGTTTTTCCATTTCTTTGATTATCAAAGTAATACTCTCTAATAGATTTGTGAAGACTGGATACCTTTAATTTTATGCCCTTCTAATTTTCTCGAGATGCTACTACAACAACTAACTTCTTGTTTAATTTCATTCCTGGGACATGCTGAAGGATAAGAGATGTTTATATATATACTAATAATGTCTTATTATTGTTCTATTTTCACAACTTACCCTCTGTACACATATTTAACCATGCTATGTTTTCTAGTATATTTGTGCATTCCTTTTCGGTACCGGGATAAATCCCACCCCTTGGACTACTATGAGGATAATAAATTTATAAGGTTTTGGTGACCTGCTTGTGGGCCTTTCGTGTGGGTTTTTTTCCATAGAATTTATATTTCGAAAAAATTTTCCTCATGTTTACAATGCCATGCTAATCAATACTATTATAACCTTTATATCACAGGTTTTAATTTTCATGTGAACTAGTTTTGCAGCATATTAATGCACCTCTATCTTCTATTTCAAGTTAGTTTAATTCTGTTGCTAGCTATATAGGAATACATGTTCACTTGTAACACCTGTTCAGGGTTTCTGCCATTTAATTGAGTTTCAGTACAATGTAATTATTAGTTCATTGCATTAATACCAATGGTATAACTCTTTGTATTGTATTTATTTATATCACTGCTTATTCCCATAGATGAATCTGATGTCTAGTTTCCTTCATCTATGATGCATGCAAGGGTAATATTTCTCTTTTTACTGTATGTAGTATTTTTTTTCATACAGAAGCATATTAAAGTTAAAATATAAGTCATCTTTGGGGAAAGATGTATTCTCAGATTTAGACCAGCATTGGTTTAGAGATTCTGATGAATTCCTCCCCATAATTATGATTCCTTGAACTGTACAGGACTAGGAGGAAATTTTCTTCTACAAAATTATGTTAAATGTAGCGAATAACAATTTCAAATCATAGCTCTACTTAGTATCTATAACAATTAACCATATTATATCATACTAGTACTATTGATTGTAGTGAACATAGAGCATACCACTTCTGCAGTTGACCGATCCTCCCAACCTTAGAGCCCCTCTATCTCCATAGCTCACCCCCAAGCTGAGACCACCTCCCAAGACAGACCAACCCCTAATCTGTTCACGACTAGCTTATTTAAGCTTTTTCTCCCCAAAGCTTGTTTCTAATTCTGCGTCCAAAATATCATGATGCTTTTCTTCCTATTTGCCTAGGCTTCCCTTATTTAGGGACTTTTCCCAGCTTTTTACCTCTTCCCAACTACTCTCCACATCATTGGGGAAACTAGATTTTCCTCAAAATCTAATTTGGAAATAAATTCTTTCAAGTATTTTTTTGAAAGATTTTTGGGGAATTATTTGCCTCTATCCAACCTCTTGGATTTAGGAAGTGATCTCACAATTCTCATTGGTCAATCTTCACAACATTATTTTATTTAATTTCCAAAAATGAAATATTTAATTACATCCACTAAAACGCTTATCCATTTGGGGTCCACTCCCCTTAGGATTTAAGTTCAATTGTCTAGCTTTGAAAGAAAACATAAACTAGGGGTGTTACATATTCCCCCTCTGAAAGCAAACACCGTCCTTGGTGTTGATATATAAATACTAGAGTTCGTTTAAAAAAAAAAATGTATATTGTTTCATCATTTCGGCTTCTCGCTCCCAGGTAGCTTCTTCATCGGTAAAGTGCCTCCATTTCACTTTTACTCTTGCTACCGTTCGATTCCTCAATTCAATTTCTTCCTGCTCCAATATTTGAAGCGGTTTTGGAAGGAACTCCCCTTCTGGTTCCACCTGTATCACATTCCAATCAACTATGTGAGAAGCATCATGTATATATCTTTTTAATAATGAAACATGAAACACATCATGAATTTTCACATGGGGCGGTAAGGCCAGCTTGTAAGCCATTGGTCCCACCCTTTCTAATACTTCAAACGGGCCATAATATCTAGGAGCCAGTTTTGGACAACTTCCAGCATAAAGTGTGCTCTTTTTGGGTTTAATATGCAAATACACATGCTCTCCCACTTTGAATTCTCGATGTGCCCTCTTCTTATCTGCATAATTTTTCTGGTGATCTTGTGTTGTCTTGATGTTTCTTTGTATTTGTTTAAAAATTCTTTCCATCTCTTGTAAAGCATCTGGCCCCAACATTAGCTTATCCTTAGGTTGGCTCCATCTCAAAGGAGTACGACATTTATTTCCATAGAGTGCCTAAAACGGACTCATTTTGATGGAGGATTGATAGCTGTTATTATAAGAAAATTCAGCTAAATACAAGTAGTCTTCCCATTTTGATGGCCCATCCATCACATACATTTTCAACATATCTTCCAAAATCTGATTAGTTCTCTCTGTCTGACCGTCGGTCTGAGGGTGATAGGCAGTACTAAAATTCAACTTAGTACCCATACCTCCAAATAAACCTTTCCAAAAGGCCACCGTGAACTTAGCATTTCTATCTGAAATAATCATCTTTGGGACCCCATGTAATATTACTATCTCTTTTAGGAACACATCTGCTACTTGGGCTGTCCCAAAAGTACACTTTACAGGTATGAAGTGTGCAGCTTTTGTTAAAGTGTCTACTACTACCATCACTGAATCGTGTTGGTATTTAGTTTTGGGTAGCCCTGTTATAAAATCTATAGAAACTATGTCCCATTTCCATTCTGCAATCGGAAGAGGGTTTAAAAGACCAGCCGGATGTTGATGCTCAACTTTAACTAGTTGACACTCCATGCATCTAGCTAAGTATTCAGCTACATCTCTTTTCATTCCTGGCCAAAACAACTTATTTTTCAAAGCTGTTAACATTTTTTCATATCTAGGATGTCCTGGATACGGTTGTTTGTGATATTCATCTAGGATCTTTCTTTTCAAAATCTCTACATTAGGAACATATAATCTGTTTTATAGCAGATCAATCCTTTTTTGTTTTGAGTGTATTCAGCCATATCCTCCTTTAGTATTTTCACCTATAGGCTCTCATAATTTGGATCTTGGTCTGCTACCTGTTTCACTAAATATTGTAACTCCAATTTTACACTACTTCCAATGTTGTTTATGTGTTGGCAAGCATTTCTGCTCAAAGCATCAACAATTCTGTTTTCTTTTCCTCTGATATGTTTTATGTCCATATCAAATTCACTCAGAAAATACAGCTGTCGGGCTTGTCTAGCATTCAAATCAGTTTGGGAAAAGAAGTATTTGAGAATAATATGATCAGTCATAAATGTAAATTTTTTTCCAAGAAGATAGTGTCGCCACATCTTCAAGGCATGAATAACAGCAGCCAACTCCAAATCATATGCACTATAGTTTTGTTCACGTGCCTTCAGTTTCCTAGACTCATATGAAATAATTGAATTTTCCTGCAAAAGGACTCCTCCCAACCCCTCTCTACAAGAATATGTACATACAACAAATTCTTTATTAGGATCTGCAATATTCAATATAGGGGTTGTGGTGAGTTTTAATTTTAATTGTTCAAAACTATTTTGGCATTTTTCAGTCCACTCAAATTTGACCCCCTTCCTTTGTAGTGAGGTTATGGGATATGCTATGGCAGAAAATCTCTCCACATATCTGCGATAATAACCTGCAATCCCCATAAACGACCTCACTGTTGAAACATCAGTTGGCACATGCCATTCTTTAATAGCCTTTATCTTTTCAGGGTCAACCACAAACCCTTGTTTAGAAATAATATGTCCCAAATATTGAATCTTGTCTTTATAGAATTCACATTTGCTGAACTTGGCATATAATTGGTTTTCTTTCAGAGTTTGCAACACTATTCTCAGGTTCTCTTTATGTTCGTCCTTATTTTTTGAATAAACTAAAATATCGTCTATGAACACAAGCACGAAATTTTCCAAGTACTTATTTAACACATTGTTCATTAAGCACATAAAGGTGGCAAGGGCATTTGTCAAACCAAAAGGTAGGACTACAAATTCATAGTGACCATACCTGGTTTGAAAAGCTGTTTTGTTGATGTCTTATTCTTTAAGTGTGAGTTGGTGATAACCAGTCCTTAAGTCAATCTTCGAAAATACTGAAGCTCCTCTCACTTGGTCGAAAAGATCATCAGTTCTGGGCAAAGGGTATCTGTTTTTAATGGTCAACTTATTCAGTTGACGATAATCAATGCACATCCTAAAGGTTCCATCCTTCTTTTTCACAAATAGAACCGGTGCTCCCCAAGGAGACACACTCGGTCGGATATAGCCCTTATCCAGCAATTCTTACAATTTCATTTTTAGTTCCAGGAGTTCGGGGGTACCCATTCGATAAGGGGCTCGGGAAACAGGTGTTTCTCCCGGCACCAAATCGATTGAAAAGTCAATCTCTCTTTTGGGGGGAAGATGAGGAATCTCATTTGGAAAGACTTCCTTAAACTCTCTTACTACTGGCAAAGCATCCAGCAGATTTTCTTCAGTTTTATGTTCTGTCTCTTCTACATGTACTGCATATACTTGGTATCCTTTTCTAGCTATACATTTTAATTTTAGTGCTGATATCTGTCTTACAGAGATGGGTTTTTGTTTTCCCTTGAGAATAAAAGGTTTCCCTTTTTCATCTATGCAATGCAGAGTTTTATCCCAACAATTCATCATGGCCTTTCTCTTTTCCAGCCAATCCATTCCTATCAGAAAGTCATACGATCCTAATGGCAGAATGTTTAGATTTACTTCTGTCTGAAAATAATTTAATTTAATTGCTGTTTGGGGTAGTTTATGTGTTACCTTCCTCTTGGTTCCAGTGGCTAACTGGACCAGCCAAGAATGCTGAAATGTTTTAGTTTTGAGATTGCATTTTTCTACAATTTTTGGACTAATGTAACTCAAAGAAGCACACGGATCAATCAAAAATGTAACAGATTGGTCAGAAATCTTACCCTCCATATCAACCATGGTAGCTTGATGTTCTGCTTGTCGATTCTCCAAGGCTGCACTGATAGTGGGTATATTTCTTGCTATGTCATTTACTGTGGTAGCTTCTCGATCTCTCATAATCATCTGAATGTTTCAGTGGGGACAATCCCTCAAAAGATGGGGTTCCCCACATCCCCAACATTTCAAAGGTTCCCTCATTTTGACTGTGCCTTCCTTCTTATTTCCTTCATCTAGTTGTTTGGAACCAATTTGGGACTAAGATGTTTGGATTTCTTTTGGTTTATTAAACTTTTTCCTCTAATGGTCCCTACCAAAACTCCTTAATTAAGTTGGTTTTTATTTATTTCCTTTAATTTATCCTTTGTTTACCTAGCCTTTTCCATGCTCAGCCTTTCCTTTAAACTGCTGGTAGCATAATCTAGCTTTCCTCACTGCCTTGTCCATATTTTTTGGGTTATCAAACTCGATCTTCTCTTTGTACACAACAGGCAAGCAGTTCAAAAACCTTTGTACCTTGGCCTTCTCTTCACGGATGTAAGGGACATATCTCAATAGATTTGTAAACTTAGTGAAAAATTCATCAATAGTAAGCTGTCCCAGTATAAGCTCATGAAACTCCTTTTCTTTATCATCATAATAACGTTCATTTAAATAACGGTTTTTAAACTTAACCTGGAAATCTTCCCAAGTAACCGTATTTTCTTCAATGGCATGAACCATTTTCGTCTTCTCCCACCACAAGGTAGCCTTACCTTGTAGCTGGTAAATAGCTAATCTAGCTTTCAGATTGCTTTCATATTCATAAACTTGAAAAAATTTAATCATGTTCAGCAACCAGGCTTCAGCATCTTCCTCCTCCCCATCATAGGAGGGAGGTTTGATCTTTCGGAATTCTCCTTGTAATTCCTTTTTCTTCTTATAATGATGCCTAACAGTATCATCATCTTCAGACTCATCATTATTCCTCTTTCCGGAACCTTCACCATCTTGGCTGTTCCGCGAAGTTAATTCTCCGATGAGCTTTTCCTACTCCTCGTTGGCTAATGACAATCTGTCATTCTGGATTCTTAGCTTAGCCATCTCTCATTGCAAATTGTGCAACATAGCCATCACTAGAGCATTAGGATCTGGTGTATTTTCTTCCTCACATAGATCAACATAAATTTCATCACTTCTAGCCATTGGAATTATCTATTTTAGCACCACACTGTACACTACACAACACAGATCAGTAATTTTTTTTTTTTTCACAGTAAATAATTTATACAGTGAACACACAGCAACAGTGAGCACAATAACAACAGCCTAGTTTTGTGCAACTTGGGCTCTGATACCATTTGTAACATCCCTTCTACTCATACCGTTTTTTTTTTTTATAAGTGTATTTCGAACTCCTAAATCAATACCTCTCATTCTGCTTATATGAGAATATTTTTGTCCCTAGTAATTATTCTCTTACTTGGAATTTTGATTTACAACTTGTTGTAATATGGTCTCTTTTCAACATCTCAATCTACTGAACAAGGTTTAGTCAATTATATTCTCTATTATATTTTTATCTTTCTTTCCACTACATGTTTGTTTTTGCTACCACTTAAGCCTCATCTCCATAACCCATGACGGCTATTATATATCCCCAACCATCAGGCCTAACGTGGTAATTGAAATGATTTGAATTTAATTGGTTTCACACCTAACTTTTGTCACTTCCATAAGGATCGCACCAACTACTTGTGTCGTTCCTATGCATATAACCTATAAGGATTGACATGACAGAAAATAATATAAATATCAACATTCCAACCTTTGACTCAGTTTGATTCGACATAAGTCGATATTCTATAACTCCTTCCTCAGGGTTCCTAGCTCATGGTTATACGATTTGTGAATCATTGTATTGGATGTATAGACGTTCAAGTACTGACCCTCCGTGATTTATAATGTATTCATGTCTCTCTTAACCATCACTTTGACACAGCACACCAGGGTATTAGATGTGTTTGTGACATTAAATTGTGTTGCGTACCCGCCTTGGTTTTACCCACCTTAGCTGGCAGATGACTATGTATGGGAGTGTGACTTCCTGTGTGAGTCTTTACTCCATTGGTACTACGTCAAGGCCGGCAAATCTATAGTTTCTGAGCGGTGGATTTACAATCCGTTTTGTTTATTTTTATTTTGGAAATTTGTTCATATGACCACCCTTGAGCTTTTAATGCATTCACATCTCTGTGCAATCCATGTGGTTGGCGAGTATTTATGATACTTAATGTCTAGACCTAAGTCTCGATCCCCGCCTACTCTTCTCAGATTGAAACACGTGGACGGTGAGATATGTTTCAATTTAGGGTTTCAACTCACAATAAAATTTGCCGCCTTCATATTGTTTCTCTTTGCAGAGCGTTCGACGTTTATGCACCCAGGTAAGAGTTTTTGGCTTTATGTTAATGTTTCTTTAACCCATATTTCAGATTTATCTCAACTCGTCGAGTTTCTTCTACTCTCGCCTCTTATTATCTTTATACACAGTCAATTTTTTTTTCTTTTGGTTGCGTTTTGTTCAAGTTCATGGTGTCCCTTGACCCTTCAGCAATACATAACGCAGGAGCGTTCGTGGCCACTGAGGCCATCCCTACATTGATGGTTTAGTTAAATTTCGTTGATGATGGCTCTACCCTTCTGGCGTTTGCCTCCTCGGCTGAGATTATCATTTTTCCCTCTCGTCCGAGAGGTCCAAGGTGTGTTGAATGAAGTAGTGATCACTAATTTTTTTCGATTTTGCTAGATAAATTTCATCCTTGGGAAATTTACATGTCGATTTATATTGCAGAGGCGCTTCCATTTTCAGGTAATCAAGGAGGTAACTAATTTTTTCCTCTACGACGACCTTCCCAAGTTTGCCTACAATTTCATTTATTTGAATTCATCGTTGTCATGTTCTTATCTATCCTTTTGGTTTGCGCAGATGAGCTATTATTCTGAGATGATTTTGGATCCTCAGTGAGATCCATACATTTAATCTTTAGAGCTCGTTAACATCATTTTTCCCTTTTCATCGTTGCTTTCGGGTCGGTATTGATGACTCGTGGCCTTCCTCCGACGAGATATTCCTTCATTACTCATTCTGAAATTTATAAAATACGATACTCTGAATTTTCTCAAAAAACTCCACGATTGTAATTTATAAGTGGTGACTGGTACTCAGGAATTCAGGAATGGAATTCCGTCAATACGTCTTTTGATTTTTTTTTTGTGTGAGCAGAGTGACATTCTCTATCAATGATGGAGTGTTAAATATTTACTTAACTGAACAGGAGTAGATTTGGATTTTCTCTACTATTGTTAACAATGATATTGTTTTTACTTTGTCGGGGTAATCTCCAAATGTCTCCAGATGATAACATATTTATGTTTTGCTACGTTTAGTTTTTCCATTTCTTTTATTATCAAAGTAATACTCTCTAATAGATTTGTGAACACTGGATACCTTTAATTTTGTGCCCTTCTAATGTTCTCGAGATGCTACTACAGAAACTATCTTCTTGTTTAATTTCGTTCCTGGGACATGCTAAAGGATAAGAGATGTATATATATACTAATAATGTCTTATTATTGTTCTATTTTCCAAACTTACCCTCTGTACACATATTTAACCATGCTATGTTTTCTATTATATTTGTGCATTCCTTTTTGGTACCGGGATAAATCCCACCCCTTAGACTAATGTGAGAATAATAAGTTCATAAGGTTTTGGTGAACCCCTCGTGGGCCTTTCGTGTGGTTTTTTTTCCATAGAATTTATATTTTGAAAATTTTTTCCTCATGTTTACAATGCCATGCTAATCAATACTATTATCACCTTTATATCACAGGTCTTAGTTTTGATGTGAACTAGTTTTGCACCATATTAATGCACCTCTATCTTCTATTTCAAGTTAGTTTAATTCTATTGCTAGCTATATAGGAATGGATGTTCACTTGTAACTCCTGTTCAGGGTTTCTTCCATTTAATTGAGTTTCAGTACAATGTAATTATTATTTCATTGCATTAATACCAATGGTATAAATCTTTGTATTTTATTTATTTATATCACTGCTTATTCCCATAGATGAATCTGATGTCTAGTTTCCTTCATCTATGATGCATGCAAGGGTACTATTTCTCTTTTTACTGTATGCAGTATTTTTTTTCATACAGAAGCAGATTAAAGTTAAAATATAAGTCATCTTTGGGGAAAGATGTATTCTCAGATTTAGACCAGCACTGGTTTAGAGATTCTGATGAATTCCTGCCCATAATTTTGATTCCTACAACTGTATAGGACTAGGAGGAAATTTTCTTCTACAGACTTCTGTTAAATATAGCGAATAAAAATTTCAAATCATAACTCTACTTAGTATTTATATCAATTAACCATATTAAATCATACTAGTACTATTGATTGTAGTGAACATAGAGCATACCACTTCTGCAGTTGACCGATCCTCCCAACCTTAGAGCCCCTCTATCTCTAGAGCTCACCCCGAGCTGAGACCACCTCCCAAGAAAAACCAACCCCTAATCTATTCAGGACTAGCTTATTTAAGCTTTTGCTCCCCAAAGCCTGTTTCTAATTCTGCGTCGAGAATATCAACATGCTTTTCTTCCTGTTTGCCTAGGCTTCCCTTATTTAGGGACTTTTAAAGCTGCTTTATGCTTTTCCCAGCTTTTTACCTCTTCCCAACTACTGTCCACATCATTGGGGAAACTAGATTTTCCTCAAAATCTAATTTGGAAATAAATTCTTTCAAGGATTTTTTTGAAATATTTTTGGGGAATTATTTTCCTCTATCCAACTTCTTGGATTTAGCAAGTGATCTCACAATTCTCATTGGTCAATGTCCACAGCATTATTTTATTTAATTTACAAAAATGAAATATTTAATTACATCCACTAAAAAAATTATCCATTTGGGGTTCACTCCCCTTAGGATTTAAGTTCAATTGTCTAGCTTTGAAAGAAAACATAAACTAGGGGGTGTTACATATAAGAATAGAAGAGAATCAAAGGAATAAGAAGAACCTAATCCATTTGATTTAGACTGAAAACAAATAATTAACCTAGACAAAAATTCAGGATAAAAACTTAGAAAAAGGTAAGAAACTTATCCAACTTTCGAGCTTTTATCATCAGAAAGAAAAACATTTAAGATACACAGTAACTATAACCATAGAAAGAGAAAAAAACTCTAACACCCCAAAGTTCATATTATAAGGTTTCCTTAAAACAAAGTTAGCTAAGTAAAGGCAAAAAGAGCATGATTTTAAACGAGACTTCTTTGACAAACCTAAACAAAGGTCGCTTTAAAGAGATGATTCCAAGAACGGAGTATTTCGGTGGCAACAATATGCAGGGGCTAACCATAAATCATAATTGATGTTAACTTATCTAATTTATTCAAGAAATGGATGAGCTAAGAACTTGTTAGAGAAAAGACATGATTTTTCTAATGTATCTTAAAGGGAAGAAAACATTAAGGCAATGAAGGACAAAGCAGTTAAGGGTGCCATTAGAAAACATTTCTTAATATAAATTTTTTTGTCCCAACTGCAGCATAGCAAGATGGAAAACATAATGGAAAACTAGAAAAAATAAACAAAATAAAAATTCACCATCAACCAATCCTATCGATCCTACAAACAATCCTTCTCCATCAAAAAGCAAATCGAGATCATGCATGAGTTCCAAGACATCAATTTCTCTTCAAGAGCTTCAAAGGACTATGTATTATTCTAGCATCGAGTCATCAAAATCCAATGTTTACAATGAGTTCCAATGCAGTGATTTATGTCGCAAATGAGGAGGTGAAACTCTTCTAGGGTTCAAAATGTTATTAATTCTGAGTAAATGCATTCCTAGCCTTGAAAACCACGAGGGCATAAGGTAAGAATATATGCAACTACTTCTCTGTTAAATAACTTTGTCTTAATTTACGAGATAAAGATAGGTGGAAAAGATTGACTTTAAGGCTTTATCCTATCTTTATAATAATTGTTACGAGCAGTTTTAAAATATATTCTTTTGTGTAATAACTTCTTGTTGCCTTTGCAGATAAAGAATGGCTAAAGGAGTCGATTGATATTTCGATTGAATAAATGCTCTGTGTTGATGTGTTCGGGAAATTGCTTTAGCCTAAGCCCTCTTGATCTAAAAAATAAATTGTGCTTAAGGCCTAATTTAGTTTTTGGCCTTCTTAATTCATCATGATGTATTTAACACTTTTTTGGACTTCTTTAAACTTGTTCATCTCTGATTTTTAACCTTTAATCTTCATTTAAGCCTTAACCACTGTCTTCTTTTCTCGCACATGTGTCTTATGCCATGCAGAAGGTTTCATTAAACCTAATCAATGTTCATGAGACATCAATTAATCCATGGAATTAAACCCTTGATTCCCCCTTTCCTTTGTTCTGAGCCCTCGGATCGTCATCCCGAGGCCTCATTTACTAAATTTGATTGTGGAATGGCCCTTCATGCCCGGCGCCACTAAACCTACACAAATAAACAAAAATTAATAAAAACCTACGTTTTTGGTCTAAGCTACTTTTTCGAAGTGCCGGAATGGGTTTGAGTTTGTCGAAGGAGCATTGTAGAGGAGAGGAAGAACGAGGGAGGTTCGAGAAGGTAGAACCGAGCGAGAGAGGCAAAGGAAATTTGAAATCAAGCGAAGAGGAGGGAGGTAGTTTTGTGGCAAAACGGGGTTGTTTTCAGCATAGGGCTCAGGGCGGTAAGTTGTTTTGAGCAATGAAGATGCGATATGGCTCTGGATGTGACACGTCGTCGGAAAAAACCACCTTTTTCATGTTCAAAATGCACGTAAAAGGGGGGGTGGATGAGTTTGTGTGCGATAAAATCTGAGTCGTCGATGTGAGGAGACGTGCATATCGACGGTCGAGTGCATCAGCGCGACACAACACCAAGGTGTGGGAGAGAGGATGGAGTAGGGATAGGGTTAATTGAGTTCAGGCCATTAGATGCAGGGGACCAGATCTACGGTTGAGATTAAATATGGGGAAATTTGGGGGATATGGAAGGATCTCATTGGCGGGTTGCCTCCATGATGAATGGGAAAATGTTGTCCATCGGATCGAGAGAAAATCAATGGTGGAGATTAACTATGGGGGGGGACTAGGGAATACGAGTCCACTTTGCTCAGGGTGCCCACGAGTGAACTGCACGTAGATGCTGGGTTGATCGGACGGTGGAGATTGTATCGGGGGAGTAGGCGAAAATGAATGAATGGGGTAGAGAAAAAATGATAATGCGAGACGACCATGAGCACCGTTGGATCTAAGGGAGTCTGGATCAATAGTCTAGAATATATCGACAGGGGAAGGAGTGGAGACCATTGGTCGATGGGGAGAAAGCGAAGTGTGATGACTATCTACTGCGGGAGAGATCGACGGTCGGGAGTCCATCGACGAGGAAGAATCATCGGGGGAAAAAGGAGACGTGAAGTAATCGAAATGCGATGAGCCAATTGAGGCACGGACCATCGGATCGGTGTGATCAACGATGAAGATATGTAAGTCGAGGATCGGCCCATCGGTGCCGAGAAAAGGAATGCGGGAGTGACCCTTTGCGGTTGCGATGGAGCGCGGACTTTCCGATCTAAAATGAGATCAATGGTTGGGATTTTATCTGGGCGGGGAATTCCATCGGCGGAAAAAGAGAGTGGGAATGAGAAAATGCCTAAGTGCTCGATGCGATGGAACGATGTATAGGCATCCGATGCAGGGGAAAATGAATCGGTCTGAGATTGAATCGAGGATTTCGCATTGGAGCGAACATTTTTAAAAAGGAAAAGGTCGCGAGGGTGGCAAAAAGCCGAAATGCCAATGGGGCGCGATGGGGGTCGATGGGGCCTAGTGCTTGGTCATGGAGCGGAGTCATATGATGAAAAAGGGGCTAGGGCTAAAGGCGAAGGCGCTTAGACTAGATATGTCTAAAAGGAGTGTTTTTAAGGCCAAAATGAAGGTTTTTTTAGCTTTTCTAAGGATTTACGATAAGTTTAAAAAGGAGGTTTAAACCATTATAAAGGGATTTTAATTGTTTAAAGGGGGTAAATGAAAGGGTTTAAAGGGAATTTTTAGAGAAAAATGATTGATTTGGATCGAGTGATAATTAGTGGGAAAAATGAATGAAACAGGCTTAAGGAAACAATCTCTTTTGGTATCAGCGGGGCAACTTAGAGGCTTTGATTAAATATTTTTCGGTGGATTGGTAGACTTAGGATAAAGAACATAGTGGGCTTTCAAGAACTCACAAAGTTTTTCATAAAAATTCGTTTCTTGAAATCTTAAGAACTCTTTTTTAGCCATCATGAGATATAACAAAAATTATAGATGGCTAATAGTGGCTCCACTTTGGGGGAGGACTGACTTTCTCTTGAGGTGTCCGGAACCTCGGTTATCAATCTACGGCTTTCGATAGACCGGTGTTTTAATCCATTGGGTGACATTATTTTTATTTCTTTTGTTGGCTATCTTTGGATTTGAGAACATTTCAGCAATGCTGGAGCATATGACATTCTTCAAAGCATCACTACCTACCCAATCCTACTTTTCCTAGCATGGTTCCTAATGTAATCGATATTTATGGTGGGGAAAATCTACCATCCTCTTGGACTTGAAGGGTGACATTGTCTATGATTATTTTCCTAGGACAACCAAATTTTGATAGTATGTTGGTTTCAAGGAATTTGATTATAATGAGTCGGTAGCATTCCTAGTGGGTATGGCCTCTATCCATTTGGTAAAATAATCGGTGGCCATGAGGATCCATTTGTGTTAGGTTGAGGATGATGGGTGAATTTCCCCAATGAAGTCCAAACCCCATTGTTGAAAGGGAGCCTCAACAACGATAGGTCTGCCAAAGGTAGTGGTAAGAGTTTTCTCCTACCATCAAAGATTTGGCACTTGTGGCAGTGACATCGGGAAAAAATTTTATGGATGGGAAATTATTTTGGAGTTTTAAAAATTGGCGAATCTCACTAGTCCCTAATATGAAAACTATAAAATGTGTATTGATATATTTGTAAAATTATTCAAATTTATAATGATTTTTTATATACTCTCTATATAATTTTGGTGATTTTTAAGTTAAAATAATTTTATATTTTAAAATTTGGGCGAATCATTTTTATAAAAAATGGAAATTGGCAAATCTTTTTTTTTGAAAAAAGCTTGGAAAATTAGCTCACCGCGAATATTAGCCCCCTAAAATTATCCTGCAGGACATGACTAACTTATGAGTGTGCGGGGAAGAGGGTGGGCCAATAGTATCCGAGACTCGAGGATCTTGTTTGTTGTGGTCTTCCGATTAATATGTCCTCCACATTATCCCTCATGTAGCTCATGCATGATTTTTTCTGCATCAACCTCAAGTAAACATTTAAGTAAAATCCCCACAAAATTTTTCCAATACAACACTCTATCTAATATAAAAATAATTTAAAGCCTTCTGTTTGGCAAATCTAGCTTTTTTTTTACAAAGAAGGAGGAGCATTCAAATAAAGCAACACATATATGATGTCGACTATACAAGGAGAGTTCATGAATTTTTTCTTCAATGAATGGTGTTGTGCATTCTTCTATCTCTTCAAAAATATCAACCATGTTCATATCTAAAGCTTGGAAGTTTGACTCGGCCATGAGTTATGCTAATCCTGCCCTTTGATGAGTTTGGTGGGCACTGATCTCTAAGTCATATTCTAAAATGGTAGCAATCCACTTGCCCCTTTTTACCATTAGGGTCTTGATTAAGTATATCTTTGAAAAGCTGTGTTTGGGACAAAGGCTATGATATGTGAATGCAAAATATAAACTCTAAAAATTCTTCAAAGCTTTGATTAAGGCAAAGGCTTTGTTTCTCCATAATGTTATACTTTAGAGGAGCATCCCTTAAGGATTTTCGAAGAAACCTATGAGTTTTCTCTTGCCCCCATGATGTTCTTTTGCAACAATCACTTTGCTGTGGTATGTTGGAAAGGCAAAGGAGAAAATGTAAAGTCCTTGGTGAATTCAAAAGTGATTAAGACTGGTGTTTGTGAGTGCTTCTTCTACCAGCTCAAAAGATTTTTTTTCTTCCATATTCCACTTCACTCCTACTTCCTTTTTCAACATATTCGTGATATTTCTTAGGAGCTCAACAAGGTTAGGGATGAATCTTCTTAGGAAGTTAATCTTTCCAATGAAAGATTACAACTCTTTAATGTTCCTAGGATGGCTTATATGTAAGATGCCTTCTATTATTTTTGGATCTATCTTGATTCCTTCCTCAGAGAGGATGTGACCTAAGAATTTTCCTTCCTGGAGGCCAAAAAACGTTTTCTTAGGATTTAGGGACAGGCCATACTTTCTACATTTTTCAAAGACATTTCTCAAGTGGATTAAGTGCTCCTCATCAGTCTTAGAGTAGACAGTGATGTCATCAAGGTATATGACTATGAAGTAAACTATGTCTTCTGAAAAAGCTATGTCCATTTCCCTTTGGAAAGTAGCCCCTACATTCATTAAACCGAATGAAATTTTAACATACATGAATGTACCCCAAGGTGTAGTGAAAGCAGTTTTAAGTTGGTCACTTGGAAATACTAGAACTTGGTTATAACCTGAGAAGCCATCTAGAAATGAGATTCTTTGTGAACCAACTACTTTTTGGAGTATGTGATCCATTTTAGGCAAGGGGTAATTGTCTTTCAAGGAGGCTTTTTTCAATTTTTTGAAGTCAATAGAAAGCCTAATTTCCCTAGTCTTCTTCCTAACTGACACAAGGTTGGAAACCCATTCTGAGTATCGAATAGGGACTATGATCCTAGCATCATACATATTTTTAATTTCTTTCTCAACTGAGGGTAACAAGAGGGGGTTTATTCTTCTCGAATTTTGTTTAAATGGTTTCTGATTTTATTTGAGAGGAATTTTATGTTGGATGATTTTGGTGTCATAGGATTTCAAGTCTTCATACCCCCAAGAAAACACATCTTTAAATTCTCTAAAAATCTCAATGTACTTCTATTTTGTGTGAGATGGGAGAGTTTTGGACAACTTGAATATTTTGGGCTCTTTCATCCCTCCAATGTTACACTCTTCTACATTTGTTTCAGTGGGTTCCATCTTGGGGTTTTTTAGCTACATCATTAAAATCAAACAACTCCTCTAGTGGTGTAAGGCCTCTTGGCAAGGTGTCATCTTTGTCTTGTAGAATTTCAAAGGATTCTCTTTGATCGGATTTATCAAATACTACTGCAACACAAGGGTTTTGAAGGTGGTTTATATCATCATCAAAGAGCGACTCTGTTTTGGGAATTTCTTTTTGAGTGAGTTATTTCTTTCATATCTCAAGCTCCGTTTTGTGCTTGCAAAGTCATTTTGGATTACGAGAAAATCATCTATTTGGTCATCATTTTCAAAACACTTACCAATGGTTCAAGTTGTCGGTCACGGTGGGCTGCATTCTTTATTTTGATGAGGCATTGATTAATTTCGTAAGGTAAAGAGAAATTGTTGGCAGCAAAGGCAAGC
This sequence comes from Pinus albicaulis, assembly GCA_034641835.2. Taxonomy (NCBI): domain Eukaryota; kingdom Viridiplantae; phylum Streptophyta; class Pinopsida; order Pinales; family Pinaceae; genus Pinus; species Pinus albicaulis. The sequence continues at coordinate 229,871 of JAXQQM020089990.1, read as the reverse complement.
TCATTTGCAAGGCAGTTTTGGTCCCTAGGGATTAAAGTAAGCTCATATTTCTCAAAGGTTTTGAGAAGGTCTGGGGCAGCATTTATATATTCCCTTAACCTAGGGTTCTTGGCTGAATATTCTCCCTTAATTTTATTGATGATTATTTCAAAATCTCCTTGGATCAAGATTTTCTTGGCTTTGATATTTTTAAGTAACTATAGACCAATAAGGTGAGCCTCATACTATGCAACATTATTGGTGCATTGAAAATATAACCTATAGGAATGGCCTTCATTTGCGTTGTGGATCCAAACAGCAGCCCCTGATCCGGCCTTACCATAAGAACCATCAAAGCTCATATGCCAAAGGGTTGGGTCAATTTTAGTTTTGTCAATGTTCTATAATTAGGGGCTGTTAGAGTTTTGGGAGTCATTTTTTTTATTAGAGATCTGGTTTGATTGTTCTAGGGGACTTAGTTCTCTCTCATTGTCATTCGCTTGTTCACTTATTTCATTTTCATTTGACAGGATGAAGGAGTCAAGGTCTGAGTGAATGGAATAAACTGGTGTGTTATTTGGCCTATCTATGTTACTCACCATGTATTTCATGTGTGATTACCAGTACAATCTTATCGTTTGATTGAATACTGGGATGGTGGCATAGGTCATGTCCATTTGAAGGCTGCCCTGGAGTTTGGCCCCCCATGATCTAGATAAAAGCATGCCATACTTTGGGGGGGATGTCAGCCACAACTATATCCATGACTAGATTCTTAGGGATTTGTGCCAGATTGACACACAGATCCTTGCTTAGGCCCAGACACTTAACCCTACTGGAATCAAAAGAATACAAGTCTTTGTAGGGCTTTGTTATTTCTAGGCCCAATATTTCCATCACAATCTTTGGCATGAGATTGTGTGAGGCACCAGAGTCTAGCATAACATTATGGAGAATTTTGTCATGTATATTTAGACTTACATAGAAACGAGGGACTGCTCCTTCTTGATATCTTCCCTCTACTTCAGGACCAAACAACAGTTCTGGTTTATCATCAATTAAGTTTAAGGCATCAGTATCCTTGCCTATGTTTAACACTTCAAAAATCTGGGATCTATATACCTTTTGGGTTGCCAATTTAGTGAGGGGTATAGTGATCTTGATTTTGGCAATCTCCCCCTCAAAACTGAAAGGTGCAGGTGTCTTTATTGCATTTACATCAGTTTTATTAGCCATGAAATTTTCTACATTTTTAATTTGCTGATTCTAATTTGATGGTTTGGACAGTAAGGTTTTTTCAGGGCCACTATTTGAAGTACTAGGGCAGCTTGAATCATTACTAGGCTGGCTAGTATTTTGCGTGTTTAGTTCAGTCTTCTTAGCTGTAGTATTTTTGTTTTCTGCTGTTTTTTTAGGAATAGTTTCAGAGGTATTTCTAAAAACAGCCTTTGGCTGATTTGTTTTAGGAACATATTGACTCTTTTTGCTCCTAAGGTTATACTGCCTATGGACTTCCACTATGGCATTCTCAAATCCTAGTTTATAGTCTTTAGAATCTTCATATGATTTCTCATTTGGTTTTGAAGAAAACATCCTTTGTTCTTCTTTATTAAGGAATGTGTTATCCTCATCATCTGAACCTATGACATTTACATGGTCTTCTTCCAATTGCTCAGGCTCTCTTTCTTCTTCATCTACATAGTTGTCTTGGAAAGGGGGTCTGATTTGTTGGTCACTCTCTCTTTGTCTAATTTGAGGAGGGTCTCTTTTAAAATTATGGTTTCTATTTCTATTTTGAAGATTGTCTTGATTTTCCCTAGGAGGTGTTCTCTCATTCAAACTGAATTTTTCCATCATCCTTTCCATTGTCCTAACTATGGAGTCAATTTTGGTTTCGGAAGAGGAGGGTGCAGGTGTTGTGTCATCTCTATAACTCACTCTTTTTTTTTATCTCACCCTAGCCCTTTTCTCAATCAAATTGGCCTCTACACTTACAGCCCCCTTTTGCATGTCTTCTAGAGATAGGTAATCTCTCTCCCTTAGTTGACAGGCCATATCAGCATCAAAGCCTTTGGGATATTTTACTAAGGCCAAGCCTTGGGAAGGTTTTATGTGAGGTGGGAGAGCGTTGTAAACACTATTAAACTTACTGGAGTAGTCATGAACACTTTCTCCCAGATTTCTCTTAATATTGTTATACTCGAACAGAATTAGGAGGGGGTTCTTCTTGATTTCCCATTTGTTCACAAAGGTTTGGTATAGAGTAGGGAGATCATGAATGTTGTTGGGAGGTAACTCTTTAAACCATTTCTTGGGTTCTCCCCCTAGGCTATGAGAAAAAATCCTCATTTTTATGGTTTCTTCTTCTATTTCCATATAGTCAAAAGAATCATTGATTCTATCTACATGTTTTTGAGCAGTAATGGATTCAGTCCCTAAGAAGTGAGGGATTTTGGACTAATAGTCATTTGGAAAAGGTAATAGTGGTTGTTGTAGAGCCAGTGGAGCATACCAGGCTGCCATGATGGGAGGGATAGGAAACAAAGGCTGATTTACAAGGGGAGGATTTGTGAGAGGTGGAGGAGGATGGAGTGAGGTGATTTTCACACTGGTAGTATGGATGGGTGTAGCTGAGGTACTTGGACCGAAAGAATGATTGTGAGTAGATTTGAAATGAAAAGGGATGAAGTGATGTAGAAGCTGAAAATCAGGTGGAGTGGAAGGAGAAGCTTCTCTACTGAAGCTTTGCTGAAAATCTATGGGTTCAAAGTCAGCTTGGTCAACCCTACTTTGTGACTTGGTCCTGAATATGTTCTTGGTATGGTGCAAATCAAACTGAGGATATTGTGAAACTGTAAGGTGTTCTGGTGAAGAACTTGCTCTATGGATGGTCCTAACAGTGGGTGAGTTTCCATCTTTAGGATTTTTCCACAAAATCTTTTCTTGGTTATCAAATACGGTAGGAGGATTTGGGTCTGGGTGTGATCTGGTATAGATCCTTCGTGAAGCCAGATCTCTTTATTCACACAAGGTGCAACTAGGCCTTTAAAAACTGTTTTGGACTAATTTGACAAAATCCTAGAACAACCTATGGGACTTGTGGGATGAGGAAGGCCTACTGGAGGCTAGTGGAGTCGAGAGGTGGATTTTTTTTTAAATTTTGAAGATATGTATACAATGGTCCACCACCAAATTCTTGATAAAAAATAAATATAGGGAGTACTTTTGGGTTTTTAGTTTCTTTGTGCAGCCTTAAGGTTAATGAGTATCCCCTAACTAAGTCATTATCTTGCTAGGATGATGAAGTAATTAGTTTCTACTCTGGCTATGGGTTGGTTTTTAAATCAAACTAGGGATGTATATGAGTCTATAAGAGTTTGTCAGGCTAATATGAACTCAGTCCCACCGTGATCACCATTATGCTAGCTCCCCGTAATTTGCTAGATTGATTGAGATACAAATTGACAAGGGTAACATCAAACCAAGCTTTGGAATCCAAGGACCTAGCCTTCCTGGATTCGGAGAGGGATCTCTCAATGTGTGCAAAGATATGTCTTGTTTACTGATTAGGGTTGATTTTAGGCTAGATGTTAAGTGCAAGTTATTTTTATTTTTTTTTGGTTGGGTATGATACTTTGATAGATTTTAGATAGGAAACATGGAATATTGTTAAGTCATTGGGCAATGGAGTCAAACAAGGTCATGAATGAGTTCATCAATGGTGTCAAGAGCATTTGTAGGGAAATTTAACTTGATTGGTGGATCTTTAAGGTTGTGAAGGATCATGAGATGGACATTAAAGGTTGAGAACAACAAACTAATAAAGGGTTGAAACCGAATCCTTTCTATACTTGTAAACTCAGGGAGTTAGAAAATTGATAAGAACAGCAAGAGAATCAAAGGCATAAGCAGAACCTAATCCATTTGATTTCAGATTGAAAACAGATAATTAACCAAGAAAAACATTCAAATAAAAACTTATAAAGGTAAGAAACTTATCCAACTTTCAGAGCTTTTATCATCTAGAGCATAAAAACATTTAAGATACACAAGTAAATATAACCATAGAAGGAGAAAAAACTCTAACATCCAAAGTTACATCTATAAGGTTTCCTTAAAACAAATTTAGCTAAGTAAAGGCAAAGAGCATGATTTTAAACAGACTTCTTTGAAAAACCTAGACAAAGCTGCTTTAAAGAGATGATTCCAAGAACATAATATTTCAGTGGCAACAATATGTGGGGCTAACCATAAATCATAATTGATGCTAACTGATCTAAATTATTCAAGAAATGGACAAGCTAAGAACTTGTTAGAGAGCAATAAATGATTTCTCTAATGTATCTTAGCAGAAGAAAACATTAAGGCAGTGAAGGACAAACAGATTTAAGGTGCCATTAGAAAACATTTCTTAATCTAAATTCTTTGTCCTACTGCAACATAGCAAGATGGAAAACATAATGGAAAACTAGAAAACATAAACAAAATAAAAATTCACCATCAACCAACCCTATGGATCCTGCAAGTAATCCTTCTTCATCAACAAGAAAATCAGATCATGCATGAGTTCCAAGGCATCAATTTCTCTTCAAGAGCTTCAAAGGACTATGTATTATTCCAGCATCAATCATCAAAATCCAAAATTTACAATGAGTTCCAATGTAGTATTTATACTGCAAATGAGGAAGTGAAACTCTTCTAGGGTTCAAAATGTTATTAATTACAGAGTAAATGCATTCCTAGCCTTGAAAACCACATAGAGCATAAGGTAAGAATATCTGCAGCTAATTCTCTATTAAATAACTTTATCTTAATTTCTGAGATAAATATAGGTGGAAAATATTGACTTTTAAGGCTCTACCCTATCTTTAAAATAACTGTTCTGACAGTTTAATAATTTTTCTTTTGTGTAATAACTGCTTGTTTGCCTTTATAGATAAGAATTGGCCAAAGGAGTCAGTTGATATTTCTGATTGAATAACTACTCTGTGTTGATGTGTTTCAAGGCTGCTTTAGCCTAATCTTTCCTTGATCTAAGCAATAAACTGTGTTTAAGGCCTGATTTAGCTTTTAGCCTTCACAATTCATCATGCTTCCTTTAATACTTTATGGCTTTCTTTAAACCTTTTCATCTGTCTTTAACTGTGTTTTTATCTTTTAATCTTCACAGGTTAAGCCTTTAATCTTTAGATTTATGCTCTTTAACCTTCATTCTTCATCTCTAGTCTTCGTTTCTTTTTGTGTACAGGTGACTTTGGCGCGTTGGAGGGTTTCGTTTAATCAATGCTCATGATACGCTGATCAAACCTTTGAATTCGAACCCTGTGAACTCGTTTTCTTCATGATTTTTCCCTGAGGATCGTCATCCTGGGCCTTTCTTGCCACTGCTCTGGCTTGTGAGAGGGCTGGCTTATTTTCCCACCATTAAACCTGCAACTCAACATAAAATATCAATAAATCTTGCATTTTTTGGATAAAACTGCTTAAGAGGATCACCAGAGGTGAAGGAGCTGTGTAGAGGGGAATGAATGTAGCAGAAGGATATTCCATGGTCGAAACCATAAGAAACAAGGTTTAAACTTGGTTTATGGCACGAGAGTGGAAAGGCAGTTTTGCAGAAAGCCGTAGGTATTTTTCGCGTGGCCAGAAGCTGGTAAGCGGTAATGGGCTGGGGGAACGTGATACAGGCTAGAAGGTGACACGTATCATCCAAAAACAGCCCATTTCATGTGGAAGTTTCACGATGGAAGGGTTTGGGCAAATCGGGTGCGAAGAGGATTTGAAGCCGTCCGATTTGGGAAATACAGATCAACGGCTATTAATCAGCACAAACATTGAAGAGTTGTGCGATGGATGGATGGTGGGGCCTAATGGCAACGTCAGCAATTTTCTTGTGTAGCGGAGAAATTGATTGGCGGGGTGAAATGGTGAGGTTAAGTGGGAGCCGTTGGATCGTAAAGATCAATGGTTCTAATCTATTCCGTGGGAAGATGGTAGATGGAGGGGGAGAACAGGGAGAATGCATGATGGGGGAAGCAAGGGCTGTTAGATATTGAGGATCAATGGTTGAGATTTAAAGATGCAGTAGAACGGATGGTCAACGGGTTTAAACGATAAGGGACACGATGACCGTCGGATAAGACAATCAACGACCTAGATTTAAAAGATGAAGAGATATGAACGGGGGTTTAGAGAGCGGGAATGTAAAGGGGAGGAGCCCCGCTGGCCATTGGATCGTCACAATCAATGGCCAGGATCTCTTCCTGGGGGACCACAAAAGCACAGAGGGTGAAGAGGTGCGGGAGGCTTGGAAAGATTTCGGACCGTTAGATCTGGGGAGATCGATGGCTGAGATCTGCTCAAGGGATCAGTCATCAGCAAAAAAAAGGAATGTGGGAGTGACCCTTTGCGGTTTGCGATGGAGCGATGAAGCGCGGACCGTCCAATCTGAGGGAGATCGATGGTCGGGATTTTATCGACGAGGAATTCCATCAACGGAAAAACGAGTGGGAACGAGGAAACGCTAAAGCACGATGCGATGTAGCGATGTACAGACCGTCCGATCTAGGGAGAATGGACGGTCAGGATTGAATTGAGATTTCTCATCGGCGGCAAACATTTTTAAAGGGAAAAAGGTTGCAGGGCCTTGCAAAAAGCCGAAATGCTGATGGGCCGATGGGCCAATGGGCCTAGCACTCGGTCATGGAGTGGGTTATATGTAAAAAAAGGGGGCTAGGGCTAATCCGAAAGGTGTTGAAAACCTTATGCATAAAAAGGGGCGGAAAGGGTAAAAAACAAAGGTTTTTAAGGTTTTTTGAGGTTTCCGATATGTTAGAAAAAGGGGTTTAAAACCAAATAAAAAGGATTTATAAGGTTTTAAGGGGATTTTGAAGGAAACAAAGGGTAAAATGAGGAAGATGGGTGGGAAAATAAGGACACATTTTGAAATGGAGAAATGATGAGGATTATGAGTTTTGAAGGCAGTTTTCATTATGAATCAGCAGGGCTATTTGAATGAAGATATCAGTGATATGGATTTTTGAAAGATAAGGGACATGGAAAGACTTCAAGAACTCACAGATTTGCTAAAATTTGTTTCTTGAAGGCTAAAAGGATCTGTTTTAACCATCTTTGAATATGTCAAAATTATGGATGGCTAATAACAAGTAAAATAGTGAACGGGGCAAGTATTCCACAAATAAATAAGAAAGGACCAGGCGCAACCAAAGAGAGAAGGAAAACAAACCACAGCAAGGGAGTGGTCAGGACCGTTAGATCTAAACAACAATCAATGACTGAGATTCAAATCGAAAATTTTGCAAGATAGGTGCAAAGGGTAAAATTCAAAAATTTTGAAGTGCGATGTGCGATGGTGGTGGGACCCAGTCACCCGCCACACTTCCTTTCATTCCATTTCCCTTTTAAATCGCTAAAACCTTACCTTTCCGCCTTTCTTCTTTACTTATCTACTTTACCTTTTTCGACATAATATCATTGCTTCTCCTCCACCTTTCCTATCCCCCCGATTGCAGTTAAAGTGGGCCAGCCCCCTGAAACGTCAACCCTTTCTCCCGTGCACTTCGCACTTCACAACAAATAACACTTAACCCTTGTTGTGCACATTATAAAATTTTCAATCTTAAACTTGCGGCTATTGTCCCACCTTCATGCCACGTCACTTACCTTCTCCCCCGCACTTCGCACTTCACTCCTTTTAGTGTTTACCACCTCTGCTTACGGTTAAACCTTATGTTTTGCGATCCGCGGGCAGCGGGCAAGTCCCAAATTCCTCCACGTCGCCCTTCTCTCCCCACACTTCGCAATTTTTATATGTTAAACCCCTCATTCTTATAAATAAAACTTAAAGTTTGTGATTTCTGATGCAGCTAGTCCCACCTTTGTCACCTCCCACTTCGCATCGCATTGCCAATTTCCTTCCTTATATCACAAATTGCAAAACTTGTGAAATGCAATTCAGTAGTGGATGCATTGCAGCTCCAGAATAAATTTAATAATTTTTCAGGTCCGGGTATGTGAGTTTTGATGTTGTTTTGCTTTGAAAAAGGGTTAATCACGACAAAAGGACTCGGGTAGCAAAAGACAGAAAAGGTCAAGTCAGGTCCCACCCATCCGCTACGTATTTCCACCTCTAATCACCCTCCACCTTTCCTCCTCCATTCCTCTTCCCTACATCCGACGGCCGTTATCTTGTTCCAGCCTCCCCGCAGTATTTGAACTTTATCATGAAGGGGGGGGGTCTGAAATGGGCGGTATCTATTACCATCCACTCCTCCATGTTCCTTCCTCTCATCATTTCGCACCCCCCCCTCTCTGATACCGCTTACCACTTGATACCCCCTCCGAAATTCGGTTTCCGGTTCGCAGTTCAAATACAACATGGGCTTCTGCGTGTAATATGCAATGGTGGTTTATTTAGTTAGCTCATGAGTCTTCTACTAAAGAGTTAGGCGCATGCAATACAACTGGCCACTTCACAACAGACTGAGTGGAAATCATAAGACTGAGGGAGTGGAGGCTTTCAAGTAACAAATGGAATCATACGATGACAGCGAGCCTACCCACCTACGACCACTCCTCTCCATACCATCTCAAGGCTCCCATAATTTTCCTCCATGATCAACCACGTCTATGTTTTTTACTGTTTGATTTTGATATTTCGATGGTGAAATCTCAATTTCACCCATTCCTGTTTTAATTCTCTCCATACATAAGTAATTGCTAGATGTATGCTCTGCAAGTTAGGTAGTATATTTTTATTTCATAGGTATGGGTCAATAATAAATGATTAAGACCATATACCCTCCGGGGACTCTATATGTAGTGAGTTCTATGATGAAAGAAGAGGTTCTAGAATTTTGGAAGAATTTTTCTGTAGTTTTGTATGATTGTGCTCCCTGCGCTCTGAGATACATATTTGGGAGAGTTGTTTGAACTTATTGTAATACAAAGTTGTTATTTGGATTCCAGATGGAGAAATAAGTAGTATGTATCTGTTTTCCTCTGTTATCAGTAATCTCTTTTATGTATAATCATCTACCACACTATGTTACTTTGAAGGTCTGTGTAATTTAGCTGCTGGTAGTCTGTAATTTTATTCATGAATTCGTGTTTGCATAGTGCTTAGGTGTTAACACTCATATATTAAGCTTGCCTCACTCCCTTAATTTGGGCTCTACGAACCTCTGTTGTTGCCCATATCTCATTCATATCTGCTTCCTCTGAGGTCACTGGGGGACAGATTCTTAAATCTCTTAAGCCTGTCTCTTGTGGGTTCATTCTTTATTCTTCCTCACCACCTCTGCATATTTTTAAATTTTTTGCTCATTGTTTTATACTTGGCCCAAGTAAAAGCCATCAAGCCTCGTAGCCTCTTAGCGCTCTCACAGTATAGGGAATTCACATGAATCGACTCCAAAGCCTTCTCTCTCCATGAACCACCAAAACCTTTGTTCTCTTATTCCACATTCTGTCAGAGGCATTTATACAATTTTTCACCTTTAACCTTTGATTTTAAGATGTCCTAGGCACTAGTATTTTGCAACTCAGGGCTGTCTCTAGGAGCTACAACATTGTCTATAAAAAAAATCAAAATTAAACAAATTAATTTTGCACATATTAAACAAAATCTCAATTCTCTCAACAAATTCTCCAAATAAAAAATAATTTGGAAAATAAAAACAAAAAAAAATCATGTTGTGATTGTTTACTATAGATATTTGAATAACACTTGAGAAATCTGGAGAATTAATTAATGAGAACAATGAGATTTTCCCAAATCAAACTCAAAAAAATTATTTTTTGTTGTAAATTCATTACTCAAACTTATGCTAAATTTTTGGACTATCAAATATTCATATATGCTTTATTTTATTGTCTATAATTTTAGCTTTCCAACTAGCCCTTTTGGGTCACATTTAGCCAAGTAGAACTCAAGATAGAGCTTTCAAAAGTTAGATTATCAAAATTGTCAAAGCATTGGAAAATGCATGCTTGGACAAATAATTAAAAATTTTGCTTTCTAATAAAGTTCTAAAAATTATTTAAAATGAAATTAAAAAATTATATACAAATTAAAGTAAAACGAAATTAAACAAAATTAAACTATTTAAAATATAAGAAAATGAAATTTAAAATAAAATAAAATAAAATAAAAAATATATTAAAAAATTAAACTATATATTAAAATAATTAAAAATAAGATTTAATAAACTCTTTTTAAAAATAAGAAGTGGCTTTGTGGCTCATTAATGAGCCCAAGAGGTTTATGGTGGAGGAGGGGAGGAGCCTGGGCTCCACATGGAGTGGGACTATTTCAGCATGTTGTAACCCTAGACACAACCTCTCGCTGAGAAGAGGTCGGTGCTTAATACATCTATACAAAGAGATAATAAATATTATGTGATGTCCCATCATGGTTATTCATAAATAATTTTCACTCGTAATGCAGATGAAAACTTCTTGAAATAGAAATACTTCTCAGGATGGCCTTAATGACTATGAAAATAAATTTGTTAGGATATTCTGACACATAGGAAATATTTAAGAATAACTTAGTCTAGTGTAGAGTTAGGTAAAGTGTGTTACTTTACCATGTACATTTGTAACTTATAATCCGACGGTCACGATTTGTAGTGATCTGATGGTTATCTCTTACCTTGGTATTAATGACACTTGATCTCCAGCTTAACACCTGATTGGTCTATAATCTCTATTTAAAGAGCATGGAGGGTCATTTTTCCGGTAACCGTTTATGAGAGAAACATATGTAACTTTTCTTTTATATTAATAAATTTCCTGAAGTGGCCGTGTTGGCTCAGGCTGTGGACCATTTCCCTCTTTGAGGGTTTTAACCACGTAATTATACTGGTGTATTGATTTGTGATCTATTTGTGAGCAGTGACCTTTGTTTCTTGACCTATGGAATTTACTCTGTAAATTCATACATGGTATCAGAGCTATTTTGAGGGCCGCATCCGTTGTTGATCAAAATCTGAAGCCTGTTTGATTGCATGTGAATGTCGTTTTGTAGATCTACTATTTTTGAACCTTTTTCGGCTTGGAGAAATGCTCTTTTGTGTCCAGAGCATCGGTTATAGTGAGGAATTCCTTTTATTTCATCCGAAAAGGTTTTCAGCTGCCCAAGTTATGACAATTTAGATTTGAAGGTATAAAGCATCTATTTTGCAGTTACATTTGTTAATAGTTCTAGTTATTTCGGTTCCCTCTGTTTATTTTCGGTTTTTAGGTTTTATTTATTTGCCAGATCTATACCCTCTTCTCTGTGTATGCTCTTTTCTCTGCGCTACGTGCGATCTTGGAAAATCAGAAACAGGAAAAGGGATTTTTTTTACTACATATGCTCTTTCCCCACATCTTTGTGTGATCTTGGGAAATCAGAAATAGTGAAAAAAATGATAGTTGCCGGTAAGGCTAACCAAAAATCTAACATTCTGCCATAAGGCTTGCATTTATTTATTTTTCTTTTTGCTTGGTTTTTTGTGTTTTTTTGTACAGGAAAAGGCACACATACCAAAGAGTAAAAAAAAAAAACCTTTCCTCCTTTGAAACAATAACAGAATCATTTTACTATCTCACTTGGTGAGGGGTTAGTTTATGAGAATAGAGATCTTGGGTTCAAATCTCTTTCTCAAGCTTCTTTTGTAAATAGTTTTTGTTAAAAGGGGCAGATTTTTTTTTTTAAAAGTCGCACTTCATCCTGTTCCCGTAACTATTCGACATTTTTAACTCGTTTTTCAAAAAGGTATAACTTCTTCATCCTGAAGCCGTTTTTCGAGCCAGTTTTTTTGAAAAGGCCTAATTTTTCGAGATATTTCCATTGGAGCAATTAGTTTCATATTTTCTTTAGTTTTTTAAAAAATGGAAAGTGCATTCCTGATTATTCTTAACAACGCCAATTATTTCCAATGGCTACCTCACATGGTAGATATACTTAGAAGTAAAGGGCTTTACAGAATAGCCACAGGGGTAGAAACTAAACCTTTTGATGATGATAAAGTCGCTAAATGGAAAAATAAACAAGATCAAGCACAAGGGTTGATAGGAATGTCCATTGCTCAAGATTTTTGATTTCATATCCTTGACATTGACACCCCTCATGAAGCCCTAGATAAGCTAAATACTGTATTTGGCATTCAAAATCAAATCAAGGCTCACCAGCTTGAAAATGAGTTGCTTACTTTGGACCCCAATAATTTCTCCTCTATTGAAGACTTTTTGTCCAAATTCAAGACCCTTAGACGTCTTTTAGACGGTTGTAAGGTCAGAAAGGAAAATAGTAGCGTTATCTATTGCATTCTTGCTAGGCTTGGCCCTGCTTACTCTGTATTTTTTTCTGCCTTCCATTCCACTAGATAAGCCATCATTTCTTCAAGAACCCCCTACAAGAACCCTTCTTTTGATTCCTTTTGTGATTCTTTGATAAGAGAACAAGAAAAACTCTTACACCTTGGTCTTATCACTTCTGGAAATGTGTCTAAGAAAGCCTTAGCAGCCCAACAACAATCATATCAAAAGAATCCAAAGAAGCAGTATCCTAAAATGTATGGTCCGAAACCAAACAAGGGTTTAATAAATTTCAGCCGCAAACTGAAAAAGCAAGTCACCAAAATGATAAGGCATATAAAAACAAAAGAAAGAAGACAGATAGACATTGCAACTTTTGGAATTGTGATGGCCATATAGAATCCAAATTTTTTAAGAAGATGGAAGCCTTAGAACCAAAAATAAAGAAGCACAACATCAATTTGGAGAACTCTTCACCTTCATCTTCAGGAATGGCAATTTCTACTTGTGGTTTTCAAGCATCAAGATCTAGCTATGCATTAAATGTATCTTCCTCTTCTCATTCTCATTTGTGGCTCATTGATTCTGGAGCTTCTTATCACATGGCCAAAAATAAAGCCATGTTTTCTTCTTTAAATGATTGTAACACCAAACATATTTATGTTGGTGATGATAGATCTCTTAGTGTTGTAGGATCTAGAACCATTCATCTCGATAATGGTCAATTTAATGATGCACTATGTGTTCCTACCTTGTCATGTAACCTTCTCTCTATTTATCAGATAAATCATTTAGGTGAAGGGAAAATAGTAGAATTATCACCTCATGATGTTGTAATCAAGGACCTCAAAGATCCTAAACATATTTTAGCTACTAGCATTACTAATGATTCCACAAGGTTTTATAAGTTTGACAACTTTGGATCATCATGTATTCCCTCCATTTTTTTTGCTCATAATGATGAAGTGAGAAAACTTTGGCATGATTGATTTGGTCACTTAAACTATCTCTCTCTTCAAACTCTATGTAACGAAAATATGGTGACGAGTCTTCCTATGGTATCTTGCCGAGATGGTGTTTTCTCCAGATGTGTACGTGGAAAACATCATCGGGATAAGTTTGACAAATGTGTCTCTTGGCATGCTTCATCCCCTTTGCAGCTTGTGCATAGTGATTTATGTGGTCCCATTCTTGTTGTTTCTTTCTTTAGTTGCAAGTACTTCTTAACTTTCATTGATGATTTTTCCAGGCGCACTTGGGTATACTTCCTAAAACTCAAGAGTGAATTTTTTAACATGTTGTTGGCCTTTAAGGCCTTTGTTGAGAAACAATCTGGACATCAAATTCTTAAGTTAAGATCAGACAATGGAGGAGAATATGTTAACAACAAATTTATCAACTTCTACACTGAGCATGGAATTCAATTGCAACAGTTTGTTCCATATACTCCACAACAAAATGGTGTAGCTGAAAGGAAGAATCACACCTTAAAAGAAATGGCTAATTGTATGCTTCAATATAAAGGACTTGGTCTCAATTTTTGGGCAGAAGCCATTAACTGTGAAAATTACATAGTCAATCGCACTCCTACTAAGGTTTTAAAGAATATAACTCTAGAAGAAGCTTGGAGCTCAATCAAACCAAATGTAAGTCACTTTCGTGTTTTTGGAAGTGATGCTTAGGCCCATATTCCAGATGCGAAACATAAAACCTTAGAACCTAAGAGTGAAAAATGCATTTTTGTTGGATATTCTAAAGATGTCAAAGGATATAGACTTCTTCAACCAAAATCCAAAAATAGAATCATTATAAGAGATGTAAAATTTGATGAAAATATATCGGCCTGCAAGCCTAGTTCGGCGAGTGTGCCACCTTTGGCCTTCGAGCCTGATTCGGCATATGTGCCACCTCTCTCTCTCTCTTCTATTTTTAATAGCATTCCTTCTAGTTCAGATGATGACAGCGAGGATGAAAATCCTCCTCCACTGCTTGAAATTTTTCCTTTTACTCCACCGCTTCCAAGATGGGTCCGCTCTAGTCAGGATGCAACATGTTCTCTTGCAGGTGACCCTATCGATCGATGATGTACTTTTTCTCAGTTTGAAAGAGTCTCTTCCTTATTGGCTCAAGTTCCAGAAAATCCTGATCCAAAAACCTTTGAAGAAGCCTCTGGTCATCCAGATTGGGATGCAACTATGAATGAAGAATATCACTCCTTATTGGTGAATGATACTTGGGATCTTGTACCTCTTCCAAAAGGAAGAAAACTTTTTAGATGCAGATGGGTTTACAAAACAGAGTTTGGACCATATGGATAAGTGGATAGACATAAAGCTCGTCTTGTCGCTAAACGATTTTCACAAGTTGAAGGCATTGACTATACTGAAACCTTCTCCCCTGTTGCCAAAATGAATTATATCTGCCTTGTTCTTTCCCTTGTTGCCTCCTTTAAATGGGAAGTCCATCAGATGTATGTTAAATCTGCCTTCTTACATGGAGATTTGCATGAAGAAATCTACATGGAACAACTCCTTGGCTTTATCCAAAAAGACTCCAGCCTTGTTTATCATCTTAGTAATTCTCTCTATGGTCTCAAACAAGCTCCTCGGTCTTGGTATGCCAAAATGGATAGATTTCTATTAGATAATGGCTTTTCTAGGTGTCATTATGACAATACTGTCTACACCAAGAAAGTGGGTAAGTCCTTCACCATCCTTGTTCTTTATGTTGATGATCTTATCCTTACTAGTAGTGATCCAAACCATATAAACCATGTGAAGTCTAGCCTCAAAAATAAGTTTGAAATGACAGACTTAGGACACTTGCATTATTTCCTTGGTCTTCAAGTCTTGCAATCCAAGGAAGGCATTACCCTCTCTTAGTCCAAGTATGCCTGTGATCTTCTACACCACTTACACATGGAAGACTGTAAGCCAACCCCTTCTCCCTTTCAGTCTAGAGTCAAGATTCAGTCACTTGTAATACCCCTGAAGTTGATGCTACCTTATATCGTCAAATTGTTGGTAAACTTTTGTATCTAACCCATACCCGTCCTAACCTTTCCTTTGCCGTTGGTCTTGTCGCTCGGTTTATGCACTAACCTCATGAAATTCACTGGAAAGTAGCTAAAAGAATACTTCGATATATTCGAGGTACAATTCAGGTCGGGATTCATTATAGTGCAGGAACATCTCCATTGTTGATTGGTTTCACTGACTCTGATTGGGCTGGTGACCCTGATGATCGAAAGTCTACTGCAGGATATGTATTCATTCTTGGTTTAGGACCTAGTACTTGGTCTTGTAAGAAAAAAAGTTTCATCTCTCATTCTTTAGTAGAAGCGGAGTATCGTGGTGCAGTTGAAGCCAGTAAGGAAGCCATGTGGCTTCTTTAGATCCTGTCTAAAATTGGTCTTCATCAGTAGCATCAAACTACACTTTGGTGTGATAATCAGAGTGCCATTGAGCTATGTAAAGATCCAGTTTAGAATCAGCATATGAAACACATTGAACTCCACATACACTTCATCAGAAAGCTCATTAATGATCGTGTTCTTGAAGTACAGTACTATACAACCAATGATCAAGTAGTCGATATCTTTACAAAGGCTCTCACAGAAGAGAATTTTACCAAACTTCGATCCATGCTTGGAGTTCAAGAAATTTTTCATTAAGGGGGGATAGGCTCTAATGCCCCCTTCCTTTTCCTATTGTGTCACCTTTATAAATCCTTCAATCCTATCCCAATTTGTTCTTAAGGGGGGATGTTAGGATATTTAGACACATAGGAAATAGGCTCCTTTTATGTCACCTTTATAAATCCTTCAATCCTATCCCAAGTTGTTCTTAAGGGGGGATGTTAGGATATTTCGACACATAGGAAATAGTTAAGAATAACTTAGTCTAGTGTAGAGTTAGGTAAAGTGTGTTACTTTACCATGTACATTTGTAATTTATAATCCGACAGTCACGATTTGTAGTGATCCGATGGTTATCTCTCACCTCAGTATTAATGACACTTGATCCGTGGCTTAACACCTGATTGGTCCATGATCTCTATTTAAAGAGCATGGAGGGTCATGTTTCTGGTAATCGTTTATGAGATAAACATATGTAAATTTTCTTTTATATTAATAAATTTCCTGAAGTGGCCGCGTTGGCTCAGGCTGTGCATTGTTTCCCTCTTTGAGGGTTTTAACCACATGATTATACTGATGTACTAATTTGTGATCTGTTTGTGAGCGGTGACCTTTGGTTCTTGATCTACGGAACTTACCCTATAAATTCCTATAGAATTAAAAGTTGTAGCAGGGTGAGAGATAGAAAATTAGAAGTCTCTAAAAAATAGGTTCCAACCACAAAAAAACTATTTAAACCTTAGTAGAATGCATGAGAGACTTAGAGAATGTATGTATGTGTGGAAAACTGGAGTGCAGTTTTACGATTATTTGATTAAGAATTTACAGGTACTCTGAGCAAAGTAAATATTTATTATAAAAATAAACGACACCTTCGTAACATTTTTCCAAAAGAAGAGGGAAAAATAAATGACTTACAATAGTGGGAAAAACATATCATATCCAAAAATCAGTTTGGAATCATCAAGGAATATTTTATTAAACTCAAGAAAAGATAACACATTACACAACAATTGTTTCTCTCTCTGAAGCAAAATTCGGAACACCAAAAATGGTTCTTCAAAGTCTTTTTGTAGTGACCTTACAGAGATGACAGTTATAAAAACTGTTAAATGTCATAAATTTCTTAAACTACTTTAGAAACTACTCTAAGCCCTATTTGGTCCTCCTGAGGACTTTAAACTTTAAACTTTAAATATATTGACTCAAAATTACAATATACAATATCCTTTGAAATATTTCATGAAAGAAACCATGTGGTTGATTTTCATTGGGTAACTTGTGATTTTTTAGCAGGCTCTCTTGTAGAAGTTCTAGGTACAGATACTTCACTTTATGTAGAATCCAATGAAATCCTCTTATTTTCCACGGGGGCACCCATGGTGGTATGCGGTCCCACTGGCTGGTGATGTCGTAGATGATCGTAGGCGTTGATCATGAAAAGGTTGTTTTACCACCAAATTATCTACAAGGGCACCAACGTTGATAACCTTTGTGTTGTTTGTGTTGTTGGGTTTCTCTATTGGGGAATTTATTTTGATATTTCACAATCCTCGACTCGGCATCAATCCCATTCATTTAAAAATAAGCCACTATCAAAATAATTTTGATTTTTCTTTTATGATATTCTTTTTGTGTTTTTTAGATATAGGATATTTTTCACATTTTGAACATACTAAATGATCTGAAAATGGTCTCGATAACTTGTTATGTATTTCAAGAACCTCCCACTCAACTAAATAAATAAATGATCTAGCTTGTACTTGAAAATCTGAGGAATTTATGCTTGAAAGTGGTGTATGATTTTTAATTGTTTATGTGTCTTGAGTTCATTTGTTCTTGCTGAAATTTAACATGTATAATAGCAACATAATTCAGAAATAAAACATTCAGACACAACAATGAAATTAATCTTGAAGTTCAGCCGAATTTCGTGGGCTACATCTCCTTTGAGCTTTGTCATCTTGACTTGGCTCTCTGGGATTATGGTAAAGTATCTTTTACAAGTCCCACACTTAACTCCAATGGATACTGAACTGATCCAAATGGCTAAGAATACCATCTATATCCCTCTCATGACTTTCCAAACTCTGCAAACAGCTTTAGGCTCCCTTTAGACACGATACCTTCTCTCGGTGCACTGAGCTACATTGAGTTTCTATATGGCACAAACTCCTTTATAATTATGTTTATGTCACAAAAACCACACTTGATATATCTAGTACACTTTAGACACCAAATATCTACTGAAAAATTTCTCAAAACGAGCATTGCATCCCCAAACTAGGCCTTCCTCCATGGTTTTCCCAAAACTTCCTTCTAGCTTCTCAAGCTCTAGAAAGATTCAAATGGATTTTAAAACCCATTCATTGGATTAATAATGCAAAAATTAGTCAATATAGACTATTTTTCATCAAAAATGGCCTCAGGCTGCTCTGGTTTCGCTTACAACACCTGTCAGCACCCCCTGGCACTAGGGTCACTGAAAACTTCTCTACTGGGTTTTCGACCTCTATAAGCCCTCATAAGCTTCTAAAACCTCCATAAATTGATTTAAAATTCTATTTACAGTCAATAATTACTATTGGTTCACTGCATATGGTCTCTAGATGCTCTGGCTAGGTCGTGAACTGTTGCTGGCAAAAGTTGGCACGGATGGCCCCTGGAACTTTAATGAAGCTTATCATCATTCAAAAGTTATCTAAAATCTCTGAAAACCATCTCATTAGATTCATAACATCTGAAATATCCAAAATTTATTATTGGATCTCTAAATAAGGCCTCCAGCTCCCTTGGCTAGGCCTCAAACTGTTGCTGCCTTCTGGTGGCCCTAGTGGCCCCTTGAACTTCATTGAAGAAAAAACCTACTTAGAAGATATCTGATGGCTTTTAAACCTACTCCATTGAGTCTTGAATGTTGGAGATAGTCGAAATTGACTATTTGCACTCCAAAATTGGGCGAATCTAGCTCCAGATAGAGCCAAAACTAAAATTGTCAATGTCCCCTACATCAGCTCCACCAAAACTGGAGCAATCAGTTAACTGGAGTCAAATTCAGCAACTCCACTTAATTTTTGGGGCGCCTCAAAGGTTTCCACCAAGCTTAACCATTTGAATTAAATTTAAATGGTTAGGGAGGGGGGGGGGGGGGGTGCTGGTCACAAACCGACCCCCCTTACCCCGCGGTCATGGTTATTAAACCCTGCATGGAGAAGCGTGGAACTCAGAATGGGTCTGGTTCTGAAAACCATTTGACTAACCATCCTTAAATCGGCCATGTGATAGGCTTAATAAATGGTTGGCGGTTAGGAGCTTGCTATAGGCATTAAGCCTTTGGGCTATGGTCATAGTTCATGGACATTTGGCCCTTTGGCGCTGGCCCTTCGGGCTGGCCTCCCAAACCCCCAACTTATAAACGGTTAATAAATAAAATGAAACAAAAACCTTTCCATGTTAAGAAACCTTGGCTTGGCACGTTGGTAAGACTCAACACTGTGCACGGGGAGGTCTCGTATTCCAATCCTATGCAGTCACAATTTTTTTTTATAATGCTGATATTTGGCCATGTGGCGGCCTCTGGGCCTACCACATGGCAGCGATTAATTGGCCCAATTTAAAACAAATTCAACCAACTGCCTTATAATACGCTGCCACTTGGCATGTGCTGATTGGACCATAAGGAATATTCTGGGGAATATTTTGAGGAATATTCTTTTTTTATTTCCCAAAATGCCAAGTCAAACTTGGTCAAAGTCTAGTTTTTGCAGTTTACTAGACTTTTCAAATTGTGATAACTTCTTCAGACGATGTTATTTTTTCAAACCATTCATGGCACTAGAATCGCAACGACGAGACCTTTTCGGTTGCTCAATTTCGGCACATTTCCAAAAACTTTGAATTTTGAGCTATCATTCTGGTCCATGATCCAGTTCCGATCACTCCTCCCTGTAGAAATTAGCTGAATAAATCACTTATTCAATGAAGATTAACCCGATCATACATCAATTTCAAATTGCATGCATAACACATAACCTTCTTCCACAATTAATTGTCACATGCGGAAATAATATAGAAGCAATCGCACATCAAATCAATCACACATTAACTCGGTATGTATGGGGAAAGCCTATAGCTGAAAACCCCGCAGCTATTGTGTATATTATAATGGAGAAATCATGTAACAATCATAGTACAAAAACTCTTCACAAGCTCTCATGCACTACCTCCCATGCTACACACTATCAAGCTAGATCTAGCGAATCACTTGCTCCAATCCTTAGCCACTTGATAGCCAACCTTGATTGCGTATTTTAATGCTAGGTGATGGCCTCCTTATATAGATAAACCACCAGCCTAAACTTTGCAATACTCATAGCTTACTCCCACCTATCTATGTGTTGCAAATAGCAACGATATAGTTACAACTCGATAGCTAACTCTACCCTTTCATCTATCTCTTTCACTGGTCTTCACCGAACCGATCATGCACTCGTAGTGAGCTGAAGTGTTCTTGAGTTGACTAATGAGTTAATATTTAGTAAATTAAATATTATTTAATTTACTCCACTCATATCTAATTGATTAGTTAGTTTAACTAATCCCAACTAGTTCAACTAAAACAAACAGAACACAACTCCACTATTTGTCCCGTTAACTCCTCCAAAACTTCGCCCATCGAAGTCTAACTGAAGTAAACCATGCAAGATGCCATCAAACCCTAGGAACCACGTGATTCCTTGTGTCGCTTGCATGAGCCACCTCCATGACTCAAAGCGAAGTGCGCCAAGAGAGTAAACTCATTGTTTATAGTCAAAATATTATTAAGGGTAAATAATATTTGACTTCCATATTTTTAGGAGATCGGTCTAAAAATAGTCCCGGGTCCTAAAAATTAGGGTCTCATCTATTTTTACCGACATGTCGCATCCATCAAGAATCTCCAAGTAGAATTCCCAAATTATGCTCCGTATGTCTAAAAATAGACATAGTCTAAAAAATAGACTTTGCGCGTGAATTTGCTGCGGGCCCACTTAGTGAAGGCGACTTCATTTCACTAAGCTCCATCATCTTGCTGCATTCTCAACACTCCCTCTCAAAGAAGATATGGATTATCTGCAATCCCTATCCCGCCTCTGTGGAATTCGAACTTGCTCCCTCGGTGAGCGCCTTCGTCGGGATGTCGGCATCCCGATCCTCCGTGGGAACATATGAAAGCATCATGATCCTCCGCCGAACACAATCTTTGATGTGATGGTACCCGATGTCGATATGTTTGGACCTATCATGAAAAACTGGATTAGCCGAGAGCTTGATGCGGCTACTGGTTATCACGATGAGTCATCGTAGGCTCCAAATGCAACCCGAACAAACTCGCGAGGATCTTCCTCATCCAAATAGCCTCACATGCAGCCAAGCTTGCTGCCATGTACTCGACCCTCGCTGAGCGAGTGCCACGGATCTCCCGCTTCTGCTCGTACCAAGAAACTGCTCGTCGACCCAATGCGAAAACTCCTCCGGAAGTGCTCTTCGGGTCCGTTGGACTCCCCTGCCCAATCCGCATCGGTGAAACCCGAGAAAGTTTCACTCCATCCTCCGTCTGTACCATAGACCATATCCCGATGTGCCTCGATATAGCGCAATACATGCTTGCCCGCCTTCCAAAAGAGCTTGGTAGGCTTAACCATAGCTTGCGAAAGCTGGTTAGCGCATAGCATATGTCGGGTCGAGTATTGACCCGGATACATCAACGACCCCCACCAGTCGTCGATAGAGCGGTGGCATCCACTACCTCCTCCGAAGTAGCATCTCCCTTCCTCCAACCTCCAGGAAGAGGGGTATCAACGAGCTTGCAGCCTTGCATGTTGAACCTCTCCAAAATCTCCCCGGGCATACTTGCCCCTGAGAAACAAAGTAGTCCTCGTCTGCCACGCCAAATCTCCAATCCCAGAAATAATGAAGGATGCCCGTGTCCTTCATCTCAAACTCTCGTGCAAGATCCTCCTTGCATGAAAGTATCAACTCGCTCGTCGCCGAGTCAAAATCAGATCATCTACATACGATGACGATGATCAACGCCTTCCCCTCCACCACAATGCGCATGGGTTTGGATCCGCCTCACTCTTGGAGAATCCAAGCCGGTGAAAGTAGGCGTCTATCCGAGTGTACCAAGCACGAGGTGCTTGCTTCAGCCCATACAGGTGCTCTCTTGAGTCGGCACACATGCGACTCACTCGCCGAAGATCTCAAAACCTTCGGGCTGCTCTGTGTACACCTCTTCCTCAATAACTCCATTGAGGAACGCGAGTCTTCACATCCATCCGATGAATGTGCCACCCCATCTGCGCGAGAGAGCAAGGATCGTCCGTATGGAAGAGTACCTTGCGACAGTGCAAAAGTCTCCTCATAGTCAATCCCCTCGATCCGTGAGAAGCCACGGGCGACAAATCTCGCCTTGTACTTCTCCACCTCCCGTCAGCTGCCCCTGCTTCACCTTGTAGATCCATCGCGAACCTACAACCGATTTCCCAACCGGTCTTGGGACAATCTCCCATGCACCGTTCCCCGATGATCGAATCATATTCTTCGATCATGGCATCAACCCATGCGGGTTCCTCCACAGCCTTCCTCAAAAGAGGATGGCTCTGTCACAACACATTGACTCATAAGAGCCATGTATCCGAGTGTACCGATCCGGTGACTGTCTCTGTCTGCGACTGTGCCGTAGGTGGTCCTACAACCTTCTCGCATCCCGAGCCCGGTCGCTCAGGCCCACGCAGTGCGCATGCGCCCTTCGATGGTTGGCGCCGCTACGGGTGGTTTCTTCCACCTCCCGAACCTCCTCTTGTGGCTGATCCACATCCGAAGCTCCTCCTTAGGAACTAACAGCTCCTCATCTCGCATGCAAGTGTAGCTCCCTCTCAAGCGAACACTCGCATGGCTTTCTCCTCTCGAAATTTTATATCCCGTCGCACAACGGTCTTGCGACCGTCCCGCACATACACTCGATAGTTATGAGGTGTATCGGTGTACCCCACAAATATTCCAACTTCGGCAGTTGGATCCAGGCTTCCTTCTCGCATCCTTCGTCACATGCATGTAGACGAGGGAGAACCAAAAATCCGCAAGTGGGAAATATCGGGCCTCTTGCCGGAATAAGCCTCCTCCCGGTGTACTCATGCCAAGAACCTTGTGAGGACAACGGTTCTGCACATACATCGTTGTATTGCATGCCTCAGCCCACAAGTGAAGGGGTAGGCCCCACGATCATGCAACATCGCCCGTGCAGCACCCACGATCGTTCTGTTCTTCCGCTCGCCCACCCCGTTCTCGCTGTGGGTTATGGGGTGCGATGAGCTCTCTCCGAATCCCTTACGCGGCTGCAGAACTCCTTGAATTCAGCCGAGATGAATTCACCACCGTTATCACTCCTTAGAGCAATCACCTTCTTCCCCGACTCCTTCTCGACCCGGTGCTTTAAACTCACGGAACTTCGCGAATGTATCGCACTTCTTTCCGCATGAAGAAGATCCAGCACTTTCGAGAGAAATCATCAACAAAGATCACATAATACCCGTGCTTTCGTTTGTCGAAAGCAAGCGAGAAAGGACCACACACGTCCGTGTGAACTCTCTCAAGGATCGTCGTGGCGCGACTATCCTTCTCGTGAAAGGTGGCTTTCACATACTTCCCTAAAGTACACCCCTTGCACCGATCGGTCGACCGCGCAAGGGTGCCCCTTAGGAAGTCCGAGTAGAAATCGCTGTAGAATCTTCAAAGCTCCATGGTGAAGATGGCCCAATCTCTGTGCCATAGTTCGCCCTCATCATCCCGAGCTCACCACATCTCCAACCTTGCATGCCATAGCGCGCGATCATCTACACTGGCAACCGATAAAGGTTCT
Source organism: Pinus albicaulis (assembly GCA_034641835.2). Classification (NCBI taxonomy): domain Eukaryota; kingdom Viridiplantae; phylum Streptophyta; class Pinopsida; order Pinales; family Pinaceae; genus Pinus; species Pinus albicaulis. The sequence goes on along the minus strand of JAXQQM020089990.1, from coordinate 206,031 downwards.
GAGTTCGAACCCCTATCTTCCGGGTCTCTCCCGTAGTCTTACTCGCGCAGAAGGCTTTTCCTTCGTCGAAGACCACATCATAACCCTTATCCTCCAACATCGCTACGGAAATCGAGGTTCTTCTTCAATCCAGTACATGCATGACATCCTTTAAGACAAAGGGTTTACCGAGACTCTCTCGAAAGGATACGGTACCGATACTAGTCGCACTGTATCTACTGTCATCGCCCATCTCGATGTGCATACCCAAATCCTTGTCCTCCGGATCCGAGAACAACTCCCGATCTCCCGTCATATGAAATGACGCACCGCTGTCCAAGAACCACACCGATCCCATCACACTTGAAACTAAGCATGCAATCGGTGAAACTTTGACGACCACCCCCACACTTCCCGACTCATCTCCGCACCGAGTGAACTTCATGAGGTATTTGGCGATGTTGTCGCCCTTCTCCATCTTGATGTTCCCCGAGCTTATCTTTGAGCACCGGCTTCCTTTGGTCGCTCTTCTTCCGGAATAGATCCGTCAAAGCTTTCCCACATTAAATATGGAGTAGCCTTTCCATGCAGGCTGGATACAATATGATCCTTGACGCCCTCCAACGGGATCCTTCGACATTTCGCGATCTTCTTTTGCCATGCATCGACCAGAGCTGCATCAGTGGGCTTTGGGACATCCGCATCCACGAACTCCTTCAGACCATTATCTTCTAACACTGCTTCCATTCGATCTTTCCATGCAATATAGTTCGAACTGCCTTCAAGAGCATATTCGAGTCGCAAGCCATTGAAAGAAGACATCTTTCAACACCGGCACCAAGAAGAACAACCTTCTGCAAAATTCGAATTCCAAACTCCAAGCTCTATCGCTTCCGATCTATACTTGGTAAATTGTTCGAATCGAGGAGATTGGTAACGAGACGTTGCGGATCTTTCACCTTACAAAAAGAAGGATGAATATTCGGAGGCTACGGCCCGCATGCGGACTACTGTCCGAAATAAGTTTGTAATCCGTAATAGACTTCTGTCATTTTCAACACGATACCATGTAGAAATTAATTTGAATAAATCACTTATTCAATGAAAATTGTTTGAGTCATACATCAATTTCGAATTGCATGCATAACACATAACCTTCTTCCACAATTAATTGTCTCATGCGGAAATAATATAGAAGCAATCGCACATCAAATCAATCACACATTAACTCAGTATGTATGGGGAAAGCCTATAGCTGAAAACCCCCCAGCTATTGTGTATATTATAATGGAGAAATCATGTAACAATCATAGTACAAAAACTCTTCACAAGCTCTCCTGCACTACCTCCCATGCTACACACTATCAAGCTAGATCTAGCAAATCACTTGCTCCAATCCTTAGCCACTTGATAGCCAACCTTGATTGCGTATTTTAATGCTAGGTGATGGCCTCCTTATATAGATAAACCACCAGCCTTGACTTTGCAATACTCATAGCTTACTCCACCTATCTATGTGTTGCAAATAGCAACAGTATAGTTACAACTGATAGCTAACTCTACCCTTTCATCTATCTCTTTCACTGGTCTTCATAGAAATTAGCTGAATAAATCACTTATTCACTGAAGATTAACCCGATCATACATCAATTTCGAAGTGCATGCATAACACATAACCTTCTTCTACAATTAATTGTCACATGCGGAAATAATAGAAGCAATCTCACATCAAATCAATCACACATTAACTCAGTATGTATGGGGAAAGCCTATAGCTGAAAACCCCGCAGCTATTGTGTATATTAGAATGGAGAAATCATGTAACAATCATAGTACAAAAACTCTTCACAAGCTCTCATGCACTACCTCCCATGCTACACACTATCAAGCTAGATCTAGCAAATCACTTGCTCCAATCCTTAGCCACTTGATAGCCAACCTTGATTGCGTATTTTAATGCTAGGTGATGGCCTCTTTATATAGATAAACCACCAGCCTTGACTTTGCAATACTCATAGCTTACTCCACCTATCTATGTGTTGCAAATAGCAACAGTATAGTTACAACTGATAGCTAACTCTACCCTTTCATCTATCTCTTTCACTGGTCTCCACTGAACTGATCATGCACTGTAGTGAACTGAAGTGTTCTTGAGTTGACTAATGAGTTAATATTTAGTAAATTAAATATTATTTAATTTACTCCACTCATATCTAATTGATTAGTTAGTTTAACTAATCCCAATAATTCAACTAAAACAATAGAACACAACTCCACTATTTGTCCCGGGTGCTCCTCAAGCACGCCCCGCTGAAGTGTGATAAACCATGCAAGATGCCATCAAACCCTAGGAACCACGTGATTCCTTGTGTCGGTTGCATGAGTCACCTCCATGACTCAAACTGAAGTGCGCCAAGAGAGTAAACTGCTGTTTATAGTCAAAATATTATTAAGGGTAAATAATATTTGACTTCCATATTTTTAGGAGATCGGTCTAAAAATAGCCTGGGTCCTAAAAATTAGGGTCTCATCTATTTTTACCGACATGTCGCATACTCCAAGAATCTCCAAGTAGAATTCCCAAATTATGCTCCGTATGTCTAAAAATAGACATAGTCTAAAAATAGACTTTGCGCCAGAATTTGCCTGCGGGCCCACTTAGTGAAGGCGACTTCATTTCACTAAGCTCCATCATCTTGCTGCATTCTCAACACTCCCCATTAGGAATCTTTTGGACCCCAAAAGACTGATATACTGATCTATACAATAACTGAGAGTACAACATCCTCTTCTCTTCAGCCTCCAAACACTTGCCTTGTATGGCTGGTGACTTTGAACCACAACTAGAATGCAATTGACACTTCCCTTCCTAGATGCTCTTGTCCTCATGTCAAGAACTGTCATCCTTGCACTCACTCAGAAATTTGTGGCGAGAAATTTGTAGAAGGAAACTAAACATCATTGCCTTGATCAATGATCCAAGGTGGCTCAAACAAATGAGATATTACAGCATAAAATACATGCATACAACCGAAATTTGCTTATGTACAAAAGAGTATGTCTTACTATGTTAAAAATTCCATCCACTTCTTACCAAGCCACTTCCATGGAAAATTTTGCTGCTGCAACTCATCTCCATGTGAAATATCCATTCTCACATCAATAAATGGAATCCTTGGTTCCACTTGCGCCAATATTTCTGTCCTCTTGCTGCATGTGCTTGGGACGACTAGTTGGATGCAAATTTCAACAATGGGAGAAAACATGTCCCCTCTTCTAGCAATATGTGCAAGTATTATGCAGCATCTTTGAAAGTTGCCTTTGCTTCTTCTGCTTCATGTATGCTTTCTTCCTTATCCAGAATCTCAAAACATCATGGTTAAATCAACCAAAATATGTACAACAAATCTTTCTTCCATTTAAGCATGAAAAATTATCATGCCTTGTAGAAACACAATCAAATTGATCGTAGGAAGATTTATACCTCTTGTGCTACTTTGCATGTTCATCCTTTTTTCCTTCATGAGGAGATTAACTAGTAGAGGCTCCAACTTCATTTGCAGACTAACATCATTGTTCTTGTCTTGAAAACTGTCCAAATTCGCATGCTCGCAATAAGCTGCATGTCTACCATCTTCTTGCTGCAAAAAAGGCTTAAAGCAATGGCAATCAACTTTGAGACAAATTTGACATATTCGCATCTTATAACTTGGAACAAAAGTTCTCTTTGACATTGCCTCACATGCCTTCATGGATTTGGATTCTGTTAGCCACCTATAATATTTGTTATAGCAAAAGGTGGCTAAAACTTTTTGAGCCTTCAAGGAACAAATTTCATTGCTAAAAATTGTTGGCTCTTGAAGTCTCTAGAAGGCCTCGTACCTCTGTCCAAAATCTTCGTTGTTGTTCTCATTTTATACTTAGAAATTTTGTTAATTTCATGAGAACAAACTTCTGTAAAACCACCTTTCCTCCTCTCCCCCTCTTCCAAACTTACCTTCATTTGCTCCCCTTTTTTCTCCATAAAAACCCCTTTGTTTTCATGATTTCTTTTCTCCCCCTCATGAAAAACACTTTTATAAGGTTAAAGACTCATTATTTAGCTTTTCTGAAACCTTCAAAATTCATTAAAAACTCCGAAAATTCCATAAAAACAAAGTTTTATTACTATGGACCTAAGCCCCTTGGGCTAAGTCCTAACCACTTCCCCCCACATGCCCATGCGTTAAAACCAAAAACCAAATCTTTCAGCACTAATCGCATCACACAAATTCAAAGTGCACAAGTATTTTGCCATCATCCAAAAGTTTCGATGCGATAGCCTTTTTCTGTTTAAAAACCCCCGATCACATTGTTATTTTCATATGAAACGTGGGCCCGCCTCGGCGCTTAAACCCCTGTATATTTCATTCCCGATCATTCTTTTTCCTTGTAAAAACCCAAAACCCACTTTTCCAAAGTTTTAATTAAAAAACCCAATTCACGTGTTGAAATATTTCAATGGTTAGATTAAAAAGACCAATCGCACAATCACAATCGGAGAAATCAAAGGGGTAGATTAAAAAGACCCGCATCAAAAGTTCCGATGCGATTGGGTCTTATATTCATAGCCCCCTGTCTTTTGTTTTCTTTTTAAAACCAAGCACCGAGGCCGAGTCTCTTATCGCATCGGAAAAATTTTAATGGGTTGATTGAAAAGCCCCAGGCTCGAAGGCCCGACTCCGATAAACCCATATATACATAAGCCTAGGCCTGTTGGAGTTCTATTTAAAACAAGCCCCATAACCGGGCTCCTAATCGCATCGGAGATTTCCTTTGGTGCGGTTTCAATATTCACTATTCTCGATTGTGATTGGCCGATCGCGCAATCGCATCAACCCTTCACCCGATCGTGCAATCGCATCAGCCCTTCGCCCGATTGCACAATCGCATCGCAACTTTTACATTGCATCCATTTTTTTGTTTCACCGATTGGCCTCTCCCCCGATTTGTTCTCCACCGTCAATCTAATTTGTAGATCGAAGAACTCCGCTCCATCACATTGCGTGTTTTGATCAACCCATCTGCTCGCCACCCCCGATTGCGATCCCCCGATTGCAATCTGCCGATTGAATCTGGACCGTCCACGTGTCCGGATCGGACAGCCCAAAATCACTTTGCTTTATTTTTCTCCCGCTCTTCTTTTTTCCTAGTCAGAGTAGATCTCCACCGTTGGATGCTTTCATCCAACGACCACGCTTCTCCCCGATGCCTCCAACCAGTTTAACCTAAAAAGCGCAGGATTTCATAATGTTTTATTGTTTTGGAGGTTCCAAAGGTTTTTTCCCCATATTACAGAGGAAAATAAAGCCAAAGGTTTTGATCCCTCAGTCTTTGGTTATCAAGGGGAAATAGATTAAAGGGCTCCATTTTACGTGTTATCAATGCTCCACAGGCATTGATGCCTATAAAGGCCCTGCGCGGCCCTGCACATTGACAAGACACTGTATTAAAAACACAGATTAAAGATTATAAGTTTGAAGAACAGAGCGCAGCAAAGCAGGATATTAAAGATAGATCTGGGGAATTACGGCTAAGAATGATTATCAAAAGCCTAATTCCCTGGATTAAAACATAGTCAAAATAAAACCATAAGTGTTTAACTGACAGAAAGGCTTCCACTGCTTCAATTGAGGTGAATTGATTCCTCGGCTACCCTAAGTGCCACCTGTGCCTCAAAGCATTCAAAACAGAGGCCGAATTTATTGAACCGGATCAGATATTTGTCTCAAACGCAGCCAGATAGTTCTTCTACAAAGGAACCTAATGAATAAAATATCTGCAGAGTTACTCCACATAGGACGCAAAGCCTCAAAGTCAAATAAAAGCTCCCACCAAGCTTAATTCATAATTGTAAACAGTTAATACAGCAATCCACCTTTAATCTTCTCCATTGAGCCCCTCAAAAGGCCGAGAAGTCTTGAATCTGTATTAATTTCCTTGAGAGATATTTTATCAGATTTCACCTCCCCATCCTTCTATAAATACTTCTGTAGAAGATAAGAAACTGTTGGTTGCAGAACTTTGAAATACACTTGAGCTGAAACTTCTGATTGTAAATAGTTTTCACTGGCCCTTGAAGCTCTGTTTGTGTTAGACTTAGTTAGGTTGAATAGTGAAGATGATTGCTGAACTGAAACATTGGACTTGAAGACTGTAACTGGTTTGACATCAAATACAAGCTTCTAACCTATGGGATCCTGATTTATGTCAATGGTGATGTGTTCCTCACTGTAAATTGTTATTTTGCTTAATGTTTTCATTCTGTCCACTTTCTCTGATAAAGAGCAGAAAACATAGAGTTAGGATTTACTCTCAACAATACCCTACTCTTACTGAAAGCTTTATTGTCTATGTTTTCTTCATTTGAACGTTCTCTTTGAAGAGTACATCAATGCAGGTTGGTTTAAAGGCACTTTCCTGATCTAAATTTCTCTTTGTCACTGTTATCTGTATTTTTCTTATTTGAATATGCTGAAAGCAGGGTAGTTTAAAGGCACTTACCTGATCTTAAGCTGTTCAACTTTTTTTTAATGTTTTCTAACTAAAAGTACTTCAATGCAGGCTAGTTTAAAGGCACTAAGCTGATCTCAGAATACTTTTATGTTTTTCTTATTGAATATGCTAAAAGTAGGGTAGTTTAAAGGCACTTACCTGATCTTAAGCTGTTCAAATGTTTTTCAATGTTTTCTAAATGAAAGTACTTCAATGCAGGCTAGTTTAAAGGCACTAACCTGATCTCAGAATACTTTTATGTTTTTCTTATTGAATATGCTGAAGCAAGATAGTTTAAAAGAACTTACTTGATCTTAGGCTGTTTCACTGTTTCTTCATTTGTTTTTTCTTCATTTCCCATCTGTTTCATTCCATAAAATAACCTTAAAGGATCCTTTGACACAAGTGACTTGCCCCATGGATCCTGCTTGAACCTTGCTTTCCAATTAAAATCCTCCGATGACTCCATAGCCCAATGGACTAAAAACCAGCGTTGTATCTATCTTTTTAGCCATAGCTATTCTATCCACTTGCAACTTCTCATCTTTGAAAATTTTTGGCACTTAGGACTTTCCACCTCAAATAGTATCCATGCTCAACCATCCAAAAACAAAACAAACCCTTGGCCTGCATAACTAGCCTAATATCATTACCCCAAACTTCAAAGACAAATCCATCTTTTCACTTATTGGAGAGATCCCTCTCCGGATTCAGGAGGGCTAGATCCTAGAATCCCAAATTTGGTTGAAATAATGTTGCTTCTGCAGTTTTAGTGGGCTACGTATCCTTTGAGTTTTGTCATCTTGACTTGGCTCTTTGGGATTATGGTAAAGTATATTTTACAAGTTCCACACTTAACTCCAATGGATACTAAAATGATCCAAAGGAATTAGAATACCATTTATATCCCTCTCATGGTTGTCCAAACTCTGCAAATAGCTTTAGGCTCCCTTTAGACACGATTCCTTCTATCGATGCACTAAACTACACTGAGATTCTACATGGAAAAAACTCCTTCAGAATTATGTTTATTTCATTGAAACCACACATGGTGTATCCATCACACATCAGACACCAAATATCGACTAATAAATTTCTCAAAATGAGCATTGCATCCCCAAACTAGGCCTTCCTCCATGGTTTGCCTAAGGCTGCCCAAAACTTCCTTCTGGATTCTCAAGCTCTATAAGTCATAAAATAGATTTTAAAACTAATTAATTGGATTCATAGTGCCAAATTTATTCAGGATAGACTATTTTTTCATAAAAAATGGCCTCCGGCTGCTCGGGTTTAGCCTACAACACTTGTCGACACCCCTTGGCAGTAAGGTCACTAAAAAATTCTCTGCTGGGTTTTCGACCTTTAGAAGTCCTCCTAAGCTTCTGAAACCTCCGTAAATGGATTCAAAATTCTGTTTACAACCAAGAATGACTATTTTTTCGCTGCATATGCTCTCTAGCTGTGATGGCTAGGCCCTGAATTGTTGCAGGCAAAAGCTGGCACGGATGGCCACTGGAACTTTACTGAAGCTTCTCGGCCTTAAAACGTTTTCTACGGGCTTTGAAAACCATCTCATCAAATTCATAACATCTGAAATATCCAAAATTGATTATTGGATCTCTGAATAAGGCCTCTAGCTCCCCTGGCTAGGCCTCAAACTGTTGCTGCCTCCTGGTGGCCCTAGTGGCCCCTTGGACTTCACTGAAGAAAAAACCTGCTTATAATATCTCTGATGGCTCTATAACCTACTCCATTGAGTCTGGAATGTTTGATATAGTTGAAATTGACTATTGGAACTCCAAAATTGGGCGAATCTAGCTCCATATAGAGCCAAAACAAATTTGCCCAATGTCCCCTACATTAGCTCCACCAAAACCGGAGCACTCCAGTTAATTGGAGCACTCCAGTTAATTGGAATCAAATTCGGTAACTCCACTTAATTTTTGGGGCGCCTCCAAGGTTCCCGCCAAGCTTAACTATTTGAATTAAACTAAAATGGTTAGGGGAGGGGTGGTCACAAACCGATCCCCCTACCCCGCGGTCATGGTTATTAAACCCCGCATGGAGAAGCGCAGAACCCGGAATAGGTATGGTAACGAAAACCGTTTGACTGACCGTCCTTAAATTTGCCATGTGACAGGCTTAATAAATGGTTTTCGGTTAGGAGCTTGTCGTCAGCATTAATCCTTTGGGCTATGGTCACGGTTCATGGACGTATGTGTTGGGGGGCGAAGCTGAACTGGCCCTTCGAGGCTGGCCTCCCAAACCCCCAAGATATAAACGGTTAATAAATTAAATGAAATGGATACCTTTCCATGTTAAGAAACCTTGTCATGGAACGTTGGTAAGACTCAGCACTGTGCACGGGTAGGTCGTGTGTTCCAATCCAGCAGTCGCACAAAATTTTTATAACGTCGATCCTAGGCCACGTGGTGGCCTCCGGGCCTACCACGTGGCAGCCCTTAATTGGCCCAATTTAAAACAAAGTCAACCAACTGCCTTATATTATGTTGCCACATGGAATGCGCTGATTGGACCATAAGGAATATTTTGGGGAATATTCTGGGGAATATTTCGGGGAATATTCTGGGGAATATTTCAAGGAATATTCCCTAGAATATTCTTTTTTTAATTTCCCAAAATGCCAAGTCAAATTTGGTCAAAGTATAGTTTTTGTAGTTTACTGGACTTTTCAAACTACGATAACTTCTTCATATGATGTTGGTTTTTTGAACCATTCATGGTGCCAGAATCGCAACGATGAGACCTTTCCGGTCGCTCAGGTTCAATACACTTCCGAACACTTTGAATTTTTAGCTATCATTCTAGTCCATGATCCAGTTCTGATCAGTGATAAATGAGCTACAACATCCCATACTATATACATTTACTTTGAAACATAAAACAACAACCTCCTTTATGATATAATATCTTTCTTTTTGTATGACGTGAGAAACATGAGCCTCATAGTTTGAAATGGAGGGGAGGGAGGAGCCAGACTTGACATGGAGTGGGCTCTCCCTCCATGTATTATATAAAATTTTTAATATAAAATAAATTGAACCCCATCCATCATGACATGAACCCAGAAGCTCAAGCCTGAGAGTTTATGGAATTAGTATTTAATTTTTTTTTCTAGGCTCCAGGCTCTAGGTATTAAAAAAAAATTACATTATATTTTGTTAGGTCCCTATAATACTAGTGTATCCCCTTATTATTATTGTTTGTGTAGCCCCCATATTGTTATTGTTGAGCCCATGTAGTCCCATATTGTTATTATTGTGCCCCATAGAAGCCAACTATTTTTATTGTCGTGCCCTTACATATTATTGTTGTTAGGATGAATCTTTAGTGTAGATGTACGAAAAAAGACCCTTTTAGCTGTGCATAAAAAATAGCCCTAACATCAAAAGATGGTTGCTAATATCTTCAGATCTACAAAAAGGTGATCAAGACAAATACTGCAAATATCTAGATCTATGCATAAAAGACATTAAACAACAAGTAAAATAAGATTTGCTCCATGCGTCCCATAGACAAGACAATAATTATGTTTTAAAGAATTTTATATTAATGGCACTTGGGAGGAAAACAAGAAGGATGTTACCAGTTCTCCTCAATGGAATGGGTTCTTGAAATTCCTCAGCATTTCAGATCTAAAATTTATCTCTCTTGTTGGTGTAGAAAATCCATACAAAATATAGAACTCAAAGGGAGCTCACAAAGAAAAGATAAAAAATATGACAATGATAATGGCTCAAAGTCAGACCAAGAGTAAAGATCCAGAGTGATCTCATAGGCAACAAAAGGTGATGAATGGTAGGAAAAACCCTTCTATTTATAACAAAATATTAGGGTAGTCTAGAACTTGGTGCATGAATAAAATATTATTAACCAAATTCTAGAACCACCTTTTAGGAATATTGTATTCTATTTGTTGGAGGGGAAAGGATTTTGACTTGGGTCAAATCCTTTATTTGTAAATAATAAATAAATAAATGATTTATTTATTATTTTTAAGGAAATGGTGGGAATATAATTAAATAAATAATGATTTATTTAATTATTTATAAATGATTTAGTCAAATTTAACTAGGAATATTATTTAAATAAGGTTTAAATAACTTATTCCTAGGAAATAATCAAATAAATAAGGATTTATTTAATTAATTTCCTTGTTTGGGTTAAATATGACCAGGAATAATAATCAAATTGATGTTTAACTAATTATTCCTTGAGGAAATACAAAAAAATATAGATTTGTTTATTATTTCTCTTTGGGGTTTCCTGTTTAGACCATAAACAACTTAATAAAGGTGCTTTACTAAGTTATTTCACATAGTGAAAGAAATTTTACTTAGGGTAAAATTGGTCTTACATAGTGTACTTGGGTCCATCTAATGATAATAGCTTAGATGACCAAAAAATGGTGTAACAGATTGCCCCCCAGCGTACGAGCATTAGGAGCTAATCGTGTAACCGAAGTACGTTGGAAGAACTCGATCACCAAACATCAAAAGGGAAGTCATAGAGAGAAATGTAAGGTAGATTGATGTGTTGAAGAACTAGACCCTAATGAGATGAGACTTACAGGTGCGACAAGTCTCTTTTTATGAGTGATTACCAGTGCTAAAGGAGGTAGGGGAGGCATACCTATGCCCGCTGAGACAAACTACAAAAGAATAGCGTGTCTAGTAAACAAGGGACCGAACCATAAAGTACATGCTGGCATAAACATGAGCCAGATAAAAGATATAATGATGAATCCCACATATATGTTGTGCCTAGGATAACAGCCAGGACCTATACAATAATATCCGAGCACATGAGATACAAATAAACCCAAATGCCCCTAGATATGGGGAAGGGCTCACAAAATCTGACTGATACATCCAAATCGAAGAGGTGTTGCAAGCGGCAACGGCCGACATCATCAAATATATGGAACTGCATAGAAGGCTGCGATGAAGAGGTCATCTGGGCATGTGGGGGGCTACCTATAGGGCCCACCCCGCATGAGGGCTAAGACATCCCACACACACCCGGGAATCACGGATATCAGTTGTTGCATCACTAGACCATCAAGTGTACGGATCTTGATCTTGCTGAAAGGAGCTAGAGCTGAGAAACAATCAAGTCAAAGGGAAATAAGGAGTCCCTTTGCTTGATCCTAAGTGTTGGCCACCTATAAAATTTGTTCTATCAAAAGGTGGCCAAAACATTTTTTGGAGCCTTCAAGAAACAGTTTTATCGCAGAAATGTTATCTCTTGAAGCCTCTTGAAGACATCATCTCCTCTGTCCAAAATATGCATTGTTGTTCCCATTTCAAAGCTCATAAAATTCTGCTGATTTCAAAGAGAAAGACTGTTGCAAAATCCCCTTTTTTCCTTTCCTCCACTCAGAAACTAACCTTCACTTTTACTCTCTATTTCCCCATCATTTTCCTCTATTTTCCATTTTTTTTCCTCATCTCCCATTCATAAAATCCACCTTGCATAGTTTAAAACTCCTTTTTAAACTATATCGAAACCCCAAAAACCCTTTGAAAACCATTGAAAATCTATAAAAAACCCATTTTTTATTACAGACTTAAGCCCCCTTGGGCTAAGTCTTAAACCACTTCCCCTCCACGTTCCCGCACCCTAGAACCAGGTGCTAGACCCACAAAGTGCTTATCGCATCGCAAAGTCTGAGTGCATAAGTCTGTTTGCCATGTTTAAAAATTTTCGATGCGATTAAGCCCATGTACATATCCCCCGATCGCGCGATCGCATCGGCCTTCCCTGATTGCACTAATCGCATCGGCGATTTCTATTACACCCTTACTATCTCCCCGCCAATTGTGATCTCTCGACGCATCTCCCACCGTCGATCTGATCTGTAGATCAACGGTTTTCATCTAATCGCATCAGGGTTTTCCATCGGGTGCATCTAATTACTTCACTTTTCCCCCCTTCGATCACCGATTCCCAATTTTTTCACCATCGTTGATCATTGCGCGATCGACGGTTCCGACTCATTCTTCCCCCTGCTCCCCTTCTTAACCTTCTCTTAACTAATCTCGACCGTTGGATGTTGCCATCCAACAGCTACGCTCCTCCCCATAGCATTCTAAGCAGTTTTACCCAATAACCGCAGGATTTCTTAATTAGTTTTTTGTTTTACAGGTAATTGATGGAATTTCCATTATAAAATGGAAGAAAAAGCCGAAGGCTGGGATTGAACATTCTCACTCCTTCGATTCATCAGAAGGAAACCATTCGTAGGATTCAAACTCCATGTCTCGTCGATGCTTCATGGGCATTGATGCCTTGAAAGCCCTATGCAACCATAGACATCAACAAGACACAACAATACATAAAGAAACAAAGAGTATCAGTGTTAAAGGATCTTAGCCAAAGAAGAAACTCATGATTGAAGATTTCCTAGCACAGTTTTAAGGATTAAGGCACACATTCAACAAATCAAAAGCCTAAATCCATGGATAAAGATGTCATAAAGACCGGAAGACACAGGATAAGCCTAATCAGACCTAAAACATAATCTCAAGTAAATTCAGGGTGTTTTAGGAAGAGACAAAGACATCAATCGATCCGAGAAAGCCTCCACTTCCACAAGTAGAGGCCAATTGAGCCCTCGCCAGTGCCAAAATCCAACCTTTCCAGATACCAATGACACCTACAGCCACACAAAAATCAAAGAAGGCCTAGTAATTACCTGAACAAGAGGTGTTCGCCTAAAGACAGCTGAACAATTAATACAAATCGAAGATCTTATCTCTAAATTGTCGGTAAAATTATTTTTAAAGATTAAGAACAGCCCATAAGCAAATCTTTTCCATCATTAGGCCTCAAAGAGCAGAAATAGAGTTACTTCAACATGACACAGAGCCTCAAAAGTCAACAAAAGCTCCCACCGAGCTTAATCTTAAGTGTAAATCAATTAATGCAGATAAACATCTGTAATTTTCTTCATCGAGACCCTCAAAGGCCGAGAAGTCATTATTCTGTATTAATTGACCCAGGAGATCTTTTATCAGATCCCACCTCCTCATTATTCTATAAATACTTCTGTAGAAGATGAATAATTGTTGGTCTCTAGACATCTGATTGCATGTAATAGTTTTCTGAAGCTACTGATGCCCTATTTGCAAATTGAAGATACATAAGTTGATATGAGAAGTTTGAAGTTGTAGAGACCCATCGGGCTTGCCGATTGTAACTTGTTTGAACATCAAATACAAGCTGTTGATTTATGGGATCCTGATTTATGTCAATGGTGATGTGTTCCTCACTATCAATTGTTATTTTCTTTAATGTTTTCACTTTGTCTACTTTCTCTGATAAAGAACAACAAACATAGAGCTAGGATTTACTCTCAACAGTACCCTACTCTTACTGAAAGCTTTATTTCTATGTTTTCTTCATTTGAAAGTTTTCCTTTAGAGTATATTAAAGCAGGTTGGTTTCAAATAACTTGTCTGATGTAGATTGCTCTTTGTGATTATTATCTGTGTTTTCCTTTAGAGTATATTAAAGCAGTTTGGTTTCAAAGCACTTGCCTAATCTAGATTTCTCTTTGTGATTATTATTTGTATTTTCCTTTAGAGTATATTAAAGCAATTTGGTTTCAAAGCACTTGCCTGATCTAGATTACTCTTTGTGATTATTATCTGTTTTTTCCTTTAGAATATGCTGAAAGCAGGGTAGTTTCGAAGCACTCACCTGATCTTAAGTTATTTCAATTTTTTTTTAAATGTTTTCCAACTGAAAGTACTTCAATGCAGGCTGGTTTAAAAGCACTTACCAGATCTCATAATACTTTTATCTTTTTCTCTAAGTACATGCCGAAGCAAGATAGTTTGAAAGCACTTATTTGATCTTAGGCTGTTCACTGTTATTCATTTGTTTTTTTCTCCATTTCCTATCTGTTTCATTCCATAAAATCAACTTAAGAGATCCTTTTTACATAAGTGACTTGCCCCATGGATCCTTCTTGAACCTTGTTGTCCAATTAAAATCCTCCTATGACTCCATAGCCCAATGGGTTAAAATTGTTTTTGCCTTTTTTGTCAACCAAATTATTCCTTCATTTGCATACATCTTCACCCTTTATTTTGAACTTCCTTCATCTTCATCATGTCTTTGCCCAACCAAAAAACAAACAAACAAAACCCATGCTCTTCATAACTAGTCTAATATCACATTTCAGGTTTTAAAGATCACATCTTTAAACACATTCATAGAGAGATCCCTTTCTGGATTCAGGAGGGCTAGATCCTTGAATCCCAAAGCGGTTTGATGTTGTTTTATATTTTGGTCTTTCCAATCTGGCCAAAATATAGGAACCCCAACATAATGGCGACTCCACTGGGGACAATCTGAGAGTCCATAACTGCTAACATTGGTCTGTGTCTCATTGTCGTCACCAACATAATGACGACTCCACTGGGGAATTTTGGAGTTCATAGTTTCTTGGCCAGCTTTTATAAACTCCTTAGTTTCACATACAACCACAGAAACTCAGAAAACCCAAAAATATTTCAGATTGATATTCAATAAACATGGTAGTGGACCATAAAACCTTTTACCTCCAAAAGAGCTAAAAACTTCTACTTGGCGACTCCACAATCCTACAGACCTTAAGACTCCACTGGGAGGACCCGTAATCATTGTAAAATCATTCAAACTCAGTTAAGAGGGCTTTAGGATTAAAGTTTTCTTAGAGAAATATCAGTTAAACCTCTCAAATATTGTCATATCTGGTTAACACCTTTCTTGTTTAGTTGGGTCTGAAAAACATAGCATAGCGGCTCTTAGAAAGATTCATACTAGAGCTCACCCTAACCCAAACCCACCTAAGACAGTTGATAACCCTGAAAGATTACTTAGGAAGTCTCTTAAGATAAAATTTTCAACTGTTTTTAAATCACCCTTAAGAGCTAATTAAGTTCCTAAAAATCTTGCAGCTCTACAGCAATCACCAGTGGATCTAAGAAATCCATTTAGAACACGGTCACTCAAAGATTTAGATCAGCTAGATTCAAAGTCTTCACTTTCATCCCCGGAACAAAGTGAAAATCCTGGTAGCAGAGAAACCACACCACCTGATTTGCATTTCCTTCTCAATTTAGGTGTCTCTCATCCAAGATCAGCTCAGAAATCTATCCCTGGTCCATCCACATCTGTTCATCCAACATCCATTGTCCAAACCACTCCACTCCAACCCACTGTCCCTTTTGTTAATCCATCTCTTGTGAATCCACCTCCACCTCCAATCATGTCAGCATGGTATGCCCCCTTGGTGCTGCCCTAGCCTTTAGCTCCTTTACCCAATGAATATCAGTCTAAGATTCGTCATTTCACTGGTAAAGAATCCACCACCGCTCAACACCATGTAGATAGGATGGGAGATGCCTTTGACTACATGGAAATAGAGGATGAAACAATTAAGATGAGGATCTTCGCTCAGAGTTTAGGAGGAGAAGTGAAGAAGTGGTTTAAATTTTTGCCTCCTAATAGCATTAATTATCTTCCCGCCTTACATCAAACTTTCATAAACAAATGAGAAGTTGGAAGCAACCCTCTCCAAATCCTAGCTGAATATAAGAATCTTAAAATAAATCCAAGAGAGAGTGTCCAGGACTATTGTACAAGATTTAACAGTATCTACAATGCTCCTCCACCACACATGAAACCTCCCCAAGGAATGGCCATAGTAAAATACCCTGAAGGCTTTGATGATGATATGGCCTACCAGCTTAGGGAGAGAGATTATAATACATTGGAAGACATACAGGAAGGAGTAGTGAGTGTTGAGGCAAACATGATTGAGAAAAAGGCCAAGATGAGGGCTGAGAAAAAGGTAACTTATAGGGATGACAACACAGCTTCTGCATCTGATCCCAAATATGATTGTCTAGCCAAAACCGTGGAGAGACTAGGAAAAATGGTAGAAAATTTGACTGTCCAAGTCAGCAATCAGAACAGGAACCAAAATCAAACCGTAAATTTAGGAGAAATAACCCCTCAAATAGACAAAGAAACTCTGATCAAAAGGTCATCCCTACATTCCAAGAGAACTTCCTTGATGAGGACAAAGGAATAATATAAGATTCAGAATAAACTGACATTAATAAGATGGATGTGGATGAACTAGACCACACCTTTTCCATAGAAGAAAACCAGACCTCATACTCACATTGGAACGAGGAAGGGTTGGAAACTGAGGACTATAGGTTAGGATTAGAAAGTGCCATCATGCAGGTCCGAGAAAAATATGACCTTAGGAGCAAAAAGAACATAAATGATCACAAACCAAAGGCCTCTGAAATCACCATTAAGAAAAGACCTGGAAAGACTCCCAAAGTGACTGCTGAAAGCTAAAAATCGGCAACTGAGAATTCTCGTAAAAACAAAGATAAGGACATTCAAACCAGTGAAAAATTAAGTCAACAACCTAGTAGCACTAGCATTGCAGCTAATGCTCCTGATAAAACAACTTCAAACATTGTACATACTGAAAATCAGCAAGATGAGATTACTCATAAAACAATACCCAACAAGATAGAATTAAACCTTTCAAAGAGTCAGTCTGCTTTTAATTTGGAAAGTGAGATTTCCAAAATTAAAATTTCAGTCCCTCTCATTGAGTTGGCCACCCAGGATGTATATAAGAGTCAAATTTTGAAAGCTTTAAAATTAGGAGAAAACAATGACACCGTTAATTTGAATGATGAGCAACCATCTCTCTTGTTCAGCCCAAAAATTGAAGGGAAATTTCAAGAAGGGGTTGTACCTCCTTTCTATGTCAGCCTCAATATCCATGAAAAAATCCTGCATAATACTATGCATGACTCTGGAGCCTCACAAAACCTTATTCCAAAGGTGATAATGGAAATTTTAGGACTAGAAATAACCATAACTTAAAAGGATTTATATTCTTTCGACTCTAGCAGGGTGAAGTGCCTTGGCCTAATCAAAGACCTTTTTGTGAGTTTGACTCAAATCCCAGCCAAGTGCATGGTTATGGATGTTGTGGTGGCTGATGTGCCTCCTAAGTATGGCATGTTTTTGTCAATATCATGGGGTGCCAAGCTGCAAGGTACAATGCAGATGGATGGGACATATGCCACTATCCCTGTCTTTAGCTATATTAGAAGACTATATAGAGAGGCACACATGAAATTCATGGTCAGTAGCCCAGAAAAGCTTGAAAATTCCCCCATTTACTTTGTCCATACAGACCTGGATTCATTTATCCTTTACAATAATGAATCCACAAATAAGCCAGAGCTAGAAGATAGCGACTCAGATAACCAGTTAAAGGCCCCAAATCTAGAAATAATGGTAGTTCTAGATATGGAAGAAAAAGAGAGAGAAACTTTTGAACAGTGTGCTGAAACAACAAACCAGAGTGAACAAAGCCGAGATGGCAGACAACAGACTACCTGTCATGCTAAACTCCATGAAAATCTTGAAGAATGAGACCCATCACGACATGTTGCGGATCTCAGAACAAAACATAATGATGAGCAAGGTAATAGGGATGAAAACGATGTTAACCCTACAAACAATCCCTTATGGTGCATGAACTTTGACGGGTCTTGCACTAAAAAGAGTGCGGGAGCTGGGGTATGGTTGGTCGACACTGAAAAAAATTACTCCAAAAGCCATGCTTTTAGGCTAGATTTCAAATGCACTAACAACATCGCAGAGTATGAGGCTCTCATCCTAGGATTACATCTATTAAAAGAACTAGGAGCCAAGAAGATAATTGTTCAAGGAGACTCAGAATTAGTCATCAAACAGCTAAATGGAGAGTATGCTGTTAAGCATCCTAGACTAAGGATATACCAAAATAATGCCATAGATTTCCTGAAAACGTTTACAAAATACAAGCTCGTGTTTGTCCCAAGGAGTCAAAACATAATTGCAAACGGGTTGGCCTGTGCTGCTAGTTCATGTCAGGAATCACCTAGTGACAAATAGATCATCATTTGAAAAAAATATAGACCTGCAGTGCCAGATAATGAGAAATATTGGCAGGTCTTTGAGGGCGACAAGCAAATAGAGGATTTCCTGCTTAACAGGAATGAGTTCGAAGTATCTAATTCTGATTCTAAATCCGATGAAAATTTCTTGAACGAAGAGCCCCCTGAGGAAGAGGAACCGTCTGGTTCCGTAAAAATCAACATGTTAACTTAAAAACTTGGAACTCATACAGAAGAGTATGAGGACGCAGAAAACGAAGACATTGAGGTACTGCCGTTAGAGGACAAGAACATACCTAGGGGGCTAGCACCATTAGAAGACCTGTTTGATTTTAACGACGTTGCAAAGAAACCCACTGTAGAATACACCGAGTCTGATGTTGAGGAATGCAACGTAGGCACCGAAGATAAGCCTAAAATGATTAAAATAGCTAGGTCCTTGCCAACAGACATGAAAAAGAAATACATTGACTTATTTCAAGAGTTTGTCGATGTGTTTGCCTGGAGCTATGAAGACTTAAAAGCCTACGATATAGAAATCATCCAGCACAAGATCCCATTGAAAAAAAAACAAAAACCCTTCAGGAAAAAAAATGCGTCGAATTAATCCAATACAACTGCCTCTAGTGGAAAATGAAATCAAAAAAATGTATGAGGCAGCAATCATTGTGCCTGTGAGGTTCTCAGATTGGGTTTCTCACCTTGTAGCCGTGAGGAAAAAGACAGGAGAAATCAGACTGTGCATTGATTTCAGAAACCTTAACAGAGCCTCCCTAAAAGACAATTACCCTTTACCCAAAATGGAACACATCCTACAAAGGGTAGTTGGTTCAAAGAGGATTTCTCTGTTAGATGGTTTTTCAGGGTATAACCAAGTTTTAGTACTCCCAGAAGACCAACTCAAGACAGTGTTCACCGCTCCTTGGGGCACTTTCATGTATGTGAAAACGCCTTTTGGATTAATGAATGTTGGAGCCACTTTTCAAAGGGCCATGGACATTGCATTTTCAGAGGAAATAAGGCACTTCATTGTAATTTACCTTGATGACATAACATTTTATTCCAAATCTGATGAAGATCACCTTATACATCTAAGAAAGGTCCTTGAAAAGTGCAGGAGGTTTGGACTATCTTTAAATCCCAAAAAGAAAGTGTTTGGCCTACAAGAGGGTAAACGCCTCGGCCATATTATATCAGAAAAGGGGATTAAAATAGATCCAAAAAGAGTTGAGGGAATACTACAGATTAGCCACCCAAGGAACATAAAATAATTGCAGTCCTTTATTGGAAAGATTAACTTCTTAAGGAGGTTTATTCCTAACTTAGCAGAGCTCCTTAGAAACATGACTAATATGCTCAAAAAAGAAGTAGGAGTGAAGTGGACTGTAGAAGCCAAAAGATCCTTCGAATCGGTAAAACATGCACTCACTCGAGCACCAGTCCTAATCAGCCCTGACTTTTCAAAAGATTTCCTTATTTTTTCCTTTGCCTCAAAACATACTGTGGTTGTAGTCCTGTTGCAGAAAAACCCAGAGGGACAGGAATAGCCTATTGCTTTTTTCAGCAAGGCTCTAAGGGATGCACCCTTGAAATATAACATACTGGAAAAACAGGCCTATGCTTTGGTAAAGGCCTTAAAGGACTTCAGGG
The DNA here is from genome assembly GCA_034641835.2 of Pinus albicaulis. Lineage (NCBI taxonomy): Eukaryota > Viridiplantae > Streptophyta > Pinopsida > Pinales > Pinaceae > Pinus > Pinus albicaulis. The sequence goes on along the minus strand of JAXQQM020089990.1, from coordinate 185,875 downwards.
TGTATATTCTACATTCTCACATCATTGCTTATGTGCCTAACATAGTGGTAAAATACATCTTTTCACTAGACCCAGATGAAAAGAGGGGCAAATGGATTGCTGTAATATTAGAATAATGGAAATCAAACCCACAAAAATCATTAAAGGTCAGGGCTTAGCGCAATTAATGGTTGAATCTAATCTACAAGCCCTTGACATTAACATGGTAGATGCCTTGGATGAACAGGAAGAATTACCTGCTCCCACTGTGGAAGAGCAGTTCCAAAACTCACCTTGGTACGCTGACATCTTGTATGTGCTTACAAATCTTAATGCTCCTCCTAGTTTATCAAAAACAAAGGCAAGGTTTTTAAAGTTGAAAGCTAGGAACTATTTCATTTTAAATGAATGTTTATATTGGAGAAGTGCTAATGGTTTATTGCTTAAATGTTTTCCTGAAGTTGATGCAGAGAGGATCAAGCATGAATTCCATGAAGGAGAGTGTGGAGGTCATCTCTACTGGAAAACCATGGCCAATAAAATCTTTAGAGCTGGCTATTACTGGCCCACCCTCTTCCAAGATGTCCATAAAATGATAGTTGCCTGTCACAAATGCCAAATTTTTTAGGGCAAAAGAAAACTCCTTCCTTTACCATTAGAACTTATCACTGTTGAAGCTCCTTTTCAACAGTGGGGCATATATTTCATAGGAGAAATCCATCCTGCTTCATTTTCCCAACACAAATGGATTCTCACAGCCACTGACTACTTCACAAAGTGGATAGAGGCCATCTCTTATAGGAATGCCATAGATTTTTTCATTATAAAATTTCTTGAAGACCATATCCTGTCTAGATTCGGCTGCCCTAGGAAGATTATTACTGATAATGCTACTGCTTTTGGTTCCAAAAAGATGATTGATTTTTGTCACAGGTATCAGATTACACTTTGTCATTCTACTACTTATTACCCTCAAGGAAATGGGCTAGCAGAATCATCAAATAAAAGTTTGGTGACCATCATCAAGAAGCTGCTTGAAGAGAATAAAAAATCATGGCATAAGAAGTTGGTGCATGCTTTGTGGGCAGACAGATTGACCACAAAGAAGTCCATTGGAATGTCCCCTTACTAGCTTGTTTATGGAGCAGATGCAGTGTTTTCTACGAGCCTAGGTGTACCAGTGATAAAATTAGTCCAAGAAATACAGTCAGAAGAGGAAAGCATGGTAAGGAGGATCAATCAGACAATACATCTCTAGCAGACAAGGGAAGAGGTCTACAACAGAGCTCAAAGGGTGCAAGAGCACATAAAGAATTTTTTTGACAAGAGAACAAAGGCTTGTGACTTCAACATTGGAGACAAGGTACTCAAGTGGGACTCCACAAGAGAAGATAAGGGTAAAAATGGTAAATTTGACAGTTTGTGGCAAGGTCCTTACATTATTCAGTCCACCATTGGTCCAAATGCCTTTTTTCTGCAAGAGTTAGATGGCACAGATCTGTTTGGGGGTCCTATCAATGGTAGGGTGCTCAAGCATTACTACTACTAAGTTCAATTTAAAAGCTTTCATTTCCATTGTAAATAACATTTCCTTGTTCAGTTTCACAAAAAGAAAAAATACAAAAACAATGAAAGAAAGAAAAGAGGGAAGATTGTAAAAACAATAAAGGTATAGCCCCATACCAAAAAAGAGAAATAAATTCTGAAAGTGTGCAAGCTTAAATGCCACTCCTGAAAAACACACTTCTAGTTAGTCAAACAGCCTAATCTTGACTAATTAGTTTTAAATTTATTGCTGATAGGATAGTGAATTCGATTTTCCAAATTGTTTAAACTTGGCTTATCAGTAGATAGATTAGGATAGAAATTAAAGGTTCAAACATGCTCAAAATCGGAACCTATGTTTCCAAGATATGAATGACTCAAATCTGTTTAAAAATTATGAGTCAAAAACAAAGGAATAATTGGTTCTAATCAGCTCAAAATCTGAACCAGTTGACAAAGGAAAGACAACTCAAATAAGAGGAAAAGAAAGAGCTGTAAAAAGATGAAGGAAGTGCTTGAACTTTCAGATCTTAAGCCTTCCATTTTGATTTAAATTTCTACAAAATAATGTCTACGTGCAGCTTGTTTTTATGCCATAGATTAGCATTAGGTTAGACTTTTCAATCCTAAATTGTATGCTTTTGAATTTTTGTTATAGAATTTAGTGAATAAAATCTGTTGGACAGTTTAATCCCAACAGATGGTAGATTAGGTAGAGAATCATATGAACCCAACTGTTTAATCTAAGTTCATGGAGAAATAAGGAGTAGAATTAGATTAGAGTTTTTCTTTTAAAGAATAAAATGTTATGAAAAGATTCTGCCAATCCAAGTGCACTCTAATGAAGAAAAAATGATAGATCGGTAGGATTGGGTAGGTATAAAATTTTTTGATGAAGATCCATTGTTTTACAATGTTGCTAACACATTTCAGAGCAAAAGAAGATCATCCAAGTAAAGAAAGGCAGCCCAATGGATAAAGCATTGATCAGCCTCCTAGAGAATGCAAGTCTGAAGTTCTTGATGCCTTCAAGAAGGCACCATCCCCAAGTGGAGCCACTGTTGGCCACCTATAAAATTTGTTCTATCAAAAGGTGGCCAAAACATTTTTTGGAGCCTTCAAGAAACAGTTTTATCGCAGAAATGTTATCTCTTGAAGCCTCTTGAAGACATCATCTCCTCTGTCCAAAATATGCATTGTTGTTCCCATTTCAAAGCTCAGAAATTTTTTCTGATTTCAAAGAGAAAGACTGTTGCAAAATCCCCTTTTTTCCTTTCCTCCACTCAGAAACTAACCTTCATTTTTACTCTCTGTGTCCCCATCATGTTCCTCTATTTTCCATTTTTTTTTCCTCATCTCCCCTTCATAAAATCCACCTTGCATAGTTTAACAATCCTTTTCAAACTATATCAAAACCCCCAAAACCCTTTGAAAACCATTGAAAATCTATAAAAAACTCATTTTTTATTACAGACTTAAGCCCTCTTGGGGTAAGTCTTAAACCACTTCCCCTCCACGTTCCTGCACCATAGAACCAGGTGCTAGACCCACAAAGTGCTTATCGCATCACAAAGTCTGAGTGCATAAGTCTTTTTTCCATGTTTAAAAAGTTTCGATGTGATTAAGCCCATGTACATATCCCCCGATCGCGCAATCGCATTGGCCTTCCCCGATCGGGCCAATCGCATCGGCGATTTCTATTGCACCCTTACTCTCTCCCCATCGATTGCGATCTCCTGGCGCATTTGCCACCGTCGATTTAATCTGCAGATCAACGGTTTTCATCTAATTGCATCAAGGTTTTCCATTGGTTGCGTCTAATTACTTCACTTTTCCCCCCTCCTATCGCCAATGCCCGATTTTTTCACCACCGTTGATCATTGCGCGATCGACGGTTCTGACTTATTCTTCCCCCTTCTCTCCTTCTTAACCTTCTCTTAACTAATCTCGACCGTTGGATGTTGCCATCCAAAGACCATGCTCCTCCCCACAGCCTTCGAAGCAGTTTTACCCAATAACCGCAGGATTTCTTAATTAGTTTTTTGTTTTGCAGGTAATTGATGGAATTTCCATTATAAAATGGAAGAAAAAGCCAAAGGCTGGGAGTGACGATTCTCACGCCTTCGATTCATCAGAAGGAAACCGTTCGCGGGGTTTAAACTCCACGTCTCGTCGATGCTTCATGGGCATTGATGCCTTGAGAGCCCTGCGCAGCCCTGCACATCAACAAGACACAATAATACATAAAGAAACAAAGAGTATCAATGTTAAAGGATCTTAGCCAAAGCAGAAACTCATGTTTGAAGATTTCCTAGCACAGTTTGAAGGATTAAGGCACACATTCAGCAAATCAAAAGCCTAAATCCACGGATAAAGACATCATAAAGACTGGAAGACACAGGATAAACCTGATTAGACCTAAAACATAGATCTCAAGTAAATTAAAGGTGTTTTAGGAAGAGACGAAGACATCTGTCGATCCGAGAAAGCCTCCACTGCCACAAGCAGAGGCCAATTGAACCCTCGCCAGCACCAAAAGCCAACCTTTCCAGATACCAATGACACCTGTAGCCAGAGAGAAATCAAAGAAGGCCTAGTAATTACCTGAACAAGAGGTGTTCACCTAAAGACAGTTGAACAATTAATACAAATCGAAGATCTTATCTCTAAATTGTCGGCAAAACTATTTTTAAGGATTAAGAACAGCCCAGAAGCAAATCTTTTCGATCATTAGGCTTCGAAGAGCAGAAACAGAGTTACTTCAACATGACACAGAGCCTCAAAAGTCAACAAAATCTCCCACCGAGCTTAATCTTAAGTGTAAATCAATTAATGCAGATAAACATTTGTAATTTTCTTCATCGAGCCCCTCAAAGGCCAAGAAGTCATTAGTCTGTATTAATTGACCCAGGAGATATTTTATCAGATCCCACCTCCTCATTCTTCTATAAATACTTCTGTAGAAGATGAATAATTGTTGGTCTCTGGACATTTGATTGCATGTAATAGTTTTCTGAAGCTACTGATGCCCTGTTTGCAAATTGAAGATACATAAGCTGATATGAGAAGTTTGAAGTTGTAGAGACCCACCGGGCTTGCCGATTGTAACTGGTTTGAACATCAAATACAAGCTGTTGATTTATGGGATCCTGATTTATGTCAATGGTGATGTGTTCCTTACTATCAATTGTTCTTTTCTTTAATGTTTTCACTCTGTCCACTTTCTCTGATAAAGAACAGCAAACATAGAGCTAGTATTTACTCTCAACAGTACCCTACTCTTACTGAAAGCTTTATTTCTATGTTTTCTTCATTTGAAAGTTTTCCTTTAGAGTATATTAAAGCAGGTTGGTTTCAAAGCACTTGCCTGATCTAGATTTCTCTTTGTGATTATTATCTGTGTTTTCCTTTAGAGTATATTAAAGCAGGTTGGTTTCAAAGCACTTTCCTGATCTAAATTTCTCTTTGCGATTATTATCTATGTTTTCCTTTAGAGTATATTAAAGCGGGTTGGTTTCAAAGCACTTGCCTGATCTAGATTTCTCTTTGTGATTATTATCTGTTTTTTCCTTTAGAATATGCTGAAAGCAGGGTAGTTTCGAAGAACTCATCTGATCTTAAGCTATTTCAACTATTTTTAAAATGTTTTCCAACTGAAAGTACTTCAATGTAGGCTGGTTTAAAAGCACTTACCTGATCTCAGAATAATTTTATCTTTTTCTCTAAGTACATGCCGAAGAAAAATAGTTTGAAAGCACTTATTTGATTTTAGGTTGTTCACTAATCCGGGAATCGTAAACTGATGAAGTGCGGCGCACTATATGTGCAAGATAACCTCTTTCTTAACTTTTTGTCGTTTATGGTCTTTCTAAGGTGAAATGGAAATTCTAAAGTGAAAAACAAGCTTGGTTATAATTGTTCAAGGAAGTGATATCCCCTATAATGATTTACCAATCTTGAAACTTTAAAAGCAAATTGAAATTACAATGACAAAAGAAAGTAAACTGCTGAAATGGAAAGTGTTGTTAATCTAATGAATCAAAACAAGAAACTAGTGAATATGAAAACTAAACTATTCTTGCTGCCAACTGAACACAAAAGAAACTACGCTTATGGAAATTCAAAATTGCAATGAAATAAATCTAAATCAGATTACATCAATTCATTTTATGACCCTTCATCATTAGACCAGCTATGACTTGCGGAAGTAATCATAAACAACTTGTGTAACTGATATTTAATTTTGCAGAAAGTAAACTAATACTAAACCATACACACATGATTCAATCCCTCGCCATCAGTCCAGCTGTGGCTTTCGGAGGCAATTGAAGATGTCATACATGATTCAATATATCTAATTTTGCGGAAAAGAAACTAATACTAAACTACACACTTCATCATGCAGCCCCTCACCATCAGTCCAGCTGTGGCTTTCGGAGGAAACTGAAGACGCTATGAGCAGCTTAATATATCTAATTTTGTAGAAAGGAAACTAATACTAAACTACACATCTCATCATGCAGCCCCTCACCATCAGTCCAGCTGTGGCTTTCGGAGGTAGCTGAAGACACTATGAGTAGCTTAATATGTCTAATTTTAACTAATGAATCAGATAAGCAAAACTGAAGTGCACAAGACAAGACTGAAGTTAAACAAAGACTGTGGAAAGAAAACTAGCAGCAGAATAATGTCAGTTTCATATCATTAGCAAAAATACTATGAAAATGCCCTGGGCTGTCTACCTAAAACCTGCACAAGAAAAATGATCAGTGTTTTAACAATCATAAAAACATAAAAGACAGGAATGCAATGGAAATTACGGAAATGTATGAACAGAAATGAAACAACTATGAAATATGAACATGTAATGGGTTATGATACAATGACTGCTTAAAGAAATGAAATGAAAAATATAAACATTAATACACAGAACCTCGGCTGAGCAGGGGCCCTCTACGCAGCTTTGGTAACGATTCTCAACACAAATTAAGTTATGAAAACAAAGTTTTTCACATTAAAAAGCAAGTCATTACAGACTGGTGGTATTACGGCTCAAGGCAGCGTAATCACCACATAACAGAGTACGCACATCAACTCAACAGCTATATCAACTAACAACTATCAACTCACATTCACTAACTCTACGTGCGTATGCAAACGCTCTTTATAAAGCAACAAAATATAACTGTCTCCTGAAGTTTATGATAGCAGCCAGCACGTAGACCACTAAGGCCACGGATATAGGAGTATGGCCATGTTGGAAAACGGATCTATGGAAGGTGGGCGCTTAAATTCAACTCCAGAACTTTGCACAGATGTCAATTAACCTCCGCAAGCTTGGAAATGGCCGTATGGATGTTTCTATGCCACGAAACAGAGTCCAGCCGACATAGAACTCCACAGTTGACTTCCACGTGGATGGCTTTGACCGCGGCTTTCCTTGACGAATTTACTTGAACCAATAGGACACGAACCATGTCCTTGTCATTCCTATCCTGCCCATGTGGCTCGTTTCCTTCGTTGACACCTGTAACATTGATTTCCACAAAATAGCTGCGGAAAGTTGCAGCGGCTGCGGAAAGTGACAAGTTTCCGCAGCTGTATGAAAAAAATCTAAATCAAATAGAAAACACACAAACATAATTAAAAACCATGTTAGATACCCTTTTGCACATGATATTGACAATTTTGGAGGTTTAGGTGAGTGAAAAAGATATGGAAAAGTGTATGGAAAAGAGGCAAATTCGGGACTCAACATACCCCCTCTGTGAAGGTGTTGCATGTCCTCATGCAACCAAAATTTTGATACTCTTTGTTCAATTCATGTGCCTTGATACTTCAGCCAGCACATCTAACCCCCTTCTCTTCTTCTTTGGTACTGCCATCATTCTGGGTTTCTTCATGAGGCACTTGAATTTGATATTCACAAGTGCTCTGCTCAATTTTTGGCATTTCCTTTTTAGCTTCTTATTCTTCTTTTGCCAAATACCCAAATGTAACATAGTATTGTCATGGATAATCTTGTCCAGGTTGCCTTGCTCTTTGAGTGTTTCATTTTCATTTTTGATATGCCGATTCAAAAGCTCAAGCTCAAAAATCTCCTGTTTTAATGACTGAACCAAGTCATCCTGTAATGTATGAGGCTGAATAGAAGAGGTACTTGGGCCTGTGGCTGCCTTCTCCAAGGATTCTATATAATCATAGACCTTTTGCTGTTTGGGGTCTACTTCCGGTGTCTTTTTCATTGGACTGTCCTCAAAATGCTGCAAGGGAGAATTATGTTCAAAATTTGGCTGAGGAGAACTTTCATCAATATTTTGCTGAAAATAAGATGGAGTACGCTCATTGTCTGATTGGGAGTGAAAGGAGTCAGGTTCACTAACTGACTGAAATGGACTATGGTCGGTTGGATACTGTTCAGATGTCTCTTCACCCAAATCAATGAAATGAGGACCTCTAATTTGTGTTTTTCTCAGTTTTCCCTTAAGCCTGCTGCTTCTCCTCACATGCTGTGGTACTCTACCCTTTTGTTCTTGTTTTCCTGTTTTTGCCTTTTTGGATAGAGATGATTGTTTTTGAAGAAAAATTAATCTCTCAGATAGAATTTGGTGATCTTCTTCTTCAGAAGAAGAAGTTTTATGGACAGCCTCAACAATTTCTTTCCCTTTTGATATTATTGGCTTCTTAATTTTGATTTCCTTCTTCCTTTTTACCAATCTCTCTTCTCTATCATTTTTCTTCATAGTAATAGTAGAAGTATCTTGGATTTCATCTACTGTTCTTTTCCTTCTACTTATTTTTTCTGTGCTAGCTGCGGGAACTTCCTGTGTAGGAGCATCTTGGGTTTCAACATCCATTTTCTTTCTTCTACTCCTTCTAATTGGATTACCTTCAGGAATTTCCTGAGGTTCTTCAAAGAAGTTTCTAACTAGGAATTGTTCCCATGTATCTTTTCTTTCTTTTAGCTCCTTTTCAACCAAAATTTTTATAAGCCCATGATGATATAAATGAGGCTCTACATCTCCTAGGTGTTTTTGCACAGTCACAGCCATTTTCTTCAAGCTATTGAATAGGAAATAAGGAAGATTGAGAGTTTGGTTTTCAAGGAAATTCATCAATATCCTAGTATGATACATGTACATAGAGCCAAAACGGCCTTCACATGTGATAAATTTCTGAACAATGAGTAATAAAGTAGCCCATTCATCTTTTATTGCATGCACTGGAATTCCTCTTTTGAAAACAGTGATATCCATACCTTGATTTCGGAGGATTGTTCTCCATGCCTCATCACTGATACTTTTGTTTTTGAACCAACGTTCTCCGTCCTGAAGAAGCTCTGTGGCTGCTGCTATTGATGCTTCATTAACCAAAAACTTGAGGTCTCCCACTTCTGCTTCCGAGCCATCAAATGATCTTGCAAACGCTTTGGTAACTTCTCTGAGGTAACCCCGGAATTTCTGAATAAAACGCAGCCATTTAGCTTTTCTCAACATCTCTTTTGCTTGTGGAAATCCCTCTATGAACTTCGGTCCTTCCGGCTCTGCCCTTAATAATTTTCCCATTTTACTTCTCTGTGCTTCACGGCTTGCCTCTGTGAGGGTTTTAAGCGGAAATGGAACGATGGAATACACGGAGTCGAGCACAATGTTGTGGGGACGTTATCACAAAACGGAAATGAGCACCATACACAGAATGGAATAAGACTGTGGGTGAATATACGGGAATGAGAGTGAACAAAAGGAACGGAATGGAGTGAAACAGGGAATGAGAATGAGTAGAGTGAGGTTTTGTAAACACGACAGAGACATGACAAAGAGGTTAACAAAGCATAATGCATTCGGCCGCATTTTGAATTTTTGGTGGCTGTGTCATAAATATGAACACGTTTCAATCAATGATTATGAAGTTATGCGGCTTGTAAGAGTCCTTTGTCAACTCAAATACGTATCATTATCTACGGTGGGCTATTTGAACATGAGTAAGAGTCGGAATTTCAATAATGAAACCGTTTGTGAATAAATGTAAGAGGATAACATAGAGATCGTGGAAGGTTACGGACTGTCAATATAATCATTGCGCATTATGGGTAGAGCTCATAGTTTAAAATTACATAAAAATGTGTTTTTTATACTATTTGAAATAAACTTTATTCATACCTTTGGAATCCTTGCTTTTGCCCTTGGTCTTCAACTGATTGATCTTCATTAGTGTCTTGAATGTTCCATTGATCCTCTCCTGCATTTTATTTCATGATTTTATGAAAACAACAACTAACTGTACATTCTTTTTGAAAACAGAGTAGTAGTAGCTGCGGAATCTGCTCCTGGCTGCGGAAACTGCAGTCAGCTGCGGAAACAGATGTCAACTGCGGAAACTGACACAGCTATTACTTGGCTAAAATAGAAATGAACAAATGACAAATGACCAGGTGGAAATGGTCATAAAAATATTTTTATTGATGGAATGGATGAGATGAAGTGGAATGAAGTGAAATGAAATGAAATGAAATGAAATGAAGTGGAATGAAATGGAGTGGAATGAAATGGAGTGGGTGGTGAGATGAAATGAAATAAAAGACAGAATTTTTTTTGGAAAATATAGAGTGTCAGGTATCCCTGATTTTCACTCCATATTTTCTGTATAAGACTGCCAATCAATGATTGGTTTTCAGGCTTATACCATTTTTTTTTCTCTTTTTTTTTTTTTATTTTTTTTTTTTTTAACTTGAAAAACAAAAACTAGCTTGGTAGAGAAGAAGGATTCTTCTGTACCAGCCTGATTGCAGAATTTTCTTGAAACAACTTGAAAAAATCCTCTTTAGAGAGTGGCTTATGATAAACTTTCAATCTATGGCCATTCACTAAAAGAGGAGTTTGAAACTCATCAATGGTCTTGATTCTTACAGCTCCATTGTTAAAGATCTTTTCAATCTCATATGGCCCAAGCCAATGAGTCTGAAATTTCCCTTGAAAGTCTTTAAACTTGGAGTCAAATAACAATGCCCAATCTCCTTCTTGAAACTTATTCTCTTTGATATATTTGTCATGCCACTTAGTTCTTTGATATTGAACTAGATCAGTTCTTAGAATTGCTTCTTGTCTGATCTCATCTAGCTCATTCAATTGCCCCATTCTATGCTTTTGGGCTTCTGATAAGTCCATTCCCAACTGAACTGCTATCTTGAAGGTCTTGACTTGGAACTCAATGGGGAACAAGACTTCTTTCCCATAAACAAGTTCATAGGGAGAATGTCTTGTTGTATTCCTCCATGTAGTTCTGTAGGCCCACAAGGCTTCTGGAAGCCTTTCTGCCCAATCTCTTCTATGTAGATGAACAGTTTTGGTAATGATACTTTCAAGAACTTTGTTTGTGGACTCCACTTGACCATTTTCTTGTGGATGGTAAGGAGTAGATTTTCTGTGCTTGATTTTGTATTCTTCCATCAACTTCTCCACCAAATTTGATGTGAATTGGCTCCCCTGATCTGTTACAATTTCTCTTGGAACACCAAAGCGAGTAAAAATATCCTCATAAAGAAAATGAACAACTGAATTTTCAGTAGCAGATACTAATGCTTTAGCTTCTACCCATTTATTAACATAATCAGTGCAAACCAATATATACTTCTTTTGCTTCGATGGTGGATTAATCGGTCCAATGAAATCTAAAGCCCATTTTTCAAAGGGTTCAATGAGTACCTGTGTTTGCAATGGCATTTCATTTGAAAGGGTAGGTTTCCCTACTCTTTAGCAGCTGTCACACCTTTTGACATATTGTTTTGCATCTTTGAAGAGGGAAGGCCAATAATATCCTAAAGAGAGGATTTTATAGGCCGTCCTTTTGTCTGTAAAGTGTCCGCTGCATGGTTCATCATGACATGCCTTAAGAATATCGGGCATTTCATCTTCCCTGACACATCTTCTGATCACAAGATCTGGCCCTGTTTTAAACAATTCGTTAGAAATCCATGAATATTTTGAACTCTCCTGAATAATCTTTCGTTTTTCTCTTGGAAATAAATTTGAAGGTAGTTTCCCTGTAACCAAATAGTTAGCAATATCTGCATACCAAGGGGTCTTAATAGTTACTGCAAACAAGTATTCATCAGGAAACTTATCTTCTACGGGAGAATCTTCTTTAGTATTCTGAATCCTAGACAAGAAATCAGCTACTGTATTCTGTTTTCCTGGTCTATCCAACACAGTAATATTGAATTCTTGCAAAAGTAAAAGCCATCTTGTCACTCTGCCATTAGTAACAGGTTTGTTCATTAAATATCTAATTGCAGAATGGTCGGTATGAATAAAAGTTTCATAGCCTGTTATGTAATGTCTAAATTTATTAATTGCATGAACAACAGCTAAAAACTCTTTTTCAGTCACAGTATAGTTCAACTCTGTGGGAGTCAAATTTTTACTGGTGTAATAAATGGCATAAGGAATTAAATCTTTTTGACCTAACACAGCTCCAAGAGCTGTATCTGAAGCATCTGTAGAAATATGGAAAGGAAGTTTCCAATTTGGTCCTCTCAAGATAGGTGCTTCGGATATTCTTGTTTTCAAAGTTTCAAAAGCGGATTGACAATCAGGATCCCATTTAAATTCACAGTCTTTTGTAAGCAACTTGAAGAGTGGAGATGCTATTTTAGTGAAGTTTTCTATAAATCTTCTATAGTAACTAGTAAATCCTAGAAAACTTCTAACATCTCTTTGACAATTTGGAATAGGCAACTTGGAGATGACTTCAACTTTTGATCTATCAACCTTAATCCCATCTCCTGAAATATGATGTCCTAAAACAATCCCTTCAGTAAACATCATAAAGCATTTTCATGGCTTAATGAAAGGTTTGTTTCTTTACATCTTATAAGAACTTTTTCCAAATTTTCTAATGCCTCTTCAAATGAATTACCATAAACTGTAAAATCATCCATATAAACCTCTACACAATCATGGATTAGATCGGAAAAAATTCCTAGTACTGCTCTTTGGAATGTTGCTGGTGCATTACATAACCCAAAAGGAAGCACTCGGTAGGAAAAAGTTCCCCATGGACAAGTAAATGTGGTCTTATCTTGATCTTCAGGTGCTACCTGAATTTGATTATAACCACTAAAACCATCCAAAAATGAAAAGTACTTTTTACCTGCTAATGTATCTAATACCTGATCAATAAAAGGCAAAGGAAAGTGATCCTTCAAAGTTGCTTTGTTCAACTCCCTTTAATCAATGCATACTCTCCATTTACCATTCTTTTTAGGTACTATAACCAAAGGAGAAACCCATCGGCTATCTGAAATTGGATAAATGAAGTTTACATTGAAAAGTTTTTGGAGCTCTTCTTTCACTATCTCCCTAAGATTTGGATTCATCCTTCTTTGAGGTTGTCTGATTGGTCTACTGTTTTCCTCAATATAGATATGATGGATGCAAGTCTTAGGATCAATACCCTTCATGTCGGTATACTCCCATGCAAATGCAGTAGAATGTTTTTGCAAGATTCTGGTTAGTTCTTCTTGTTGTGACTTCTCCAAATGTTTGTTGATATTCAATGTTTTTCCTGGAAAAATCTCAATAGCAGAATTACCAAAATCTTCCATAGAGTAAAGAGACATTTGTCTTGATGATAAATATTCTATGTCGGATTCCAACTGAAATTGTGTGGGGTCATATTCTGAAGATGTCTCAAAATTTTCTAATGTGTTCAGAATTTGACTATCCTCACTGATTTCAGAGATGGTAAAGACAGGTTGTATAGTGTTCTCATCATCGACCCATTCATTGTCTCCTATTTCTGTTATTGCTCTTGCTGGAGGATACAAATTGAATTTCTTTGTCGAATTACCATTAGAAATGTACATGTCTCCAAATCTACAACTAATAAAAGCATCAGCTGTGGCCAGCCAAGGTCTTCCTAAGATAATTGGATGTCCTCCTAGATTGCTTTTGGGAGTCAAAATCATAAAGTCTACTGGATATTCCCAAGAATCTAAGGAGACTGAAATATCTTCTAATACACCATCTAGTTTAATAACCGATCGATCTGCAAGTTGCAATAAGGTAGGTGTAAAAAGAAGGTTAGGAAGTTTTAACTGTTCCATAGTTTGTCTACTCATAATGTTGATAGCAGCCCCTAAGTCAATCAATGTGTTTGGAATTTCTATCCCATTTATATGTGTCTTGACAATTGGACTTCCTGGATCTACATATTTCTGCATGGCAATTTTTCCCATCATAATGTCTGCAATCTTTCCTACCCGGTGGATTCTTCTTGTGTCCTTTAGCTTTCTTCCTGGTCTTTTGAAACTCAACTCCTTTATGGTTTTTGCTAGAATAGGAATTTCTCGAATGGCTTGTAGCAATGGAATCTTGATACAAACGTTCTTCAATTCATCTAGAAAGTCATAGTTAGGCAACAAAATTTGTTTTTCCACCCCCTTATCAATTTGTAGTCTTTCCGGAAAAGGAGGTGTAGATGAAAATACAGGTTGCTCAACTATAGGAGTTGTGGATGCTAGCTTTTCTTTTTCTTTTTGAATTTTTGAATTTTGAAGAGATTCTTCCTCAGAACCCTTATTGACTTGAAGAGAGTCCTCCTCGGAGGTATCTTGCTCTTGAATGTCTATAGAAGGTTTTTCTAAAACTCTACCAGATCTGAGTTGTACATCGTTGAGAGGAACAATCATATAGGTAGGAAATTGTTGTCCTTCTACCATATAAGTAGTTTGAGGATTCTTATTGTTAGGATTTGGCAATGGCTGAGTTGGAAGTTGATTTGTCTTCTGTTGGTATGGGAGCATGAGTTGAGGATTTGTATTTTGTTGAGAAGGTTGATGTTGTGGAAATGGCAATGAAAGTTGTTGTGGTTTTTGGCTTGGAAATTGTGGAGCTTGTTGGTTTTGAAAAGATGGAGGATATTGATAAAATTGAGCAAATCTCCCATAAGGATTTTGCATCCCTTGTACCCATGGCTGATATGAATTTTGATGTTGGGGCCAAGGTTGTTTCCAAAAAGTCCAATTTGGTGGGGTTTGAAGATTCATAGGGTTATTAAACCCTTGAGATTGTTGTCCCTGCCAAGGTCTCCTTGCGACAAAACAGAGAGATTCTATTGAATTTGGATCTTCTTGAAAAACAACTTTGAGTCGAGGGATTGAAGGACAATCCTTGATTTCATGATTCTCTGAGCAAATCATACATGTTTCTACAACTTTTACATCCAAGGGACATTCCCTTAAAGCATGTTTCTTTCTACATTTCGGACAAAAGATGGCTAAAGCATCTGTTTCTGCTTTCTGCTTGTTTTGGATTTTAAGGGTGTCTAGTTGTTCACTAAGACCCCCTAAGATATCAGTTTTAAACTCATCGAGCATATTACCAATCTCTGCCCTACTTACTGATCCAGTTGCAGATTTGTTAGCCCTAATAAGAGAAGAATCCCTAGGCCCTTTTCCAGTTTTAGATCTTCCCCTTGAGAATTGGATACATAGTTATGTTATATCATGAAATGGGAGTTGAGAAATATCTCCTTTACCCATCATGTTTAAAATGTCTATCCATTCATCTCTAATGGCTTTTAATAGGAGGGCTTTCAAGGTTTCATTATCTAAGTTGCTCATCTTTGCTCTTTTCAAGTTGTATTGAAATATTTCAATTAAGTCTTCCAAATTTTCATCTTCTTTTTGCATCATTTTGAATACTTCATCCTTGTGATTGGTGGGCATACAATAGTCCAAGTATCTATCCAAAAATGTTTGTTTCATATCATTCCAAGTCCTGATAGATTGAGTGGCTAATCCCATGAACCATTTCAAAGCAGATCCGTTCAAAGTTGAAGGAAAAAGTTTGAGTTTTTGAGAATCTTCCATATAGTCATAAGTTCGGCACACTACTTCAAACTCAAACAGAAATGTTTCAGGATCCTCACTTCGTAATCCATAAAAGTTAGGGAGAACAGATGGTGAAATATTTTTCATTGTTGCATGAGTTTCCTCATCAATTATAGGGAATCCAAGAAAATCGTCCCTATTTCTACCGTTATTTCCTTCACCATTGTTATCTTCATTATCTCCTCCTCCTCTACCTCCACCTCTATTTATTACTTCCTCTGCCATGATAGCTTCTTTAGAGTCCTTATAGTCCTCTAGTTCTTCTATCAAGGAAGGATGAGAGAAAGTTTCTTTGTTTTCTAAGTAGGCTTTAGTAGGTGGTGTAGGAGAATCCTCTAATTCAGCTGTTCTTTGATTTCCAAAAATCTTAAGGCTAGGGGTAGATGATGGTGAATCTGATCTATGCCTTGAAGAAGATGGAGTTGTGAAAATCGAACTCTTGGCTTTAGCTATAAACCTTCCCCTAGAATCTCTTGCTCTATGCATGTCATTTTTTATTTTATTTTTTAAAAAGTTGGGCTAATAATTCTCTTTCTGATCTTCCAGATCACACTAGGTGAAAAAAGAGAGCATACTTAAGAAATTACTAAACCAATAACTCTCTTTTCTGATCCTCCAGATCACACTAGGTGCAAGAGGAGAGCATACTTCAAGAAGTTATCAAGTTTCCCTTCTTTTATGATTTTATGTGTTTTTTTTTTTTAAGAAATTGGCTACCTAGTTACACTTCCCCGGCAACGGCGCCAAAATGTTTGGTCAATTTAGTGTGTCCTAAATTGCTGCATTTAATTGTCAATACGGGAATCGTAAGCTGATGAAGTGCGGCGCACTATATGTGCAAGATAACCTCTTTCTTAACTTTTTGTCGTTTATGGTCTTTCTAAGGTGAAATGGAAATTCTGAAGTGAAAAACAAGTTTGGTTATAATTGTTCAAGGAAGTGATATCCCCTATAATGATTTACCAATCTCGAAACTTTAAAAGCAAATTGAAATTACAAATGACAAAAGAAAGTAAACTGCTGAAATGGAAAGTGCTGTTAATCTAATGAATCAAAACAAGAAACTAGTGAATATGAAAACTAAACTATTCTTGCTGCCAACTGAACACAAAAGAAACTACGCTTATGAAAATTCAAAATTGCAATGAAATAAATCTAAATCAGATTACATCAATTCATTTTCTGACCCTTCATCATTAGACCAGCTATGACTTGCGGAAGTAATCATAAACAACTTGTGTAAGTGTATTTAAGTTTGCGGAAAAGAAACTAATACTAAACTACACACTTCATCATGTAGCCCCTCACCATCAGTCCAGCTGTGGCTTTCGGAGGAAACTGAAGACGCTATGAGCAGCTTAATATATCTAATTTTGCAGAAAGGAAACTAATACTAAACTACACATCTCATCATGCAGCCCCTCACCATCAGTCAAGCTGTGGCTTTCGGAGGTAGCTGAAGACACTATGAGTAGCTTAATATGTCTAATTTTAACTACTGAATCAGATAAACAAAACTGAAGTGCACAAAACAAAACTAAAGTTAAACAAAGACTGTGAAAGAAAACTAGCAGCAGAATAATATCAGTTTCATATCATTAGCAAAAATACTATGAAAATGCCCCGGGCTGTCTACCTAAAACCTGCACAAGAAAACTGATCAGTGTTTTAACAATCATAAAAACATAAAAGACAAGAATGCAATGGAAATTACAGAAATGTATGAACAGAAATGAAACAACTATGAAATATGAACATGTAATGGGTTATGATACAATGGCTGCTTAAAGAAATGAAATGAAAAATATAAACATTAATACACAGAACCTCGGCTGAGCAGGGGCCCTCTACGCAGCTTTGGTAACGATCCTCAACACAAATTAAGTTATGAAAACAGAGTTTTTCACATTAAAAAGCAAGTCATTATAGACTGGTGGTATTACGGCTCAAGGCAGTGTAATCACCACATAACAGAGTACGTACATCAACTCAACGGCTATATCAACTAACAACTATCAACTCACATTCACTAACTCTACGTGCGTATGCAAACGCTCTTTATAAAGCAACAAAATGTAACTGTCTCCTGAAGTTTATGATAGCAGCCAGCACGTAGACCACTAAGGCCACGGATATAGGAGTATGGCCATGTTGGAAAACGGATCTATGGAAGGTGGGCGCTTAAATTCAACTCCAAAACTTTGCACAGATGTCAATTAACCTCCGCAAGCTTGGAAACGGCCGTATGGATGTTTCTATGCCACGAAACAGAGTCCAACCGACATAGAACTCCACAGTTGACTTCCACGTGGATGGCTTTGACCGCGGCTTTCCTTGACGAATTTACTTGAACCAATAGGACACGAACCATGTCCTTGTCATTCCTAGCCTGCCCATGTGGCTCGTTTCCTTCGTTGACACCTGTAACATTGATTTCCACGAAATAGCTGCGGAAAGTTGCAGCGGCTGCGGAAAGTGACAAGTTTCCGCAGCTGTATGAACAAAATCTAAATCAAATAGAAAACACACAAACATAATTAAAAACCATGTTAGATACCCTTTTGCACATGATATTGACAATTTTGGAGGTTTAGGTGAGTGAAAGAGATATGGAAAAGTGTATGGAAAAGAGGCAAATTCGGGACTCAACACTGTTCTTCATTTGTTTTGTTCTCCATTTCCTATCTGTTTCATTCCATAAAATCAACTTAAGAGATCCTTTTGACATGAGTGACTTGCCCCATGGATCCTTCTTGAACCTTGTTGTCCAATTAAAATCCTCCTATGACTCCATAGCCCAATGGGTTAAAAAAAATTTTGCCTTTTATGTCATCTGAATCATTCCTTCATTTGCATACATCTTCACCCTTTATTTTGAATTTCCTTCAACTTCATCATGTCTTTTCCCAACCAAAAAACAAACAAACAAAACCCATGCTCTTCATAACTAGTCTAATATCACATTTCAGGTTTTAAAGATCACATCTTTAAACTCATTCATAGAGAGATCCCTCTCTGGATTCAGGATGGCTAGATCCTTGAATTCCACAGTGGTTTGATGTTGTCTTGTCTTTTGGTCTTGCCAATCTGGCCAAAACATAGGAACCCCAACACTAGGCACCGAACAAGAGTAGGAGCTGGAACCAAGGTACACTGCCCTCTAGGCCTGTCTTCTGGAATGAATGAGCTGATGTTGACAGAAGGAGGTCCGCCATAGGTGAGGCAATAAGGGATCCTCAACTAATGCACGAGAGAAAAGAGTAGAGCGATTGAAAAACTGACACCAATGATGATGATGAAATGGGCAGTACTGAGTAGCGAATGGACGACTTCCCTTGTTAAAGCATAAAGGGCATGGATGACTTGGCAGCAACTGAAAAAATATCATGAGGGATAGGGGATAGTGGGACTGAAGGCTATAATGTGCGACACGAGAGAGGGGCCAAGAAATGAAGGATGGAGGACTATAGCGGGATACAAAGCGACTCGGGATAGACTCCATGAATGCGATGATGACTCAACTCATATGCTCTAAAAAAGGGCGACTCGATGGTGCTGCCACACAGTAAGGGTCCAATGGGGGATCATAAAAACATGAGTATAAGGTGGTAACTCATGATGAACATCAAAACGATCATGGACAAGTATGGAGGCCAAGTGGTGCCCCTAGTATGAGTGTTGCAAGTGAAGAAATTCGATTTTGAGGAGGGGTGATGGTTGAGGGGCATAGGTGCCCCCAAGCATGTTGTGGTCATGCCAAAATTTACTTAGAAAAAGGGGAATCTAAACACATTTTAATGATGTGGTGCGCCATTTTATTTCATTATGGTTATGCAGTTTGAGAAAGGAAATGGAGGATTACCAATCTCTTTTAGTACTGCATATATGAATAAAATGGACTTTAAGTTTCCGAGTTAGGATACCTAGTGTCATTATCCCAAAGAGATTATTTGGAGATAATGAACTGATGCTCGCCTAGAAAACCCATAGGTTGGTCAACAACAATGTCTAAGAGACTGGGTTGCTGATGGAAGATGAAAGAACGATAAGGGGTATCATCCCGAGAGTGATCTGAAGTGATATGGGACTCTAGAGGTGCTTCTAAATGTGGAAGAATAATGGTACTAAAGTTGACACGACCAAATGCACTAGGATATTTGTGGAGAATTACTTCTCCTGGACTCGAAAATATGGGTGCCCCCTTACCCAGAGATTGGGTGTCAATGTAATGGCCACAAGGTGTATGTGGTTCGAGTGCATGGGTTCAATGTAAGGGGGGAGAGATAAAGTCACGGGTGGTGATTTCTTCCATAATGTCTTCATTGCAATAGAAGATGGGGTTACTGACATGGAAAATTTTAGGGGCTAATATTCGCAGGTGGGCTAATTTTCCATGGTTTTTCCAAAAAAAAGATTCGCCAATTTCCATTTTTTTATAAAAATGATTCGCCCAAATTTTACAATATAAAATTATTTTACATTAAAAATCACCAAAATTATATAGACAATATATCTAATATTATTATAAATTTGAATAATTTTACAAATACATGAATAAACATTTTATAATTTGCATATTAGGGCCTAGTGAGATTCGTCAATTATTTAAACTTCAAGATAATTTCCCATCCTTCAAATTATCCTTGGTGACTGGTGGAAGGAAGACCACCTGACATGGTGAAACTACCTGACTCATCATCATGAGAAGAGAGGTTCACATGCGCATCGTCATGGGGGACGACAGGAGAGTAAGCAGATAAATGATCTATCGATGTTGAGCCCAAGGTGATCGCTGAAGGGGGGTTGAGCGAAACAACAGGGGAGGATTCAGAGGGAATGTTCCCCAATGGTCTCATCGATGATTATAGGTGAAAATGGTGGTAGAAGGCCCCGTCATCTCGAAATCAGGAGTGGTCATGTCTCGTAGTTATGCCGAAGCAAAATGCGCAAATAGGGGAGAGGTGGACTCGTTGCGCTGGTCCTCGAAGTGGCGGACCGTGGCTAGAGAGGTGCGGAAGTCCTCGAGGCAAGTACAGAGGTGGGTATAATGGCCATGGAGATCACACAAAGCACAGGGGTGGTTGGTGTGCATATTCTTAGTGTTCTTGGCCGCGGTCGCGGAAGGAACAAAGGCTTCTGGGACTGTAGACTCAGGGAACGCGACATTAACCATGGGATTGAGATGAGGAAATTCAGGACAAGTAGGGGTGGTGTGACCGAAAATGTCAAAAAAAGCACACTGGGTGGTACACTTTGGAGGCTGAGGAGGAGTACATTTTTTCGGGGTGGCCTTGTCCTTTGATGTCCTCTTATGAGCTTTTCCCCCTTTTCCTAATACTGTCGCAACAGGAGGGGGTTCCTGTTGAGGTGTCTGAGGCACTGTAGCAGCAGGAGAAGTCATGGGGACCGGTTGGACCGTGGTCAAAGCAAGATAAGGTTTTGGATGACCGTGCGGGGTAGCATCTGGAAGATCGAGGTACTAGACGGGGATTCCCAGGGTCAGGTTAGGAAGAGAAAGGGTGCAATGACAGGTACCGAGTATACTCCGAGGGGGGGAGCAAGGAACGGTATCTGACCGGAGGGGTAATGGCCAGGTGGGACGGCTTCAAGATGGTTAAGGTCTGGAGGAATCATTCCAGGAGGATAGAAAGGCTCATGGATACCAACTACAAGTGAAGGGATAAGAGCAGGTTGCGGAGAGCGCGATTGTTGACTAGCCAAAGCAGGTTACTTGAGAGCAGCCCGAGACGATTGCATCATGCAAACATTCGATGAGCTGGGATCAGAGACAAGAGGAGGGGGAAGACCAGGGAAGGTTCCAAGAAAAGAGGATTCTTTGTAGATGCCGGGAGAGACAGTCGTCAAAGAATCGACGGTTTTCTTATTGGCTACAGAAGAGATGGTCGACTCAGGGGAGGTCTGAGATTTTGACTCATGATATGTCAAATGGTCAATGGTGACTATCTTTCCATTATGAGGGAAAGACATCTTGCGGTATACCATGGATGGGACAACAGACATGGCATAGGTGTAGCTTCGCCCCAACAGAATGTTGTAATCTAGAGGGGCGTCAATGACTTCAACGTCAATGCAAATAGTCTTGCCCGCAAGAGTGATAGGACAATTACAGAATAGGCCAATGGGTTGGGAGGCGTGGCCATCCCACGCTCGAAGGGTGATCATGGAAGGGGCCAACTCAAGAGATCCGAGCTATTTCCAAACCGAAGTGGACATCACACAGGTGGATGCCCCCTCATCAATAATGCACCGAGAAACATTAGCATTCCGGATTTTGACTGGGATTTGGAAGGCTACGGAAGCAGGAAGAGGAGGATTTTCTGATTGATGAGCGTCGAAAATAATCAATTGGTTATCAGCAGGATCTATAGCGCCCATGGCGGATAGTAGAGCCTTCTTTTGAGAAGGGCATGACTGGAGGAGTTCCAGTGTTGAAATGGCAGCAGGAGATTGTGCCAAATCATCTACTATGCTATACGAATGAGCAGCTTGACCAGAAGCAGCATTTCGGCGTAATGGTCCCTTAGGAATCTTGGTATGAACCTTAACTTTGGGTTGAGGGATATGCAAGGGACCATTGGATGTCGAAAGAGGCTCTGTAGAACCTGAAGAAGGTGACTCGGGGACAGACGGAGTGGGAGGCTTGGGGTACGGACAGGACTGAGTTTGAAGGTTAAGGTCGACAGTTAGAGGTTGATCAGAGTTCATCATGAGGATCTGGTAATTGGAGGAACCAAATGGAAGATGTTGAGTGGCTACCTGACCTTCAGGTAGTTGATTAGCTACAAATCCTTGCTGTGCATCCACTTGCTCTTGAGGGGGTGGTGACTGCTGTGGCGGGGGTTGAGAAGGCAAGGGAAGTGGAGGTGCTGATGCTGGAGGAGCTAGAGCACCAAGCTGCAGATACGAAGAATAAGGGGGTTGGGTAACAGTGTGGTAAACAGGAGGTTGGGCCAAAAGAGGAGGCATGTCGTATCCTGGATACATGCTACCGGGAGGGAAAAGGGGCCGGTGGGTCTCCCCCCCCCCCCCCCCCCCAAGGAAAACCATAACCCATGGGAGGTTGGGTGTATGGATGAGAGAGAGATCCAACGGTACCGTCTGTTAGTGTCAGTCCAGTCATACTACCATCAGTGATCAAAGCTGCTCTTTTGAATTTGCATATTAGGTGTCTCATACCGAATAAAATTTTACCATTCCGCTAGGTCATGGATTCATTGATGGTAGTAATTTTTATCAATTTTCCCTCGTGAGGTACTTGCTGATTTTCCTCCCTATGGTCTTCAGTCATTAGTCTCTTTCATTCTCAAAATCATATCAGTAGGTCATAGGATGGGTCTCATTAGTCTCTAAGGTTTCACCACGGTCAAATTAATGAGTTAAGTGTCAATAAAGATCAGCAAGGTCATGAGGAAGTCAATAATTACAAAGGCACAACACCAGGAAGACCAAAGATATCATTTATTCTGTTTGGTGCAATTTTCACCTCAAAACCATGTTTTGAGGTGAAAATATAATACTTTGCTTTTCAGTCACAATTCAGAAGTTGTTATCTCCACAAAGTAATGTCCCTGCCTTCAGAGAAGTTTTTCACAGCATGTTCGGTTCCAGATCATCTTCTAAGCAGATCCATCAGAAAGAAATCGGAAAAAGCTTTCCAACAGTATACTACTCTCTCAAAACTGACTTATGAATTGAATTTTATGTTTAAGTGAAGTAAAAGCCCTCTATTCCCTAAGCTCCCCCCTATGTCCCATTTTTCCTTTTAACTTTATGTTCATTTCCCTTTAAAAACCCCTTTTTTCCCGTTTCCGATCATAAAAATCGCATCACAAAACTTGGAATACATATGCGATCCGATTAAAACCACTTCCTCTTTTCCACACCCATAGACCTTATAAGCAAAGTTATATCATATATAACCCCCCCCTCCATATAAACCACTTCCCCACCACGCATATAGTCAAAACTTTATAATGTAAAGTTTAAAGTTTTATTTTATAAATCGCAATCGCAAAACTCTTTCGATCGCAACATCTATATGAAGAGCTCCGATCAGTCCATCGCAAACACTTGCGATGCGATTGATCACACAGAACTCCGATCATCACAATCGCAAGGCCTGCCTCGACTCTTCCGATTGCAACATCCCCTGATTGATCCAGCAACGTCGATATTCCTCCGCCAATCGGACATTCCAATCGCAATGTTTTCCGATCGCAACATCCCCCGATTGATCCAGCATCGTCGATCTTCCCCGTCGATCGGACGACTCTCATCTAATGGCACCATCGCAATCGACGCTTCCATAAGTCCCTCTCCGATCTCGACATCCTCCGATTGCGACTCCCGATTCCCATCCGACCGTTGATTACCCCCGCCGATCGGATGGCCCACAATGAATCACATCTCCTCCTCCGATCGCATTGCAAACCCCTTATGTTCCGTTGCGATTGCGATCACTCCCGATCTCCGATTGCGATTGGCCCTTGGGTCCCACCATCAGTACTTCCACCCGTACATATAATAAAGGCCTTTTTCCTTTGTTAAACCCGAAAATTTGGTTTTAAATTATATGCAAAAGGTTTCCCCCCCAATCGCATCATAAATATTATATGCACCATCCCGCTCCTCCTCCCATTCCAATTGTGATTTGCGATGGCGCTGTTATATTTTATTATATGTCATATATCCCTCCGCCCTTCTCTGAAACTCCGACTGTGATTATACTATTGTTTTAGATTCATATCTCTGCCCCGCTCCCGATTCCGATTGCGATTTTTATATGACTCCTGCCTCTTTTCCCTTCCCTTTTCCCATTTAAAAATGCATTTTTCCCTTCACGAAAGCATAAATTCAATTCAATTTATTTCAAACGGCAGATTAATAAAAATTCAATTTGCTTCAAAGGGGCTAAAGGGAAGCAAAACGTCAGAGGCCGAGAAACAAAATGTAACAGTCACATCTTCAGTTACGATTCCTCCTCCTCCCATCGATATATATTCCCACAAATTATGTCTATTTATTGTAAATTCCAATCATTTGTAAAGGATCTGAGTTCTGGGAAAAGTGTGGAAGAAAAACTCTGCGCTCCATTGTACAGTATTGGCAGGGAATTAATAAAATTATGCAACTCTGATTTGTGGGATTCATGTGATATGAGTTTTAGCATATGTTTCTCTTCTGTGTTTCATACGTACATTGTTATGTTTCATCATTCATTTATAAACATTTCCAGTTGAATGTTTCCAAGTTAGAAAGGTAGAATCCATCTTATATGATCTACCTTGGGGACTCATTCATACTGAGTGTGTTTTCTTCTGTTTGAAAAGGATCCATGTATTATGCCCTTTTCAGCTCCTCAACAGTCTTCCCATTTCGCCTTATTTCAATTTGATTGTTAAACCTCTTGCTTGCCTTGCCCCATGAAATATCCTGTGTCCTTGATTTAATTCCTCAGCTCATGCTGTCCTGTTGTCCCATACATCCCTGAAAATTCAGTCATTTATCAAAACCCTTTTCATAGTCATATATCTATCCTAAAATCAGTTTATTAGCGTGTTATTGAATATCTATTCTACGGAGAGAGCCCTCTCCTGTCCTTGTAGGGCTAGCTACAAGGCTGAGCGTGGTTTAGTTGTTACCCTGATTTGCCTTTTTTCAGCCTAAGGTTCAGATTGGGTGGTAACACTGTCGGCGGCATGAGGTGCCCTCAGTGCGTTGGCACCACCGGGTCTAGGGAGATGAGGTAGAACGGTATAAACATAACCCGTCTGAGCGTATATCAGGTCATATTTTAATGCCATTTGGAGGGCGATTTCTTCGGTTTGAGGAAAATGCAATGCGACATCTTTCCCGATAGGAGGCAAGAGAGATCTAAGGAACCAGTCCATGTAGACACGGTCTTCGAAGGTATGGGATTGACATAGGCTCTTTCTTCTCCGCCATTCCTAGACATGATTAGATAGGCGGGTCACAGATGATTGACGGAAAGAATTCAAAAGTTCGATACCAATGTCATAACGAAGGGGAAGCTGGATGTAAGATAAAAAAGCCCGGGAAAGAGTCGCAAAGGTGGTATCAGAGGAAGTGGCTTGATCAACATACCACTTAGAAGCTGCTCCTGTAAGTGTTCGTTGGAACAACTGAAGATGGACAGAGTCATCGGTAATCGAGTTAGATGAACACCACATGTGGAAATATCGAACATGATTTGAAGGATCTTCTCCAGCAAGGCCTTCAAACTTTGGGATCTCGGAAGAGAGCTTTGTCGGCATAGCAGGCCAACTAGTGTCATGGTGTATAGGGTCGTTTATCAACCGGTCCAAATCGGGGAGGCTGAGGCCTGCCATGAAGGGGAGAAAGGGCGCAACCGAGGTAGTTCCTGTGGCAGTTATGCTAGTAGCATTCCTGGCAGTAGGGCCGGGATTACTGCCAGCGTTAGGCCCTGGACCAGACATAGTGAAGGTGACAGGGGGAGAACCAAAAGTAAAAATAAAACCCAATGAATCAGAAGAGGATTCAGAGTGCGGACTCGGAGGAGGACTAACTCGACTACGGCAGGAAGGAGTAGGTCGACCAACCAGAAACTGAGGGTGAAGGCCAAGAAGTCTCCGGGATATACGCCTTGGGGGCACAATGATGATGGCACAAAGGGAAGAAGAATGACCAACAAGGGCAGGGAGGTGCAGAATCAAGTGATTAAAATGTCGAAACAAGGGCAGAGAGGTGCAGTGTCAATTGATTTTAAATTCTTGGTCCAACGGTATTAACCAGGCTCTTCTTCGCTTAGGGTGAGTGTGTGGCATGCGTTAATTTTAATTTTTAAACGCAGACATTTTGAGAGCAAAAGAAAAAGTGTGTTGTGTAACTCAAAATAAACCTGCAGATAACAGTATATAAAACTGTAATAACAGAAAATTAATAGCTAACAATGCATCAATCTAACCCAAGAAGGTGGGTCTCTCAAAAACTAGTCTAACAGAGGGAAAAAATCTAGTCAAAACACACTGAAAATAAGCCAATAGATCTAAGGTCGGGAGGGATAGGGATCTAAAGGATAAATGTGCTAAAAAGAGGTGCAGAAAATAGCAAAGAGACAGAGGCAAGGTTGTTGTGAAAGAGGAGGAAAAAAGCTAAAGGAAGTAGGGAAAAGGAGGTGACCCTAAAGGCAAACCAAAACAAAACTATATGAGGTGATTTGGATGGAAAAATAGCTAATCGAAAAGAGATCTGAAGAGGAGGGATTAGATCTGTAAAAGAACTGGCTAAAACTCTGAAAATTTAGACACCTGTAACAGCTAAAACTCTTCCACAAAAAGTGGAGGGTGCTGAAGCCCTAGGGGGCTATTTTCCCACTTAGTTGAGCAAAACAGACCAAGAACAGGTCTAAACAGGCGGAGACGGAGGCTGGAAAACCCTGACATAAGCTTCAAACAAACCCAAAAAACTTTAAGAAAATCTGCAGAAAAAAGTGCAGGTCGCACGTTCTGACCCATTTTCTATCCAGGTCGTAGTGTTGAGGCTGAAAAGTGTGTCCTGCAGTCCAGGTCATAGGTTCTAGGCCAAAAAGTGTGACCTGCAGCTGCGGGTCTCTCGGCGGCAGATGCAGAAAAAGTTGTCGTCTCAGTTGCGGCTGATGTCTGTTACCTGCGCAATAGGGCCAGAAACACACGGAAGTTAGAAATTTTAATGTTTTAGGGTTTTAGAGGTGAAAAACACCATAAAAATAGGAAAAACAAAAAGCTGAAGAGAAACCCTAGGGTCTGAAACAGCTGGATATGCAGGAATATAAAAAACGACATCGGTCATAAATGAAAACCCGTGTGGAGTCACCAATAGTTAGGATGAATATTTAGTGTATATGTAAGAAAAAATACCCTTTTATTTGTGCATAACAAACAGCCCTAACATCAAAAGATGGCTGCTAATATCTTCATATCTACAAAAAGGTGATCAAGACAAATACTGCAAATATCTAGATCTATGCATAAAAGACATTAAACAGCAAGTAAAATAAGATTTTCTCCATGCATCCCATAGACAAGACAATAATTATGTTTTAAAGAATTTTATATTAATGGCACCTGGGAGGAAAACAAGAAGGATGTTACCAGTTCTCCTCAATGGAATGGGTTCTTGAAAGTCCTCAACATTTCAGATCTAAAATTTTTCTCTCTTGTTAGTGTAGAAAACCCATACAAAATATAGAACTCAAAGGGAGCTCACAAAGAAAAGATAAAAAATATGACAATGATAATGGCTCAAAGTCAGACCAAGAGTAAAGATCCAGAGTGATCTCATGGGCAACAAAAGGTGATGAATGTTAGGAAAAACCCTTCTATTTATAGAAAAATATTAGGGTAGTCTAGAACTTGGTGCATGAATAAAATATTATTAACCAAATTCTAGAACCACCTTTTAGGAGTATTTTATTATATTTGTTGGAGGGGAAAGGATTTTGACTTGGGTCAAATCCTTTATTTGTAAATAATAAATAAATAAATGATTTATTTATTATTTTTAAGGAAATGGTGGGAATATAATTAAATAAATAATTATTTATTTAATTATTTATAAATGATTTAGTCAAATTTAACTAGGAATATTATTTAAATAAGGTTTAAATAACTTATTCCTAGGAAATAATCAATTAAATAAGGATTTATTTAATTAATTTCCTTGTTTTGGGTTAAATATGACCAGGAATAATAATTAAATTGATGGTTAACTAATTATTCCTTGAGGAAATACAAAAAAATATAGATTTGTTTATTATTTCTCTTTGGGGTTTCCTGTTTAGACCATAAACAACTTAATAAAGGTGTTTTACTAAGTTATTTCACATAGTGAAAGCAATTTTACTTAGGGTAAAATTGGTCTTACATGGTGTACTAGGGTCCATCTAATGATAATAGGTTAGATGACTAAAAAATGGTGTAACAATTGTTATGTAGGCTCTGGTTATATTGTGACCCCTTAGACTCCTATATATAGAAAGTAGGTTTTGTCATTTTAATCATCTAAGAATTATTCATTTATGTAATGTAAAGTAGGTTTCCCCCTCGAAGAGGCTGATTTCTAAGTTGTTGATATATTTTTTCTTCCATTTTGTGAGTTGGTTGCAAAACATATTTTTTTTAATTTATTTCTATATTTAGTTTTAATAACGCTATATTATTTATGTTATATGGTTAAGGTGTATATATACATTATCGGCTTCATTTGTTTTGTACGCTAGTCAAATAAAATAATAGGTAATTAAAATTAATTAAATAATAATAATTACAAATTAATTAACCTAACCAAGTTAATTAGTTAAAATTAATTAAATAATTATATTTACATATTGAAATTAATTAAATTAACAAGATAGAACTAAAATATATTTTTTACATAATTAAGCCCATGCAGTGAGAATCACTCACACTTTGGACAAGCGTTATTTTCAAACCGTAAATCTAAACTCAGCAAAATTAGAGTTGTTGGGAAGTTAGCAAGAAACCACACACAATGAAACAATTAAAGTGAAAACTAAGAAAAATTAAAATCCCGCAAAATTAACAAAATCAAAGCATGAAAGGAGCGATATGCCCAAAATTTACATAGACAGTCCCCATAAATTTTGTAAAAAGAATTAGCCGGGGGGGGTGGGTGTAGGCCTCAACAATGGCAACCCACGAGGAAGAAACAATTATCTCTAGTTAAAAATATAATGAGTTGAAATTTACCAAAATGTTGAAATGATGAATTTTATCAAGCATACAGACACTAAAACATTTCTCATGGGTCTCACATTAATTGATAAAGAAATATAAGTTCTAAAAAGATAAGTACTTGAAGTAGATTGAGTTTAAAACCATGAATCCATTTTTTTTAAATAGTTAATTTTAAATTTACCTCATGCGAGTGATAAAAGAGATACATATATGAATTTTGTTGAAAATTTAGTAAGGGGTGGATTCTTTTACTTTTGTCTTAGTCAAAGATATTAATTCGAATTTAGTCTCATATTTGTTTGAGTTAGCTTTCAGTTAACATGTGTGTTATTATGAATCTCAATTCCAAGCGTACGAAAAAAGAACACTTTAGCTGTGCATAACAAACAGCCCTAACAGTGAATATGGCTACCAATATCCTCAGATCTGCAGTTAGGTGATCAAGATAAATGCTGCAAAAATCTAGATCTATGCTTTAGAAGACATTAAGCAGTAGAAAAAACAAGATCTACTCCATGCATCCAATAGACAAGACAAGAATATGTTGAATGAATTTTGTATTAATGGCACTTGGGAGGAAAACACAAGAGGGTGTTCCCAGTTCTCCTCAATGGGATGGGTTCTTGTAAGTCCTTAGCACTTCAGATCTAAAATTCCTCTCTTGATGGTGTAGAAAACCCAGACAAAATGGTAGCAAAATATGACTATGATGGTGGATCAATAGTCAGACCAAAAGTATAGATCCAGAGTGATCTTTAGGCAACAAAAGGTGGTAAATGAATGGGAAAACCCTTCTATTTATAACAAAATATTGAGTTAATCTAGATATTGGTGCATAATTAAGATATTGTTAACCAAATCAAGATCCAAATTTTATGGAATATTTTATTATATTTGTTGGAGGGAAAAGGAATTTGACTTGGGTCAAATCCCTTTATTTGTAAATAATAGATAAATAAATGATTTATTTATTATGTTAAGGATGTGGTTGAGTAATAATCAAATAAATAATTATTTATTTAATTATTTAAAGGTGCTTTAGTCATATTTAACAAAGAATTACTAAATAAGGTTTAAATAATTATTCTTAGAAAATAATAAGATAAATAATGATTTATCTAATTAATTTCCTTGTTTTGGGTTAAATATAACCAGGAATATTAATTAAACTATTGTTTAACTAATTATTCCTTGAGGAAAATCAAACAAATATAGATTTATATAATATTTCCTCATGGGATTTCCTGTTTAGACCATAAACAACTTATTAAAGGTGGTTTACTAAGTCATTTTCATAGTGAAAGAAATTTTACTTAGGGTAAAATTGGTCTTACATGGTGTACTTGGGTCCATCTAATGATAATAGGTTAGATGACCAAAAAATGGTGTAACAGACTGCCCCCTAGTGTGCGAGCGTTAAGATCTAATCGTATGACCAAAGTACGTTGTAAGAACTCAATCACTAGACATCGAAGGGGAAGTCAAAGAGAGAGAAGTATAAGGTAGACCAAAGTACTGAAAGAACTAGACCCTAAGGAGGCGAGACTTGTAGGTGCGACAAGTCTCTTTGATGAGTAAGTATCTGTGCTATAGGCAACGGGAGAGGCATACCTATGCCTACCGAGGCAAAGTACAAAAAAATAAGGCATCCAGTAAACAAAGGGACTGAACAATATAGTACATGCTGGCATAAACATGAGCCTGATAAAAAACACGATAATGAATCCCACAACATATTGTGCCTGGGATAACAGCCAGGACTTGTACAATGATATCTGAGTACATGAGATATAAATACAACCCAAATGCCCCTGAAAATAGGAAAGGGCTCTGAAAATCTGAATGATACATGCAAACAAAAAGGTGTTGCAAGCGGCTGAGGCTAACATCATCAAATGTATGGAGCTACATCAAAGGTTGTAATGAAGAGGTCATCCGGGTATGTGGGGGGCTACCTGTAGGGCCACCCCCTCATGAGGGCTGAGACATTTCACACACACCCGGGAATCACTAATATCAGTTGTTGCATCACTGAACCATCAAGTATACAGATCTTGATCATGCTGAAATGAGTTGGACCTGAGAAACAATCAAGTCAAATGGAAATAAGGAGTCCCTTTGCCTAATCCGAGGCACTGAACAAGAGTGGAAGATGGAACCAAGTTACATCGCCCTTTAGACCTGTCTTCTGGAATGAATGAGCTGATGTCGATAGAAGGAGGTCCGCCATAGGTGAGGCAATAAGGGATCATCAACTAAGGCACGAGAGAAAATAGTAGAGCGACTGAAAAACTGACACTAATGACGGTGATGAAATGGGGGGGTACTGAGTAGCGAACGAATGACTTCCCTTATTGGAGCATAAAGGGCGTGGATGACCTGGCAGCGACTGACACAATATCATAAGGGATAGGGGATAGTGGGACTAAAGGCCATAATGTGCGAAAAAAGATAGGGACCAAGCAATGAAGGATGGAGGACTATAGTGGGATGCAAAGGGACTCAGGATAGACTCCATGAATGCAATGATGACTCAACTCGAATTCTCTAAACAAGGGTGACTCAATGGTGCTTCCACACAG
This sequence comes from Pinus albicaulis, assembly GCA_034641835.2. Lineage (NCBI taxonomy): Eukaryota > Viridiplantae > Streptophyta > Pinopsida > Pinales > Pinaceae > Pinus > Pinus albicaulis. The sequence goes on along the minus strand of JAXQQM020089990.1, from coordinate 154,142 downwards.
AAAAGGTCCAATGGGGACCATAAAAACATGAGTACAAGATGGTAACTCACCACGAAATTCGACATAAGCGTGGACAAGTATGGAGGCAAAGTGGTGCCCCCAGTACGAGTGTTGCAAGTGAAGAAATTTGATTTTGAGGAGGGGTGAAGTGACCCTTCTTGGATAAAATGTGTCTTGGTGAAGTATCAAAACACAAAAAGCATGAGATGGCTACCTAAAGAAAATAAAACATGCTTTCCCAGAAGGAAATGCTAAGGGTAATATCTCTTCAAATAGAGTACATTGTGAGGATTGGGAAGGGGATGGCCTTCAAATTCCTCTAATAGATATGCTCCCCGACCTAAATCCTTACTGATAATGTAAGGTCCTAGCCATAATGAGTCAAAATTCCCATGACCAAGTACATCATGGGCTTGGTAATACACCAGAACAAGATTTCCTTCATGAAAAGTACTAGGGTGGACTTCTTGGTCATATTGAGCTTTGGTGCATTTCTTAGCCGCCTCAATGGTTTTCAATGCAACATGACGGTCTTCGGAAGCATGCTCAAGCATGATAAGTCATCGTTCTAAAGGTTGGGTGTCAGGGAGAAGTTCGACGGCTAGATGAAGAGAAGGGATTTCACACTTGATCGGTAAGACTGCCTCCTCTTACAAAACAAGGTGGAAAGGATTAAACCCAGTGGCGGTTTTAACAAAATTTTGGTAGGCCCACAAAGCAGGGAAGTGCATAAGGTGCCAGTTGGTTTTGTGCTTATTCACCATCCGTTGAAGCATGGTTTTAAGAATTTTATTGACTGCTTCAACTTGGCCATTACCTTGGGGGTAATAAGAGGAGGAATATTAGTGCTCAAAGCCCAACAGTGAGGATAGCTCATGCCATATCTCATCTTCAAAATGTCGGCCATGGTCAGAGACCAATTGTTTTGGAACTCCGAATGGAGCAATCATGTGGTTAAAGAAAAATAGGGCTGCGGTAGCTACCGTGTTGTTAAACGTTGGCATGGCCTCAACCCATTTGGTGAAATAGTCAATTGCCACGATGATATACTTATGGTTACCAACCGATGACGGTCGACACTCCATAAATTCTATGGCCCACTTACAAAAGGGACCAGTTGAGATGACAGGATGGAGGGGAGCCAGAGGGGCTCATGCCTTAGGGGAAAAATGTTGGCAATTGGGATAGTGTTTGACTGCCTCAATGAAATCACCAAAGAGAGAAGGCAAAAATTACCCAGCGCGCATGATTTTCTGAGCAGTGGCCAGACCGGAGAGGTGGCCACCACAAGCACCGCTATGACAATCATTGAGGACTTTTTCTACTTCAGCGTGTGTGAGCCAACGACAAAGGACAGAGTCTACATTGCGACAATAAAGGTCGTCACCGATAAGAAGGTAGCGGGGGGCCTGGTGTCAGATATGTCGTCGAGCATCATGGTTAAGATGGAGGGTGAACTTCTAAGTTCGCAAATAAGTGATGATGTCCCCATACCAAGGGTCATCAGTGGTAATGGAAAATAAATGTTCATTGGGGAAATTATCATTAAATGGAGGAACCTGCGTACCTGTAGGTAGTTCAGAAATGATTTCGGCGAGGGCTAAACCTTTCTTACTTTTTGGTGTGACAAATTCAAGATCGAATTCATGTAGGATCACGATCCAATGGGCATACTTCCCACTAATGATTCAACGACTCAATAGGAAGGCCACGGGGTTGGAATTAGTCATGGCCTTGGTGGAATGCATGAGGATGTAATGACGAAGTTTCTGGATCGAGAACATGACAACCAATGCTAATTTCTCTTCGTGTGAGTAGGATATAGGAGGTCCTACCAGGTTCTTACTGACATAATAGATAACATTCTCAATTCCACTTTCATCTTCCTGAATAAGGACTCCAGCGACCGAGTGGGTGGAAGCGAAGATATACAAGATGAAATCCCTATCAAAGTTAGGGGGAAAAATCAAGGGTGCGGATGTGAGAGCATGCTTCATGGCATCAAAAGAATTTTGAGCATAGGAATCCCATACAAAGGGGATATTAGAGAGGAGAATTCTAAGGAATCCATGCGCAGTGGTGGCAGAGTCAGGTACGAACCGGCAAAGGAAATTAGCTTTGCCTTGGAGGCTTTTTAACTGGCGTAAAGTATGGGGGATAGGAAGCTCAAGGATGGCTTGAACTTTTAATGGGTCAAGCGTGATGCCATCTTTAGACACAATGAAGCCTAGAAGCCGGATGGTAGGCACACAAAAGACACACTTTAGCGGATTAAGGCAGATATTATACTTGCGACATCGGAGAAAGACAATACGCAGAGCATGGAGGTGTTGCGCCCGATGTTTAGAATGCACAGTAAGGTCATCTAAATAAGCAAGGATAATATGAGCCAGGTCATGGAAACATTAATACATAGCCCGCTGAAAAGTGGCTTCTGCGTTTTTAAGGCCGAATGGCAGGACTCGATAGGCAAAGGTTCTCCACGAACTAATGAATGCGGTTTTGATTTGATCAGCACGACGAATAAAAATTTGGTTGTACCCAGAGAAACCATCCATAAAGGAAAGAACCTCATGCCCCACACACTCATTAATGATTTGGTCAATGAATGGTGTGGGGAAGTTGTCTTTGGGACAAGCTTTGTTCAGATCGCGAAATTTAGTGCAGACACGAATGGTGCCTTGTTTCTTGAGAACAGGAACCGGATTGGACACCCAAGTGGTGTATTCAATGGGATAGATAAAGCCAGCCTGCTTGAGCCTATAGATTTTGGCTTTGACAACTTCTCTTCAGGAAGGATTCTTGGGTCTCATCTTTTGATGGACAGGATTGGCATCAGGCCATGTATCGATATGGTGTTTAACAATGGCAAGATCAAGTTTGGGCATTTTTGAATAGGACCAAGCAAAAATATCACAGAATTATTTGAATATCTTGGTGTAAGCCTCAACTTCTACCAGGGTGCAATGGGCGCCCAAGGTGATATTTTCTTCTATCCCTGGTTTGCTAGAAATGTCAATTTTAATGGTAGGAGAGATATTGGCCATATTTCCTTCTTCGAAAACATCAGGTGCAGGGATGGGATTTATAAACCAATCAACCTCATCGGGAATGAAGTCTTTAGTTTCCATAGCATATTGGTCATGGGACTTCTATGGGAGGAAGTATGCACGATGGTGCAAATCATCCCACGAAAAGTCAGGTTTGGTCATAGCTTCCGTAATGTCTTCATCGGAATGGAAGATGGGGTGAATGGAGGAAGAGAGACCTCCTGATGTGGTAGATTGACCTGACTCATCATCATGTGAAGAAAGGCTCACATGCACAACATCATGGGGGATGACAGAAGAGTAAGCATATAAAGGATCTACTGATGTTGAGCCTAAGGTGATCGTTGAAGGAAGGTCAGGCGAAACATCAGGGGAAGTCTCTAAGGGGACTTCTACCGAGGGTCTCATGGATGATGATAGGTAGAAAATGTGGGCTGAAGGCTCCGTCGTCTTAACATCGAGAGGTGGAATGTCACTGGGAGCAGGCAGATCCTCCGATTATGCTGGAGAAAAACTCGCAGACAAGTGAGAGGTGGACTTGTCATGCTTGGCCTTGAATTGGCGGAATGCTTCCAAAGAGGAGTGATACTCTTCAAGGCAGGGACAGAGGTGGGTGTAATGGCCATGGAAATCACACAAATCACAGGGGTGATTGGTGCGCAAAGTTTTTAGTTTCAGAACTGAATCAGGTATAGTGACATAAACCTCAGGGATATCAGACTCCGGAAATGTCTCATTGACCATGGACTTAAGGTGAGGTAACTATGGACAAGTGTGGGTGGCGTGACTGAAAACATCACACAAAGCACACTGGATAGTGCATTTTGGCGGTTGAGGAGGGGCAAGATTTTTCGGAGTGGCCTTGTCTTTGGTTGCCCCTATGCGAGCTTTGCCCTTCTTACCCGAAGCGGTCGCAACAAGAGGTGGTTCCTGTTGAGGTGGCTGAGGCACTGCTGCAGTGGGAGAATTCATGGGGACTGGTTGAACTGGGGTCAAATCAAGATAAGGTTTGGGTTGACCAGGCGAGGTAGCAGCTGGAGGATCAAGGTACCAAACGGGAATCCCGAGGGTCAAGTTAGGAAGAGAGAGGGTGGCCATGACAGGTGTCGTATAAACTCTTGGTTTAGGAGCTAGGAACGGTATCTAACCGGAGGGGAAATGGCCAGGTAGGACGGCAACTAAATGGTTAAGGCATAGAGGGACCATTCTAGGATGGTAGAGAGGCTCATGGATACTAGCTGAAGGGCCACAAGAAGGAGGTCCAGAAGGTTGAATCGAAGTGTTAGGTCCCTATATCACTAGTATAGCCCCTTATTATTGTTAGTGTAAACCCCTTATTTTTATTATTGTACCCTTGTAACCCCCATTTTGTTATTATTGTGCCCTTAAATTATTATTGTTAGGTCGGCTAGGATTACATTGTGGCCCACTAGGATTACATTATGGCCCCAGGGACTCCTATATATAGAAAGGAGGTTTTGTGAATTGTATCATCCAAGAATTGTTCATGTATGTAATGTATTGGAGGTTTCCCCCTCAAAGACGCTTATTTCTAAGGCGTTCATATCTCTTTTCTTCTATTTTTGGAGCTGGTTACACAACATTTGGTATCAGAGCTTTGGATTCTAGGGTTTCGCTGCTCCAAACAGGTCATCGTGGCATATTCGCTATAACTTTTTTTCTACGAAGTTTCAGAAGCTGAAATTTTTAGGGTGCGAAGAACAAATCCTGAGGAAGCTTGTATAAAAATTTCAGAGCTTGGTTCACAATATTTTTGGCGATATGAACTATGAAAGGTAGTGCTTTTTCAGGCTCCTGAATTTCATCTCAAAGAGGTGATCGTGGGAAAAGTTCAATAACTCTCTCTCTGAAGATTGGATTGGAGTGCCGTCAAAATTGGTTGCAAGTACACGGCCTGTAGTTTCTTTGCTATCAATTTCAGAGACAAAGGACAAAACAGTGACACGAGGCAAGTCGTACAAGTTCGCTCTACTGAACCAGTCCAGAATTAGGTCATTGTGGGAGATTGGACACAACTTTGTCTTGGAGAATCCAAATCAGGTCAGACCTGTGGCATTTGAAAGAAGCTTCAGAGGGCTACTACAGGGCTGAATTTCAGATATCGAAAATTTTCAATTACAGAGATAATTCAATTTCAATATCGATCTCCTAAAAGCTAGTAAAAGGTGTGTATTTTTTTTCCGAATTGCATAAGTCTTGTTTGAAGAATCAAGTTGAATTGATTCCAAGGGCATCTTGTAGAATAGATATCAATATTTGATTCTAAAATGGCCCCTAAAAAGAATTCAACACCCATTAAGCCTTCACAAGGCTCTACTATGACTCATGAAGATGAAGAATTGCAACATGATCTATCAAAATTACAAGAGCAAATGCAACAGTTTTCACTCTCGCAAAGAGCAACAAAAAATGAAATGGAAGTTTTGAAGAAAGGAATGGAAGTGAAGATGGACGGTTTGAAGAAAGGCATGGAAGTTAAGATGGATGACATGAAAGACAACATGGAAAACATGAAGAGTGATCTAAAAGAATACATGGAAGGCTTGATGACAAGCTTAAAACCAGAAATGATTCCTAATGGCGGAAATATAGGAGAAGAACCTCCTGATGAGAACAAAATAAATGTTAATCATGATTCCATAAACTCGAATATTGGCGGGAAGAACCACCATATTCCAAAAATGGATATGAGGAAGTTTGATGGAAAGGATCCTGTAACATGGATACTACAGATGGAGCAATATTTTGATCTCCATAACGTAAAAAACACACAAAAGGTACGCATTGCAACTTTACATTTAGAACAAAATACATTTGTATGGTATCAATGGCTTTGCTCCCGTAAAAAAATTGTCACTTGGTCAATTTTTACGGAGGAAATGATAGCGCATTATGAGGATACAAAGAGCAACACCTTCTTTAGCCAATTGATAAATCTTAAACAAAAGGGTTTAGTGGGGCAGCACATTGAGGACTTCCAAAAATTGAATATAAGGGTAACTGATATTCCAGAGGAACACAAGATCGATCTCTTCATAGGCACTTTAAAGGATAACATCCAACATGAAGTTCGCGTTTTGGAACCGAATTCATTGGAGAAGGCATTCAGGTTGGCAAGAAAAGTTGAATGTAAAATAATGGCGACAAGGAAGCCTACCACTCAATTCTATAAAGAAGGAAGTGTTGCTACGCCTGGATTTCCACAACCTACAAGGTTGACACCACAACAATTGGAAGAAAAAAGAGCAAAAGGGCTTTGCTACAGTTGTGATAGCAAATACACTAAAGGTCATAAGTGTCCTGAGAAGAAATTATTTTACATAGATTGTGAAGAGGAAGAAGAAAATGAACAAGAAGAGGATATACACCAGGAACCAACCCTAGAAGAGGAAGAAATGAATCCGACCATGTCGTGTAATGCACTGGCAGGAATTACCACTCCTCAAACTCTCAAGATAGAAGGACATATCAAGAAGAAAAGGGTAATAGTGTTGATTGATTCAGGTAGCACCCATAATTTTATTCATTATAAGGTAGCCAAAGAATTAAATTGTTTCCTATACCCAGCACCAGAATTTCAAGTGATGGTTGCAAATGGAGGAACTATAAATTGCTCTGGAAAATGCCATAATATCAAGCTAACCATGGGGGAATATGTATTGACTAGTCCAATGCTTTCCATTCCTATGGGAGGTGCTGATGTGGTACTAGGAGTACAATGGTTACAATCTTTGGAGACGGTAGCTTTTAATTTTCAAGAACTTTTCTTGAAATTTTTTTCAGAAGGAAAGGAAGTCGAATTACGGGGTATTGAAGGGAAGCCAGGAAGGATAATAAGCTCTAATGTCATGACAAAGCTTCTAAAGAAAGAACAACGAGGCGTAATTGCACAATTATGCTCACTAGAAGTTCTAACATCAAAATCATCTATTTCTGCAGATCTCCAACAAGTCTTGGAAAATCATTCCAAGGTGTTTGAAACTCCCAAAGGACTCCCACCTATTCGTGATCATGATCATGCTATTCATTTGATTCCAGGAAGTGTTCCTCCAAACATCGAGCCTTATAGATATCCTTACTTCCAAAAGAGCGAAATTGAACGTATGATTGCAGAAATGTTAGAGGCGGGTATAATTCAACCTAGTCAAAGTTCTTTCTCTGCTCCTGTAGTATTGGTACACAAGAAGGATGGATCATGGCGAATGTGTCGGGATTATAGGGAGCTTAATAAGCTCACCATTAAAGATAAATTTCCCATTCCTGTGATTGATGAATTATTGGATGAATTACATGGAGCAATTTATTTTACCAAGTTGGATCTTCGTTCGGGATATCATCAAATTAGAATGAAGACTGAAGATATTCCAAAAGCAGCATTTCGAACTCATGAGGTCCATTATGAATTTTTGGTCATGCCTTTTGGCCTTACCAATGCACCTTCTACATTTCAAGGGTTGATGAATTCCATTTTCAAACCCTTCCTTAGAAAAATTTGTGCTAGTATTTTTTGATGATATACTAATCTACAATAGGTCTTGGAAGGATCATGTTCAACATGTTGACAGGGTGCTCAAACTATTGCAGGAGAAACAATTATATGCAAAAACATCCAAATGTTTCTTTGGAGTACAAGAGGTGGAATATCTGGGTCATATTGTATCTCACGAGGGTGTTAAGGTAGACCCTAACAAAATTAAAGCTATTAAGGAATGGAAAGTCCCCACAACCATAAAGAAGTTGTGAGGATTTCTCGGGTTAATAGGGTATTATCGCAAGTTTGTTAAGAATTATGGGAGAATAGCAGCACCCCTAACAACATTATTGAAGAAAGATGCATTTTCATGGACTCCTGAAGCAACTAAGGCCTTTGAACGTCTTAAAGAGGCAATGTGCCTAGCACCGGTCTTAGCTACACCAGACTTCACAAAAAACCTTTATTGTGGAATGTGATGCCTCAGGAAATGGAATTGGTGCAGTTTTAATGCAGGAAGGAAGACCCATTGCTTTTGAAAGTCGTCCAATCAAAGGAAAGTATTTAAAGAAACCTATTTATGAGAAGGAAATGTTAGCAATACTGCATGCACTAAAGAAATGGTGAACTTACCTAATGGGAAGACACTTCAAGGTAAAAGCTGATCATGATAGTCTTAAACACTTTTTGGAACAAAGACTATCTTCAGAAGAGCAGCAAAAATGGGTCACAAAGATGTTGGGTTATGACTTTGAAATAATCTACAAAAAAGGAAAAATTAATGTTGTTGCAGATGCACTCTCAAGAAAGAATGAAGAGGTGGAAGCATTGCTTTGTGCCATTTCTATTATCCAACCAGATTGGATAACCGAAGCAAGAGATGAATGGAAGGAGGACAAAGATGTATGGACACTCATTCAAAAGTTGCAGCAAGATCCTAGTACATCTGATACATTTAGTTGGAAAAATGATTCCTTATGGTACAAATATCGCTTATATCTTTGCAAGAATTCCCAACTAAAACAAAAGATTCTTCTGGAATTGCACACTTCTCCTTTAGGAGGACACTCAGGATTTTTAAAAACTTACCACAGGGTGAAGAAAGAATTTTTTTGGGATGGCCTTAAATCTGATATTCGAAAATTTGTGGTGGAATGTTTGGTTTGCCAGCAGAATAAAGTGGAAACAATTAAGACCCCAGGACTTCTACAACCTTTATCCATTCCAAGTCAACGTTGGGAGGAGATTTCAATGGATTTTATCACAGGTTTACCTAAGTCCGAAGGAAAGAGTGTCATCATGGTGGTAGTTGATAGACTTACCAAGTATGCACACTTTTGTGCATTATCTCATCCATTAAAAGCAAGTACAGTTGCTACTACATTTATGGACAGAATTCAAAAGCTACATGGAAGCCCAAGGGTTATTGTGAGCGACAGAGATCCCATTTTTACTGGAAATTTTTGGACGGAGTTATTTTCTTGTTTGGGTACTCAATTAGCTCAGAGCTCATCTTATCATCCTCAATCTGATGGTCAAACTGAGATCGTAAATAAATGTTTGGAAGGATATCTTCGTTGTTTTGTATCTGATAAACAAACACAATGGGTCAAGTGTTTACCTCTTGCTGAATGGTGGTATAACACTTCCTTCCATACTGCAGCAAAAATGACCCCATTTATGGCACTTTATGGATATCATCCACCATCCATCACATCATCTTTAAGGGAAAATTCGAAGGTTCAAGCGGTGGAAGATCACATCGAGCATCAGCAAGAATTTCTCCAACTCTTAAAGGATAACCTGAATTTGGCACAAAATCGAATGAAACAACGGGCATATCAACATTGCAGCGAGAGAAGTTTTGATGTAGGAGATTGGGTATTTTTACGGCTACAACCATACAAACAAATGTCCCTCAAGCAAGCTAAGAAGGATAATAAATTATCGCCAAAGTACTATGGTCCTTACAAGTTGTTGCAAAAGATTGGTACTATGGCATACAAATTGGAGCTTCCTGCTTCTTCGCGAGTACATCCAGTTTTCCATGTTTCATGCTTAAAGAAGGTTATAGGTGAAAATCTTCCAGTTCAAACAGTATTGCCAGAACTTGATTGGGAAGGGAAAATCATAGGAACCTGAAGCAGTCATGGAAAAAAGAACTCGACAACTACGGAATCGATCAATTTCAGAGTATCTCATCAAGTGGAAGAACTTACCCACTGAAGATTCTGCATGGGAGGATGAGAATTTTATACAGAAGCACCCAGAGCTACTCAAGTGTTGAGGACAACACTTTTTTTGAAGGAGAGGGGCATGTTAGGTCCCTATATCACTAGTATAGCCCCTTATTATTGTTAGTGTAAACCCCTTATTTTTATTATTATACCCTTGTAACCCCCATTTTGTTATTATTGTGCCCTTAAATTATTATTGTTAGGTCGGCTAGGATTACATTGTGGCCCACTAGGGTTACATTATGGCCCCAGGGACTCCTATATATAGAAAGGAGGTTTTGTGAATTGTATCATCCAAGAATTGTTCATGTATGTAATGTATTGGAGGTTGCCCCCTCGAAGTGGCTTATTTCTAAGGCGTTCATATCTCTTTTCTTCTATTTTTGGAGCTGGTTACACAACACGAAGGGCTAGGAGTAGGCTGAGGAGGTTGCTGACTAGCCGAGGTGGGCCGCTTGAGAGCAGCCCGAGACGATTGCATCATGAAATCATTCAATGAGATGGGATTATAGACAGAAGGAGGAAGACCATGGAATGTACCAAGCAATGATGAATCTTTGTAGACTTCGGGTGAAACACTGGTCCAAGGATCGACGGTTTGCTTGTTGGCCATCGAAGAGATAGTGGACTGAGGGGAGGTCTGAGAATTCAGTGCACTGAAATGAGTTTGCAGCTCCTATATCAATTAGATCAGCTCATCTAAGATCTAAATCCAAAAGGAGAGAAAAAAAAAATCAAACTAGGTGGGTTAAATAGATCTCCCACAAATTAGTCTAGCTGAAAATCACCCAAAGAGAGGAGTTGCAGCTATATGCAAATACTACTTCAAAAATAATGCAGATCCACTGAATCAAAGAAATAGACTGATATGAAGGCTCAAATATTAGATTTATAACAGCAAATCAGAGTTACCTTACAACCCATACATTATACAAGAGAAATAATGAGACAATATAGGAGAAATCCTCAGAAATGAGGTGCTACAGCCATAGAAAAAGTCTGTATAAACTCAGCAACGTTATTTATTGGGGCTGAAGCAGAAGTTTATTAATAATAATATCTAGAGAAAATCTTTACATAAAAAAATATAGATATAATTCAGATATGTGTACAAGAAAAGCTCATCTATACATTCCCCTTGGGGTTTTGTGCAAAACATGAGGCACAGAGAGTAGATCTGAGATCTAAAGTTTTAGATCTACAGAATTATTCAGAAATTTATGAATCATAAAATAGGACAGCATATCATATCTAAAACAAACATGGATTGGATGGCCAATCCATGGATCACCACAGTGAGAGGAAGAATCCTAACACCGGAGATCTCTCCTCCAAAGTGCAGACAAAACACCCTGCAACTTCTCCTTTGCAAATAACGCAGTCTAGGGAGAGGAACTACGCTGTAGGCTCTGAGAATGATTTGACCTGATGCCAAGGTCTGGATCTGAAGCTCAATTAGCTAATGCACTCTTTGAGGAGGTTAAAAGACACACTCACTGAGAAGAGTCACTAGTATAGTCTAGATCTGAGCAGATCTAGTGTCTACCACTGCTGCTGCAACTCACAAGGACAACCCAACCCTCAACAGGATCAACACTGTAGGTGTAAGGTGAAGCTTGTCCCAAGCCTGATAGTGGACAAGATGGAACAATTCTCCTGCAAGAGCTGCTCAGGGAAGGAGGTGGGATTCCTAAACAGGAAACCCCCAATGAGGGATGTCTCAGCAGAAAATACCTTCAGAAAATAATAATATTCAACAACCCATTCATGCTGCTCTCCTCTTCCTTTTATAATATTGGAGTCTTGTCAAAACCCTAAACCACTTCATTATTTTAGCTCCTTTCACATGCAGAATCTCCTTCTAGAATTGTGTTGTTCCCCTAGGAGATTCAATGCATCTAGACTGCACTGTAGATATCGTCATGGTTGAATTGGTCAAGTGATCAACCTCTTTCACACTCAAGGTGTCTTCATTTTGACTAGCTAGCTTGATTTCCATTCACATTGAGTTGTCTTTATTTAGGATCCACTCTTTGAGAATAAATGTCGTTGACTTGGTCAAACTTGACCTTGTCCACATAGTTTAGACATTGTTCACACATGTGGATGCTTGATCTGGTTATTTCATGATCCCTTTTCACACTATGAGGGATTTTTATTCATACTTGAGCAATTTATGAGCCTCCTTGCCCATTTATTCATCCATCTATATTTAAAAAGAAAAATTAATATTCCTATTAGCTGTAAGCTAATTTAGGAATATTAAAGTCTCCCCCTCCCAAGTGTTGCTTGTCCTCAAGCAACTGCAAGGGTGCTACAAAATCTCCCCTCCTTCTCTTGTGGCCCCCTCATGCAATAGTCTCCACCACTGCTTCATATTTTCTGCAATAGTCCCATCTTCCAATGGTCCCTTCCCAATGTGCAAGTTGGCCTTTGGTGAATAAATCCAATGGCTCTCATCATGAAGAAATGGAAGGTCTATGTGAAAACCTCCTTGCTGATTCATGGCCTCCTCAAGACAGAAGTGATGGAGAATCTCATTATGCATGAAAGACTCCCATCTCCATGCTATCATCCAAATGAAGTGGATCACCTCCCAGCTTGGCAATCCATAGAAAAGCTCCTCCCCAATACATATGAGAGGCATATCCCTAGAAAACCTATGGCTCACTCGACAAAGAAGCAAGTGCTCTATCATAGTGACCATATAATATCTCATGCTCCCATTGAAGCATGTAGTGCAAAAAGAGTGGGGAACTCCTTCCCCCAAGGACACATCCCACCAATGTGCCTCTCCTCCAACCATTTTCCCAAAAGTAAGAACATTTTCAACATATGGAATCATGATTAGAATCATGCTAGCTGCCATGTATGATAAATGAGAAGGAAGATGTCTCCTCATGTGCAACCAGTGCATTTTTACCCTTAACTACCATAGAATAGGAGATGAAAAGTGCCTCCCCCAACACTTTTTTTCTCCCCCATCCATCTTGAATGCTTGGAGAAGGTGCATCATAGTTGGCGTAAAAGAATCACACCATGAAGAATATAATAACTTTCCAAGACCCTCCAAGGAATGACCTGCATTAACATAGTTCATGGCCTTGAGTGGTCCATGAAACCAATCATAAATAGTGCCCCCTCTTAGCACAATGTCCTGCAAATGAGTGTTAGAAAAATGTAAGCATATAGGAGATACCTCATAACATTCAGGAAGACAAGTTCCCCATATACGTGTTTTGCATCAGTGAGGTAACTCATGGGTGGGTTCCCTCTCACACTCAATGAGTAAGGAGGTGTGAATGATGGCTCTTTCCAAGAGCTATGTTCCTCCTCATCTAACAAATAATCCATGCACTTATTCATATGAGAGTGCTCCTCTTCCTTGAAACCTTCCCATACGAATCCACCTAAGATAGTATGATATGCTCTAATGAACCCAGTGGGTTTGGAAAGCAGGATTTCATAGGTTTCATTTAGTAGTCTCTCCTTGAGCTTGGAGTGTCTAACCAAAAGGATTATAATATAGAAATAAATGACTCCATCAACTACCTTAAACCTCCCATCCATTACTTCCCCATCAAGAATCCCACATGTGAAAAGGTCCTTGGAGTATTCCATCATGAGTTGGGAATCCCAATAAGGATCCAAGCTTCCCAAAAATGACAGCGTTGTAGAGGTCTGAAAGGCAGCCCCTGTCATTGCATGGCTCTCCTATTTGACATGCCTGATGTAAAAATCACATGTTGGAGCATTATAATCTTCCTTTTGCTGCCTCTTTTGCAGCTGATCTTGCCCAAGACAAGATTGAAGCAGATGGAAATCAACTTCCCCTCGGAAAGTCCCTGTCTTCCAATACTTCCTTAATTTGGCCCATGCATGCAAGAGAGTCAACATCCTCTTGTCATTTTCAGAAATATCTTTTATGAATGAAGGTACCATGGGCTATCCCAAAGATATGGATTTGTCATGTGTCCTCATGTCCATGCCATCATAGATTTCTAATTCCTCCTTCCTCAGTGCAGATAAATGAGTGGAAGATAGCAATTCCCCTTTCAGGAAATTGCTCATCTCTCTTCTGAATTCATGAGAGATTCTATGCGCTGTGCTGACTTCTCCCAAGGCTCCCTCCTTAGCCAAGTATACAAATGCTTCCCATAGTTGAGAGAACACTTTAGTTTTCCTCGCTTGAGGTGCTTTTGTTGTGACTGCGTTATCATCTCCTACCTTCCCCTCCTTCTCTTCAATAGTTGAAGTTTCCTCATCATCAATAAGAGACCTTAGATATTGGTCATCTATTGAAGGAGGAATCTTCATGCCTTCCCCTTGAGAAGAGGGCCCTTCATCCAATGGAGATCTTGCCCTTGGCAAGGCATCAAACAAACTTACACCTTCTTCCATGGTTTTCAGAAATGGAGTTGGATTCATAGACCCTTTCAACTCATGAAAAATATTTGTTTGATATGGTTTGATGCTTTTAATAGAAGATGTTACATATGAAGCTTCATCAAACCTTTCTACTAGTCTTTCAATAAACTTTGCATAAGTAGGTGTATTTGCATTTCTTAAGGAAAATGATTCAAACAACCACCAAGCATATGCTTTACCTTCAAAATGCAGTAATGTTACTTTGATGGCTTCAATTTCTGAAACTTGATGTTGATGCACAAATTTGTTTAGCTCCTCCACCCAAACCCTTGTGGACATTTAGGTGATCCATCAAAAGTAGATAGATATAATCTACCCATATCATGATGCTTCTCCTTTATGCTTCTATCCTTCTTGATCTTACAGAACCTTTGGAAGTTCAAGTTATCTTTGAAATCCTTAGATTGAGGTTCATATTCCAGCAAATACTCACCAAGAGTCTCCTTCTTGGTCACACCTCCTTTCTTCCTCTTCATGAAGAAAATACTGACAGAGCGTTGAATATTTGGTGATATGGCTGAGTGCTCATATCCATGAGATGAGGATTTAGAACTTTCCTCATGTATAGATCTTGTATATCTGATTGAGGGATCTTCCTGCTCTTCCCTCCTCATTTCTCTAATGTCTTTTCTGGTACCTTGCAGAGCTTGAGATAGAAGTTCTGTGAACCTCTTTCCTCCAGAAAAAAAGGGTTTATTCTGGTTTCTCTTGTAGATATCATCCTCCCTGTGAGAAGACTCCATACTACTTAAACCTCACAGGTTGAGCCAAGACTGCAGCTCCGATACCACTGTAATATTCCAAAATTGGAACAGCTCGGCAAGCCTGCAGAAATAACGCACTTTTGAGAATTCAGTGCACTGAAATGAGTTTTCAGCTCCTAGATCCATTAGATCAGCTTATCTAAGATCTAAATGCAAAAGGAGAGCAAAAAAAAATCAAACTAGGTGGGTTAAACAGATCTCCCACAAACTAGTCTAGATAAAAATCACCCAAAGAGAGGGGCTGCAGCTATATGCAAAGACTGCTTTAGAAATAATGTAGATCCACTGAATCAAAGCAATAGGCTGATATGGAGGCTCAAATATCAGATGTATAACAACAAATCAGAGTTACCTTATAGCCCATACATTATACAAGAGAAAGAATGAGATAATACAAGAGAAATCCTCAGAAATGAGGTGCTACAGCCATAGAAAAAGTCTGTATAAACTCAACAACATTATTTATTGGGGCTGAAGCAGTAGTTTATTAATATTCAGATCTAGAGCATATATGTACATAAAAATATAGATCTAATTCAGATCTGTGTACAAGAAAATCTCATCTATACATTCCCCTTGGGGTTTTGTGCAAAACATGAGGCACAAAGAGTAGATCTGAGATCTAAAGTTGCAGATCTGCAGAATTATTCAGAAATTTATGACTCATACAATAGGACAGAAAATAATATCTGAAACAAACATGGATTGGATGGCCAATCCATGGATCACCACAGTGAGAGGAAGAATCCTAACACCGGAGATCTCTCCTCCAAAGTGCAGACAAAAACACCCTGCAACTTCTCCTTTGCAAATAACGCAGTCTAGGGAGAGAAACTGCGTTGTAGGCTCTGATAATGATTTTGCCTGATGCCAAGGTTTGGATCCAAAGCTCAATCAGCTAATGCACTCTTCCAGGAGGTTAAAAGACACACTCATTGAGAAGAGTCACCAGTATAGTCTAGATCTGAGCAAATCTAGTGTCTTCCACTGTTGCAACTCACAAGGACAACCCAACCCTCAACAAGATCAGTGTTGTAGGTGTAAGGTGAAGCTTGGCCCAAGCCTAATAGTGGACAAGATGGAATAAGTCTCCTCCAAGAGCTGCTCAAGGAAGGAGGTGGGATTCCTAAATAGGAAACCCCCAATGAGCGATGTCTCAACAGACAATACCTTCAGAAAATATAATCTTCAACAACCCCTTCATGCTACTCTCCTCTTCCTTTTATAATATTGGAGTCTTGTCAAAACCCTAAACCACTTCATTAGTTTAGCCCCTTTCACATGCAGAATCTCCTTCTAGAACTGTGTTGTCCCCCTAGGAGATTCAATGCATCTATACTGCACTGTAGATATGGTCATGGTTGACTTGGTCAAGTAATAAACCTCTTTCACACTCAAGGTGTCTTCATTTTGACTAGCTAGCTTGATTTCCATTCACATTGAGCCGTCTTTATTTAGGATCCACTCTTTGAGAATAAATGTTGTTGACCTGGTCAAACTTGACCTTGTCCACATAGTTTAGACATTGTTCACACATGTGGATGCTTGATTTGGTTATTTCATGATCCATTTTCACACTATGAGGGATTTTTATTCATACTTGAGCAATTTATGAGCCTCCTTGCCCATTTATTCATCCATCTAGATTTAAAAAGAATAATTAATATTCCTATTAGCTGTAAGCTAATTTAGGAATATTACACTATCTCTCCGTTATGAGGGAAGGACATATTGTGGTAGACCACGGAAGGGACAGTAGACATCACATAAGTGTAGCTATGACCCAAAAGAATGTTTTAATCCAAGGGGGCATCTATGACTTCTACGTAGACGCAAATAGTCTTGTCCGCAAGAGTAATAGGACAATTGTGGATTAAGCCGATGGGCTGGGAGGCGTGGCCATCCCATGCTTGGAGAGTGATCATGGAAGGAGCCAACTTAGGTGATCTGAGTTTCTTCCAAAATAAAGCGGACATCACACAGGTGGATGCCCCTCATCAATAATGCACCAGGAAACGTTAGTGTTCTGGATCTTGACTGGGATTTGGAAAGCAACGGAGGTAGGGAGAGGAGGATGTTCTGACCGATCAACATCAAAGACAATCAATCGATTGTCGGAAGGATCTACAGCTCCCATGGCAGATAATAGAGCTTTTCTTTGTGAAGGGCACGATTGGAGGAGTTCCAGCGTTGAACTGGCAGCAGGGGATTGTGCCAAATCATCTACTATGCTATACGAATGGGAAGCTTTGCCAGAAGCAGCATTTCGACGTAGTGGTCCCTTAGGGATCTTGGTATGAACCTCTGCCTTGGGCTGAGGGATTTGTAAGGGACCATTAGGTGTTGAAAGAGGCTCTGTAGAGACCGAAGAAGGCGGCTCGGGGATAGACATACCAGGAGGCTTGTTGTACTGACGGGACCGAGTCTGAAGATTGATGTCTACGATTATAGGTTGATCAGAGTTCATCATGAGAATCTAGTAATCGGAGGTACCAGATGGAAGAGTTTGAGTGACCACCTGACCTTCAGGTGGTTGGGTAGCCACAAATCCTTACTGAGGGAAAGGATCACTAAGCACAGCCGGTTAACTAGGTGCAGCACTGGGAGGGACAGAAGGGGAGGCTTGTTGTCCTCACAATGTTGCTTGAGACTCCCACAGTTGCCACATCTGTGGTAAAAGAGGACAATCATGTGTGTAATTGCCATAAACACCACAACAAGAACAAGTCTTGTTCGTGCAAACAGGCCTGTCCTACTTGGGCTGGGTGCCCTGTTGCTGTTTAGTAGTGTTAGGAGCATTATTTTGAGAATTAGGTCCAGGATTACCAGGAGCAGACTGATTTTGAGTGCCTTTCCTCTTCTTTTATGAGGGAGGAGGATTAGTCGCGCCCTGCTGTGCATATACCTACCCCTGAGGGGGCGATGGTTGTTGTTGCTAGGGTTGAGAAGGCAAGGGAGGAGGAGGTGCTAATGCTAGAGTAGCTGGAGCACCAGGCTATGGATACGGATAATAAGGAGGTTGGGTAACAGTGTGGTAAACAAGAGGTTGGGAAAAAAAAGGAGGCATGTCGTATCCTGGATACTTACTACCTGAAGAGGAAAAAGTGCAGGAGGTGTTGGCCCCACCCTGAGGAAAGCCATAGCTCATGGGAGGCTGAGCGTATGGATTAGAGAGAGCTCCAACGATACCGTCAGCGGCATGAGATGCCCCCTGTGCATTGGCACCACCGGGTCTAGGAAGATCGGGTAGAATGGTATAAACATAACCCGATGGAGCGTAGATCAGGTCATATTTTAACTCAATTTGGAGGGCGACTTCCTTGGTTTGAGGAAAGTGTGATGCGACATATTTTCTGATAGGTGGAAAAAGAGATCTAAGGAACCAGTCCATGTAGACACGGTCTTCAAAGGTAGGAGCTCAACATAGGCTCTTTCTTCTCTGCCATTCCTGGACATGGTCGGAAAGGTGGGTCACCGACGATTGACAGAAAGAAGTCAGGAGTTTGGTACCAGTTTCATAACGAAGGGGAAGCTAGAAGTAAGATAGAAAAGCCCGGGCAATAGTCACAAAGGTGGTATGAGAGGAAGGGGTCTTATCAACATACCACTTAGAAGATTCACCTATAAGCGTACATTGGAACAACCGAAGATGGACAGAGTCATCAGTAATGGAGTTAGACAAACACCACATGTGGAAATATCGAACATGATTTGTAGGATCTTCTCCAGCAAGGCCTTCAAACTTTGGGATGTCGTAAGGGAGCTTCGTCGGCATAGTAGGCCAACTAGCGTCATGGTGTATAGGGTTGTTTATCAACTCATCAAAATCAGGGAAGCTGAGGCTTGCCATGAAGGGGAGCAAGGGGGCAGTCGGGGTAGTGTCTGTTGCGGTCCCACTAGTTGTATTCCCAGCCTGAGGGCCAAGGTTACCACCAGCATTAGGTCCTGCACCAAACATGTTGAAGGTGTCAGGGGGAGAACCGAAGGTGGAACAATAAGGAGAACTCGAAGGACTAGAAGAAGAGTCGGTGTGCGGACTCGGTGGAGGACTAACTTGAACCCTATGCGGAGGAGTAAGTCTTCCTACTGGAAACTGAGGATGAAGGCCAAGAAGTCTCCAGGATAAATGCCTTGGAGGAACAATGATGACGACACAAACACGACACAAAGGAAAAAGAGACTGACAAGGGTAGGGAGGCACAAGATCAACTAATTACAATGTCGAAAAAAGGGCAGAGAGGTGCAGGATCAATTGATTTCAATGTTTTAGAGTCTTTGCTTGGCGGTGTTAACCAGGCCCTTTTTCACTTAGTGTGTATGTGTGAAGTGTGTAAATTTTAATTTTTAAACCCAAACGTTTGTAGAGAAAAATAAAAAGTGTGTTGTATAGCTACAAATAAACCTGCAAATGACAATATATAAGCCTGCAAAAATAGAAAATAAATAGCTAATAATGCAAAAATCTAAACCCGAGGAGAGCCTCTCAATAACTAGTCTATAGGTGAGTAAAAAAATAATCAAAACACACTAAAAGATCCAATATATCTAAGGTCAGGAGGGACAGGGATCTAGAGGACAAAATCTGTTGGAAAGTGGTGCAGAACACAACAACAAATTAGAGGAAAATTTGTTGTAAAAAGAGGTGGCAAAAGGCTATCTCCAGGAGGGAAACAGAGTGAACCCTAGAGGAAAACCAAAACAAAGCTAAATGAGGTGTTTTGGATGGATAACAAGCCGATCTGAAGCAGATCTGAAGGTGAGGTATCAAATCTGAAAAATGGCTGAAGACTCTTAAATTTCAGACAACCAGTAACAGCAAAAACTCTTCCACAAGAAGTGGAGGGTTTCCCACTTAGTTGAGAAAAACAGAACAAGTATAGTTCCAAAACGGGTGGAGACAGAGGTCAGACAACCCTGAACAGAGGCTCAGAAAAACTCAGAAAAATTTCAGAAAAATCCCTGCAAAAAATCCAGGTCGCAGTTTCTGACCTGTTTTCAGCAGAGGTCGCAGTTTTTGGGCTGATTCCTACTTCCTGAAGCTCCAGGTCATAGTTTCTGACCTGTTTTCAGTAGAGGTTTCAGTTTTTTGGCTTATTCCTGCTTCCTGAAGCTCCAGGTCGCAGTTTTTGGGCCAAAAAGTGCGACCTGCACTTCTGGCACTCTCAGCAGCAGATTTCAGAAAAAATTGTCATCTCAGCTACGATTGATGTTTGTCACCTGCGCAATAGGTCCGAAAATACATGGAAGTTATAATTTTTATCATTTTAGGGTTTTATAGGTTAAAAAATAAATCAAGAAAGGCAAAAACAAGAGGCTGAAGAGAAATCATAGGGTTTGAAGTAGTTGGATATGCAAGGATCAGAAAAACGACAGAGGTCATAATCGTAAACCTGTGTGGAGTCGCCAGTTGTTAGTATGAATCTTAATTCCAAGCATACGAAAAAAGACCACTTTAGCTGTGCATAACAAACAGCCCTAACAACAAAGATGGCTGCCAATATCCTCAGATCTACAGTTAGGTGATCAAGATAAATGTTGCAAAAGTCTAGATCTATGCATTAGAAGACATTAAACAGTAGAAAAAACAAGATTTACTCCATGCATCCAATAGACAAGACAAGAATATGTTAAATGAATTTTGTATTAATGGCACCTGGGAGGAAAACACAAGATGGTGTTCCCAGTTCTCCTCAATGGGATGGGTTCTTGTAAGTCCTCAGCACTTCAGATCTAAAATTAATCTCTCTTGATGGTGTAGAAAACCCAGACAAAATGGTAGCAAAATATGACTATGATGGTGGATCAATAGTCAGACCAAAAGTATAGATCCGGAGTGATCTTTAGGCAACAAAAGGTGGTAAATGAATGGGAAAACCCTTCTATTTATAACAAAATATTGAGTTAGTCTAGATATTGGTGCATAATTAAAATATTGTTAACCAAATCAAGATCCAACTTTTATGGAATATTTTATTATATCTGTTGGAGGGAAAAGGAATGTGACTTAGGTCAAATCACTTTATTTGTAAATAATAAATAAATAAATGATTTATTTATTATTTTAAGGATGTGGTTGAGTAATAATCAAATAAATAATGATTTATTTAATTATTTAAGGGTGATTTAGTCATATTTAACAAAGAATATTATTTAAATAAGGTTTAAATAATTATTCTTATAAAATAATAAGATAAATAATTATTTATCTAATTAATTTCCTTGTTTTGGGTTAAATATAACCAGGAATATTAATTAAATTTTTGTTTAACTAATTATTCCTTGAGGAAAATCAAACAAATGTAGATTTATTTAATATTTCCTCATGGGATTTCCTGTTTAGACCATAAACAACTTAATAAAGGTGGTTTACTAAGTTATTTTCATAGTGAAAGCAATTTTACTTAGGGTAAAATTGGTCTTACCTGGTGTACTTGGGTCCATCTAATGATAATAGGTTAGATGACCAAAAAATGGTGTACAAATGTTTGATGTGGCCTATCACTGATTTATTGTCAATTAATTCGAGTTAGATGGATTTTTGTGAGTTGTGTACTAGTTAATGACTAAAATTAGCTAACTAATCGAGTTAAACTCTAGTGTTTGTTAGTTAACTAATCTCTAGTTCTAGAGTAGAGATAGACATGAGTTTAGTTGAGTAGTTTGACTTTTGTTAACTCAACTTACTCTTAGTTAACTAGTTGCAGCTACTAAATTTAGCCTTAGTAGGTCATTCAATTCAAATTTCCTATTGAGATTGGATGAGGTCACAAATATATTTATTCATTATACACAGGTTTTGTGTAGGAGCTTGAGAATAAAGAGGAACAATTCTATTGATAATTGTGCAAGGAAATAGGAGAAATTCCTATTTTTTAGAGTCTGATTTGTGTTAGGAAATCCTTGAGGGAGAGTTGATAACTATTGAAGGGAGCTCCAGGCTTGAAGCAGTTTCTATGTAAGAGATCAGATTTTTCATTTGATATAATACAAGCAAGAGGGCTTTTTCCTGGTTGGGTTCCCATATATATTTTGTGTTTTATGTGGGATTGTGTTTCTATTCATTGTTTTCTTTCCACAAATTTTTGGTAGAGAAATATTGTGTCTTTTATGATTAGTTTACTCTCATTAGCAGTTGCAAGGTTTCAATCATTTTCTACATGGTATCAGAGCCATGAAAATGAATCAACCATCACATAGTCTTCAAGTTTGAAAGTAGTCAACTCACAGAGGATTAGGGTTGAGAGAGCAGGATAGACTGGATGGCTCTTCAAATTTTGATGTTTGGAAAGTATGGATATTGTTCTTGTTAGATGAATTTTGGATAAAGGAATTCATTGAGAAATGTTTTGTAAAACCTTTAAATCGAGATGAGTTGAGGCTTTTCCAAAGGCAAATGGAAAAGACCAAGAGAATGATCCTGGATGGACTTCGGGATCATGTATTCCCTCATGTTGTAGGTAAATATACATGTAAGGAAATGTGGGATTCCTTTGTCCATCTCAACAATAATCCTTTCTAGAACCGAAAGATGGTTCTTAAAGAGATTTTGAGGAAAATCAAGATGCAGAAGGGTGAGAATGTAACTTCCTATCTCACCAGACTTCAGGAATTATGTGATGAGCTAGAAATTGTTGGAGAGAAGCCCATGGACACAGAGCTAGTGTGTGTGGATTTGAATGGATTTACCAAATATTGTAATACTTTTGTTCAAATTATTACTAGACGAGATAAGTTGACAGATTGGGAGCACCTATGGAGTGACTTCACTCATGATGAGTGTAGCCCATGGCAAGTGAAGGCAACCACTTAGTCGGAGACTTCTAGTATAGGGAAATTTTGAGCCAAGTAGGAAGAGGATTTGGTTAAGGGAGCTCCAAAGAGAGTTGCGTCCCCTAGAACCAAGAAGAAGACACCCAAATACACAGGGTACATGGCTCTTTCTAGTTCAGAGGGAGCACCTGCAACAAAAAATAACTTGGTAGAGTTGAAGACAAATCTAAGTGGATAAGGTTCGTCTAAGAATACCTTCATCGCTAAGAGGGAGTGTTGAAAATGTAGCAAGGAATGGTTTCTTTGATGTGTGTCTTAGTCAAAGATGCTAATTCAAATTCAGTCTCATAGTTGCTTGAGTTAACTTTCATTTAACATGTGTGATCTAGCCTATCACTGGTTTATTGTTAGTTAATTTGTGTTAGATGGATTTCAGTGAGTTATGTACTAGTTTATGGGAAAAATTAGCTAATTATTGGAGTTAAACTCTAGTCTCTTTCAGTTAATTTATCTATAGTTCTAGATAGAGATAGATGAGTTCTTGAGTTTATTTGAGTAGTTTGAGTTTTGTTAACTCAACTCACTCTCAGTTAACTAGTTGTACCTACTAAATTTAGCCCTACACGATCATGCAAGTTGAATTGCCTATTGAGACTGGATGTAGAAATTTAATACAAAATATGTATTACCTGGATTCTCTTGATCTAACAATTATATGTCATTGTTGAATACATAATCTCTTATACAAAATATTTGTGGAATTTAAAACACAATCACCAATAGAAATATCATGAAGAAATATCAATCACACATAACATAGATAATTTACTCCAGGGAAAGCATATAGCTAAAAACCCCACTATATTCTATTATGTATTATATCATGGATCATGAAACAATTACATATAAAGCTCCAATCCAAGAGCTCTCAATACAATAGCTAACTCTCTCACACTGTCATACAAAAATTGGCAAGTTCCTTAGCCAAGACAGCCTACCTCCACTGCGCAATCCCAGCTAATAGCAATCCCTAAATGAATGGAATCCTTCTTGCCTTGATTGCGCAATCCTCATGGGCACATCCAATGTGTGTGTGGTTTCATGTGTGCAATCGATAATGTCATGACTGATAGTCAATCTGTCCCTTTCACCTACATCTCAACTGTGTCTCCACTGGATCTGACATGCATGTATTTAATAGTATTAAATATTCAATTACATGTGATACCACTGATTTTGAATTAATTAATAATTAATTCACTTGATCTCTCACTAGTGTATCTTCAGTTACAACTATCACAACGGAGTTTAACTCACTTAACTGAGTTAAACTATTTTACAACTTTCATAACTACACTTCCAACTCTGTTACAACTTCGAATCACTCAGTTTCAACTAAGTCCACTTGCATGTCCCACCAACCAACCACTCAACTCGAAATTCCTATAGCTAACTGATTTTCCACTTCAGTTAAGTATTTCCAAGTGCTCATTGAGAATATATTATTTTTTATTGTCCAACTAATATTAAGGGATAATAATATCCGACATGCATCTATAAATAGGCATGCAATCTATAAAGAGAACTTTCACATACATCTATAAATAGACCTCATCTATAAATAGAATTTTCTCATGCATCTATAAATAGACATCCACCTAAAAATAGGTTGAGGTTCCATCCTAGTGTAGGTGCATAATTTTCACTAGGATCTTCTTGTTGAATTCAACATTGGATGAAGGCACAAATCTGTTTATTCATTGTACACAGGTTTCTATGTAGGAGCTTCAGAAGAAAGCAGAGAAATTATCTTGGGAATTGTGCAAGAAAATAGGATAAATTCCTATTTTTTAGGGCCAGATTTGAGTGAGGAAACGGGAGCTCCTAGCAGGCCTTGTTTTCTTAAGTGTTGGGAAATCCTTGAGGGAAAGTTGATAAATATTGGAGAGAGCTTCAAGCTTGAAGCAATGTCTATGTAATATATTGGATTTCTCAATTTATTCTAATACAAGCAAGAGGGGTTTTTCCCAATTACGTTCCCTAGATATATTTTGTGTTCTATTTATATTCATTATTTTATTTTCACAAATATTTGGTAGAGAAATATTGTGCCCTTTGTGATCAGTTTTCTCTCATTAGTTGTTAAAAGGTTTCAAGGAATTTCTACAAAGTTTAAAGAAAGTAACATCCATTAATATAAATAATCTCTCTTACTTGACATCGCTTCGTTGCCAATGAGCATGTTCAGTACCCAGACGAAGTTGTATTAGTACCACACAAGCATAGTCTTACTGTCAATGAGCCTATTTAGTACCCTAACGGGTCTACTTGTGCTTCCCACATGTATGTGCTTTCAACCCTCTATTACCACCCTTTTGATAAACTTTATTTAGAGAATTAATTTTTGCAATTGGGTGAAGAGAGCGGGGTGGTACACAATATTTTAAAGGAAATGGATATAATACTTATAAATTTTTTACTCCCTCATATTTGCCTACAAATATCAATATAGAGGCTTTTATGTAAAGTGGGGGGATGGGTGGGGTTCATTGAGTTAGACTCAAGCCATTTTTTTCCTTAGAAAGACGAACTCTATCACTTGGCTAAGATGAATGTTCCTCGAGGGGAAAAGAATTAAGGTGAGAGGACTTGGAATTCAATAAATAAATTCCATTTAAGGTGAACAAAAATCCATAAAGTTGAAAGAGTAAAAGTTTCTCCATTCATGCCAACCAATATTGGGTAATAAAAATTCTTGCATATAAATATTTGGTAATATCACCAAAATCAGTCTGAAACAAAAGTGAAATCAACACACTTCAAAATTTAGAAAAGGAGAAAAACCTCACTCCTCCACGGGAACCCAATACTGATCTACGCCAAGATTAGATTGGATTGTGCAGTGACTGCATCACCCATGTAGTATTTGTGTCACAACTATGGCTGCACTTTTGCTTCTGCGTTGGTCTCACTACTGGCCGGAAACTGAAGCCTTCTAGCCTCTGGAAAATCTCTCTAGGATCTAACATTGGCTCTGTGTTGTCTCCTCAGCAGCTTCCCCTCTATGTCTGTGCAGTGACTGTGTAAGCACTGCGTCACTGGCTCTATGTTGATGTTGTGGCTCTCTCTACCTCTGCTTCTATGTACTCTCCGGCTCAAGATTCTTTCCAACTGAAATTACTGCCCCTCACTGCAAAAGATTTATTGATCAAATTTTCTTCCTGAGCACTGCTCACTAAAGAAATTGATCTCTCATATTTACCTTGTGTCTCCAAAAATGTGTTTTCCAAATGACCCTTTAAGCAATATTATAGTCTTCTCGTTGAGACTTCAACGACCCAAATTAGATCTCTAATCAACAGCTAAGATTAACTTTTGACTTGATCAATTTATTCTAGATCATTCTCACTCATATTCTATTAATTCACTTTAATTATTTTATTTTCCTAAGTTTAGACTTAAGGTCCCTTTAAAATAATTAATTATTTCTATAGAATACAATCCGAGTGGAATATCACTAAACGATTTCTAGGTTATCTGGAATACATGTTTCTAAGCCTATCTGCAAAATTTGAGACTTAGATCACATCAGATGCTACCCCAAATCAACAAAACCTACATGCATAAAGAGGTCACAAAAAACAGTGGCTCAAATTGAAGCAGGAAAGGAGTACGCATGCTCTGATACCATGTTAAACACACTTGAAAATTTGGACAAGATATGAAAGATAAGTCATTGAATTGGATTTACTATTCACAATGATATACATTTATACATTTTTCATGATAGTTGGATTCATCTTCCAAGGTCTCTGGACAAGATATGAAAGGTAAGTCATTGAATTGGATTTACTATTTACAATGATATACACTTATACATTTTTCATGACAGTTGGATTATGAAAGGTAAGTCATTAAATTGGATTTACTATTCACAATGATATTCGTTTATAAATTTTTCATGACACTGAGATTCATCTTCCAAAATGTCCAAAAATATACATAGAATGAAAATGAACTAATAAAAACATCTAAAACATAATTGTCTCAAATCTTGTAATTTTAGGTATTCATCATAATTAAGTTGATGGTATTCATTATAATTAGATTATGGTCTAGTAAACAGTTAAAGTGGTTTATTGTCGCACGAAACCTCACATCCATTTTGAAGAAAATTACACGACTCAAACTTAAAATAATGAATAATCATCACGACAATAAGGATTATAGCATCTTCAAAATTATTAACACAACTTTTGAGAAAATTTGAAGTGGAATACAGAGTTATGTAGAAACCTTAGACTAAATGTGGCATAGAGTGTTTGATATACTACTCTACGGATTAGGGATACTCTCTTTATGTATATATATTACCTAAATTTATGCTATATCCATTTTAACATAAGTCTATTATAAACTAAAATAATTAACAAATTACTTTGGAATAGCTAAGTTTGACTTATAGATTAGTTGTGGCAGCCCCATAAATTTTATGTCGATGGTAGATTCCTAGAATATCTAGGAATCTGATTGTCTCGAGATGAGGTCCACTTCTCCTCACTGTCATATTCAGAGATATTTGGAAAATCCGCAATCACCATAAATTTGACCACGACAGACCCGCTGCATCAAAAAATAGTTTTTGGTTTTTTAATTAACTTCACAATATTTTAAAGATAAAAAACTTTCGTCTCCCTTTATAATAAGTGATCGCCGACTGAAGGTTGATCGCTTCTGTATTACCCCACTAATGGATTGAACCCAACAACTATGTCGATTTACCTTGTTCCTTATTCACTGGCCAATCTCATACTTGTACGGAATCAATTACGCATGTAATGGGAATACTACATCCTTTCCATAACACATGACTATCTTCTCTACTTGGTTAGCTTATTATGAAAACTACAACATGGAGGAAGATTGGGCCCTCTTGTGGAAGGCGGTAATACAATCCCTATCAGAGATAGGTACCTCCAAGTATCATCTGTGGAAAACCAAATCATAGTTATATCCATCATCGAAAGGGTATGAGTATGGGAATGGAATTCATGTAAATCCAAATGTCTACTCTGCAGGCAAAATTATTTTGGAATCTCCAATCAAACTGAAAAAAAAAGGAGACCTGAAAAACCTTGGAATCAAATGGTTGTATAATCGAATTTTTTTTTTTTTGAAATTCAATTTCCTGTAAAACGTACCGGGACAAGACTCTTATATCTGAGATGCTCATATTGTATAAGAAATTCAAAGAAGTTGCATCCAATTTTTTTTAATCTGTTTAGCACGACATTGCAAGTGGCGATAGTACTTTGTTACGAAGTCGTTTAATGAAGTTGTTTAATGAGACTAGAGGAATTTTTGGATGGCCAAAATTGACCGAAATTCGAGTCAAAAAGAGATTTTACAGGAACAATTTTTGAATTGGAAATGGATTCAGCATCATCAAAAACTTCTAAGGCACCCAAAATATTAAAATTTGATAGTTATAATGTGGATTTACAAAAATCTTTGACAAATTTTTTAAAAATCTTACCGGAATTTCTATGATTTTCAGGGCGAAAAAGCAGTCTAATTTGACTACAGCATTTGTTTTTTTTTTAATCTAGAGTAATCGGTGAGAGTTGCTTGAGCAAGGCTCGGGATAAAATCCAACTGGCTGCCACTATAAACCTAGGCTAGGTGCAACAGCCTGCAAGCCGCACACAATAGCAATTAACTTATGCCTCAACAGGAGCCTAGACGTCTGCTATGGGGTTGCCTACTCTTCTAGCCAAGACACAACAGGAATATCATGTCTCCACAAAGGTTTTGATCTTGGGTGGATCCGATGAAAGTCTAGTGTCTTTCGTTGTTTGACCTCCGCTCCACCGAGGACAACCCAGAAGGGCATGTGGCATTTTTGCAAGGCCACACGTTGCCTTAAGAGGTGTGCGTTGCGCTATTTATATAATTTTTTATAGATTTATATTTTTCTCACCTAATTGTTTATATAGAAAAAAATCATCCATTTTTATGTAGTCGTATCCAGCTAAATAAGAAGTTCAAAAAACATGTTGGTAAATTATAACGTACATGTTGTTAAATTATAACGTTATTTTCCATGTGCAATACATATTGTTTGGGTTGTGGTGACATTTTATCTCATAATGATGACGAATATAACGTTTGTACACAATATAACCCATGGGGTGGTGGTTTGTTGGTGATTGAGTGTTCTGTTAAGGCACTTGTTTGTAAAGGCCACAGGTTCAAATCCTGTGGGTGCCCGTCACGTGTAAGCCTGTGAAATTACTGTGTATTGTTAACGGGGCATGATTGCAGTGTATTGTTAGCGGGGGATGATGCGGCAGATATGATTGCCCGTCACGTTTAAGCCTATGAAATTACTGTGTATTGTTAACGGGGCATGATTGCAGTGTATTGTTAGCGGGGGATGATGCGGCAGATATGATTGTATAGTTCTCGTTACTCGTTATGTGTATTCATAATTCATAGTATTCATGTGGAATATAACTTATTTAAAGGGAAAGGAAAAATTAAAGGAACCTCTTTTCAGAGTGAATATATTTGATCCCTCTCAAACAATTAGTAGATCCAAAATTGAAATGGATCTAGACTAATATAATTTTAATTTACATATAAATAATTATATGATTTTCATATAATTTATTTCGTTCTTTTAATTAAATTAATTATATTATTAAATAACTAATGTGTTTATATGATAGCTATCTTTGATCTGCAAAAGAGCAACTGGCGTGATTTCCAAGCCATTTAATGTCTGTTTTCACCCACCTTACTTTGTTGTAGCATAATTTTCTCCTTATCTACAACCTGATCCATTTTGTCTTTTCGTCTTCTCAAATCTTCTATTCTTTATGTGTACTTTAGACCTTTAGAGACAATTGTTAATTTATCATTTCTTATTTTATAAAAATGATTTATAAATAATGTTCAAAGAGATGTATTACCAAAAAAATGTAGCTCAGAGCTATATACATCATCTAGGTGCATAATGGTGAAGCATTTGGCTGAACAAGGTGGGGCCGCATCGCATCATAGTTCTGCTTCAGAGTAATGTACCCATCTAAACAAAAAAAATTAAAAAGCAAATTGTCTAGAGTTTTCGAAACTCGGACATTTGATATTTTATGCACTATACAGTTTGCTTTGAGAAAAAATGTAACTAGCAACATAAACGGTAAAACTCTACACATTCAAAAAAAATTTAAAAAAAATATATATATTATATTTATTTGGTTCACATAACAGACAAACTGGTGTATTACAAATTGGGCCATGTAGTCGAACCCTATCTGGTGTATTACAAATTGGGCCATGGAGTCAAACCCTATCCGTCCATTTACAGACAACTCTTTCTGGATGGAATTTGTCCTGTTAACATAATCAACGATTGTCAATTGCTCGAGTGTTTAACAAATATTCAACATCTCATGAATTTCACTTACATGTTAAAAAAATAACTATTTATATAAATTAATAAAAATCAAATCAAAATACTTCAACAAAATTGGTTAAACATCTTAGTGTTCAACAAATATTTGACATTTCATGAATTTCTCTCTCTTATATATATATATAATCAAATCAAAATAATAATTTTTAGTTTGATAAAAATCAAATCAAAATAATATTTTTTTAGTTTAAATGAAATATTATATTTTAATATCTGCGTTTAAAACTACATGTCAAATTATACATTTTAAAACTAGAAATAAAAATACAACCTGTGAAATATCAAATTGCAAGCTTATCTCTTATTATACTCCTATTGTTTGCCTTCTTATCTATTTTATTATTTTGTTTGTTGGGGTTATTAGCCACCTTCAAGGCAAGTAACTTGTGCTCTTAATGAGAGAATATAAAAGACGTGTGCTCTTAATGAGAGAATATAAAAGTATAACTTTCTCTCTATTTGTTTTTCTGTTTTCGATGTGATATAGCAAGTTTAAAGAAGATGTTATGCAATAATATTTACTCATTTAAATGTATATTTTTTTTTGATAAATCGCTACAAATAAAGATTAAATATGAAGAATTATGGATGTTGATGAAGTATAAAGCTAGAGTGTTGAGATTTGTAGCTTGGGAGGTACTCCAAACCCTAGTGTGCAGGGTTGTGGAGGAATTGGCACCACAAAAGTCATTTGTAGGCTAAGTACCCAAAATGTGGGTTTTACACCTAAGCTTGTGGGTGTGAAACCAAGTATGGATTTGATGACTTAGCACTTGGAGATGATAGAGCACCCTTAAAGGAGCAAGGGGTAGCTTAGTACACCAAGAGAGCCCTTGTCAATTGTGAGAAATTAATTTATTTGTGTGTTTGTGTGGGTTTGTAACAAAAGGTTCAAGTCGTCATAGACTTAGAAAATTCCCTTAAGGGTTAGATGTTGCACACCCTTGAAAACATATAAATAAAGGAGGAAGGCATCCTAATTTGACACATCCAAGTGCAATGAATCATAGGAAAACATTTCTGAAATAGGCCATAGTCCATTGGAGCTACTTGAAGTTAAAAATGATCGAGTTTGGTGTCTTCTAATGATTGGTTCAAGGGTTGAGTTTGGTAGGAGTGTAGGTCGTGACAAGGAAGGAAGTTTTGTGATATTGGAGGAGCGAAATTATCCAAGAATCATTCCACATTTATTTTTGCATTTGGAAGGAGGGTCAAGAGTCTTGTAGTCTCTTATTTGACGGGTTAAAAGGCCTAAATAGCTGCTACAACATCCCTACAAGCTTGTGATGGAAGAGACTTACAGAAGGAACAAAACCATTGATATGAGGAGGGTTTTTGGAGCAAGAAGGAAGGGCTAACGTGTACATTCATAAGCTCTAACCAAGACAAGAACTTACAAAAATGTGCAAAGGTCTAGTGACATATGAAAGGTATGTAGAATGATGTTTTCAAGTTGATTTTGTTGCTAGTGAATGAGAGTCCAGGTTGGAAAGAATTGTAGGACATCTTGAGGATTGTTTGGAGGGCAACAAGCAGGTGTCCTTGTGTGCCCTAAGTCTAAATTTGTAAAGGAATTCAAATTTGGTAGGAGAGGCAGAAGTGGAGTAGCTCAAGTGTTGATTCCTTCAAGGACAAAGGGAAGCCAAGTGAGTAGTTGTGTTAGCCCTAAGTTGATTGTTAGAGAAGGAATTTTGATAGTGATAGAGGGCACCCTCCAAGCCCTAAGTTTGTCTTCATTATAGTAGCAAGGGAAGGAAAAAGTGGGAAGAGTTGTAAAGTCTCAGAGTGTTGCATTCTTGAAGGACTAAGGAGCAGCAAGTGGGCAATTGATGAAGACCCTATGTGTTGATTCATTGATGCAATAATGATTAGCTAAAGGGAAAATAGTTGGTGAGTCATTTTCAGTGATGTAAAGAATCAAGATTCATTGATATAGGCGGATTGGTGTTGCTGTAGATTGGAAGCTAAAGGACCAGCAAATGTGTTCAGGGTATGTGGACTGGAGTGGAACTACGGAGTGCAATACATTAACTACTAGGCCAGTTGTATATTTTTCAAGGAAGATTGGTTTTAAAAGGACTGACACCAAGCCCTATTTGTATTCTTCTATGAATTATTGTATGAGGGTCATGATCCTTGGTACGAGAGCCCTAGATTGTTGTATTACAGATTGTTAATATAACGAAGTTGGGTTGAAAAATTGTAAAAACTTGTCTATTGTGCACTAGTTGATTTACTATTGTGTTTATTCCACTATGAAAAGTAGTTTATTTTGGTATTTAAGTTGGTCGTGTCAGAGATTGTAAGACCCAAACCTAGATTCTCTAGTGTTGTGGAAATTCAACATAGAGAAGAGTGCATGAAGGTGGATAAATATGTCAATTGTAGAAATTATTTGAATATTAGAGACAACTTAAGAAAAACAAGTGGGGAGAAACAAAAAAATGAGATATGGGATCCTATAGGATCAACCCTATGAAATCCATTTTGTTTAGACCCCAATGGGGGATCACAAAATCTCCAAAGGGAAAGACATTTCCCCATCATAAATTTTCATTTAATTATGTAATTTGATGTAAATATAACTGCCCAATGAGTTGGTGTGTTTTGGAAAGTGGTTCTTTGTAAAAATGACAATTGTTGAGTGAGGTGTTAGTAGTATTAGGACAAGTATCCAAAGAATCTTCATTTGTTGAAAGATATTCTTCCCAGTAGTTAGAGGTAGATATGTGTGTAGAGTTTAGGAGTCAATCACGAGACAGAGTTCCAAAGCAGAGTTCAAGTATCCTAAAAAGGAGAGCTACATAGAACCATGGGCAGTGCCTTTAAATACATTTCATTTTAAGTAATATAATATTTCTTTCTAAATATGCATTTGTTTCCTTGGGAACCAAAGATCACTCCAATTTAGAAGCTCCATCATAGTAAAAGATATGTAATGATTGTGAGATAATATAATATGAAAACTCATATTTTAACACTCAATTTCCATAATTCCTAAAAAGGAATATGCAAAGAGGATGAAGTAGGGAAGTAATAATTTTTATGACAATTAATTAATAATAGAAATTGTTTTAATCTTTTCATATATTTAGGCCGATAGGCCTTCTCTTTTGAATCAATACACTTGCTTTTTCGTCTACCTTTCTTCTCTCCAAATGACATGTCTACACACATTTTTTAGGCTTTTATTAAATTAAATTTTAAGATTTTATTAAATAAATATTATTGAAATTTAGAAACGAATTCGCTAAATAGTAATTACTATTTAATAGGAAATAGAAAATTTAGTAGGAAAGAAAAACAGTAGCAGGAAAAATTAGCTAAATAGTAATTACTATTTCGTAGGAAATAGTAAATTTAGTAGAAAATAACCTTCTATGCAACCTGCACCATGGGAGGGTGTAACCCATTTAGATCTCATCAAATGCAATATGCAGGTTCGTTTTCAAAACAAATCTCTTTTGCCCATATTGGCATTTTTAATAATGCTCTTTTTAAGCATCAGGATAGCACTCAAGTTCAGTTTTGTGCTTCTTGTGGGGTATCAATTCAATTTCATGGACTTGGGTATCTGTTAAAACGGTTTTAGTTTAAAAAATGGGGATTAAATCCATTTTCCCTTTATTTATATCTGCTAAGCTGTGTGCTAAGTTTTAACAATGCTTTGATAAATCCTTAGTTTTAATCGATAGTTTTGTTTGATTGATCCACTAGGAGCTTCTTTTTATGTTTTTTCATATTGTTTTAATAGATAATTGTTATTGATTATGGATGGAGAGCTTTGAATCCAAGTTTGCATTAACACAATAAATGGCCCACTTTAACATCGAAGCAGATCTTTCCATGACATTTGAACCTTTGACCTCTCCCTTGCATAATCAACGGCTTCAACAACTAGCCGCATGCAATCTAAGGCAGTGCAAGATCTGTATTACTTTATTTCGAACTTATTTTTCTCGTCATGTCCTAACTATGAACCGAGTGCCAACAAAAGAGCCAAATGGAAAACCACATAGATAGAGAAAGACTTTGGCGTTCTCAAACACAACTACGAATCCCTCAAGGTTCATTATCACCCTCTCCTGGAAGAGAACAAAAAACTCCGATCTGAGGTCAGAATATTAATTCAAAATTAGCCTTAGTTTTTTTTTCTGTTTGTGATGTTTTTTTTAAAATGAATTTAATGTTGACGTAGATCAAATTTTAATGATATAATTCATTCAAAAGACATTTATCTAAATTATGAATCACAAAAGTCTTAGATCTAACATGAATTTTGTTATTAAAAATGCTATATACTACTAACACAACCTATTTTCCTCTATTGGCACCGTGATTGATTAGATCCAGAGATCGAGCAATATATTTAAAAAGGATGAGAATAAAAAAAACAAGGAGATCATGGGAGATGGACAAATTGATTTCAGCATCGTTAAAGTCAAAAAGCAGGAACAAAGTGTTGTTCATAATACAGAGGATGATATTCCAGAGCATGCAAGCATGGAAGAAAATTGTGGCTAGAAAGGCTTGTTGGCAGTACAGGAAAATTGGTATTACAACATGGTTGAGATATGCAGTTTTATGTTGAGATTTATTGGACTCGAAGTATCCAATAGAATATATATATTCTAATGTTGAACTAGATCTTCATATTTTCTGATCTTCTCAATGTTGATGGTATTAAATGTTAATCTTAGTGATGTTGTTGAAGGTTTAAAATAGTTGCAATGGACATGATCTTTAATCATATTCAGATTTTTTAAGCTTGGTCATTCAATCTTTGTTTGGATAAAAAACTTAATTAGTTAAAAAAATTGCATGTCTTTTTTTAATTCCTACAATTTCAAAGTAAAATAAATAAAAATTATGTTCATACAATTTTTAAATCAAAATTTTACTAAATATATCCATAGTTATTTGGAAATATGGTGTTGTTTTTCATCCAAATGAATAATAAATATAAGATGCATACACGGTCGTCATAATATCAGAGAATTGAGAACTTCAAAGCAGTGTGTATATTAAATTTTAACACTAAAAAAAAGTTAAGATTTTTTTCAATAATTTTAATATCTGAGAATTGAGAACTTATATTAAATTTTAACTAAAAAAAAGTTGAGAACTCGTTCAATAATTTTGTCTTTCAACATATTATAAACTTAAGAAAAAAAGAAAAAAAAAATTAAGTTTAAATGTTATCGCTTCTCATACATTAAAAAGAAATACTATTTTAAAATCACAAAATTATTTTTTAATATTTAAAATAGGTAAGTTTATTAAAAAAACATTCCAATTTTGTAAAATAATTGAATTCAAATTAAACTAAAAAGTATCCCCAATGTAATAACATTTCAAATTTAAAAACTAGAAACTGAACGTTTATTTTTAAATCTAATACCTATTGACTTCGTCACCCTGAGAGATGATCATGCACCATATCCACGGATTTCACGTTACTGGATGAATCCATACGTTCAGTGATTAATGAGAAATTAATGCCTTCAATGCACTGTGTCTAGACCTGACACGAAACTAACTTGGTTGTGCAAACTAGGAAACGCCGCACACTGGTTCCACACCAAACACGAAACTAACAGTTGGTGTCAAAGAAGAGATTTCTTCCATATAATTATTTAACTGTTAAATTCATTTGATTTTAAAAGCTATTATCATATCAGATAAGGAATTGATGTACGAAATTCCCTTCTTGTGAAGAAAAAAATCCATCTCCACTGGCTAAAACTTATACAGAGATCTTTCTGAAGATAAGATAAGATTTGGTCTGATTTGAAACTATTTGTTTAATTTTTTTTTTCCATATAATTATATTACTTGGCAAAATTTCCGTATAAATTATATAATTAAATTTTCTAAAACATACTCTAGTCACCTAATCCATCCTAAAATAATTAACAATCATCACATCAATTAAAATTATATAGCATATTCACGTGATCCATCCTAAAGAAATTGGCATCCCAAAATAATTAGCAATCATCACATCAATTGAAATTATACCGCATATTCACATAATCCATCCTAAAGTAATTTGCAATCATCACATCGATTGGAATTATATAGCATATTAAAAAATCTGAACAATGAAAATGATAACATATTCAAAATTCTTCTTAACACAACTTCTTGGAAAAGATTGGCATCTTCAAATTGTTAACACAACTTCTGCGAAAAATTGGAGTAGAATACTGTGTTATGCAAAAATCTTAGACTTAATTTGGCCGACTGTTTGATAGACTGCTCTACCCCTCAGGGTTGAAGTGTCTCTCGCTATTATATAGGTTATTCTATATCCATTTTAACCTAATTATTATAAAACTGAAAAAAATATCAGAGTTTTTAAACATTCATGCCTACTATAATAAATATATTTTTCAAAACAATATATATATTTTATCAAATGATTTTTTTCCCACAAAGTTTGTGGCAACAATCTAAAATTCAAACTTTGACAATATATTTATTTTATCATATGATTTTTTTCCCACAAAGTCTGTGTTGAATTTTAAATCCAACGGTAACCAGGCAGAACCGCAGGACAGAAGCAACATCAGTTTACTTTTTTGTTTTGTTTCTTGCACGCCACCATGAATTAAATCACAGTCTTTAAATCCTACAGATCCAATTATTTTTGTTATGGCCGTAGTCTTGCCTCTCTGTGCAAAACTGTGACTTACTCCACACGCAACCTTGTCTTCGAAACTCTCCATCTTGTCACTTAAACCCAGCACCTACCACTACCTACCACCATTACTGCAGCCATCTTTACCCGTGTTTGTTTAAAGTTTAAATGGGCCTTGTCCCCACCAACACCAAGGCAGCAAACCAACAGCCAATAGAAAACATATCGCAAATCCAGAAACTAATGTGGACAGCCTCAAAATAGATGCAATAAAAAATTATGACACAATTAAGTGTTTATCGCAAATCCGAAAGCCTACATCAGCAAGCTCATATTTGGATGCGATAAAACTAAAACCATTTTGCATAAAGGGTTTTAAAATCCGCGAAAACAATTTTGTAAAGGTTGAAGAACTTAGGGTTTGTTTTTCATTATGGTTTTATGTTTAATGTCACGACATATAACTTAGGGCATATATATATTTGAATTCTAATATATATATTAGAAACTTATTTAGTTTATATATATATATATTATAAACTTATGAAGCTTAAAATATATATATATAAAGCTAATTTTGTTTTAACCTTTTTTAAAAAGGAGTTTGTAATGAAGTAAAAAGGGCCAGTAGGCAAAAACAAATGTAATGACTTTGTATTGAAAAAAAAAACAGAGTGCGTAAAAAAAAAACAGGCAAAGAGCAGCAAATGGGTAGCTTTGTTTTTTAAAATACATGTCGAGAGCATAAGAATAATGACCCTGTGTGCATTTTAGACTGTGTAATTTTTGACAGAAGACAGAAAACAAGAAAAGGCAGAGAGCTTGATTTACACTTGGTGTGCAGCAGTTGAAGGTTTTTTTGAAAGTCAGAACAGGCATTTTGTAATAGCTTTTCAAAGTTTAATGAAATAGTTGTTTTGTGTGCATCTTTGTCCACATTTTAAATTGATTTCTCTGTGTTAAGGAAGAGGAATTTTTATTCCTCTGTTGTTCGAAATTGTTCAGAAATTCCAACATGGTATCAGAGCTAGTCCAAGCTCTTTACAATTGCTAAAGAAGCTGAAGGAAG
This sequence comes from Pinus albicaulis, assembly GCA_034641835.2. Classification (NCBI taxonomy): domain Eukaryota; kingdom Viridiplantae; phylum Streptophyta; class Pinopsida; order Pinales; family Pinaceae; genus Pinus; species Pinus albicaulis. The sequence continues at coordinate 116,209 of JAXQQM020089990.1, read as the reverse complement.
ATAAAAGAAGTTTGTTGCAGCTTTTGACTAGTAGAGTGAAGGCTCAGGAGTCAGCAAAAGCAAGGTATTTTACAAAACAATGTTTTTTGTTTTGTTTTAAAGAGTGTAGTCTAGAGAAGTCTTTAAAAGACAGAGTTTGTCTCTTAAGCAGTGAGACAGTTTATCTAAAAACACAGTCAAGTTTTAAAAGCATAGTTCAGAAAGCTAGCCATGGCAAGAGGCAGCACAAGCACGAGTATGGGAAATACTCAACTCCCACAGTTCAATGGGAAGAACTATGACTATTGGGCAATCACCATGAGAACCATGTTTGCCTCTCAAGATTTATGGGAGCTTGTTGAAGATGGTCTAGAAGAACCAACAGATGAAAATGCTTTTAATGTCTTAACATAGGCATAGAAGGATTTGTTGAAGAGTAATAGGAAGAAGGACTCAAAATCCCTCTTCTATCTCTATTAGGCAATGCATGAAAGTGTATTTCCAAGGATTGCAGCAGCAAAGAGGTCCAAGGATACATGGGATACCCTCCAGACAACCTACCAAGGTATGGAGAAGGTAAAGACGTCAAAGCTTCAATTAATGAGAATGGATTTTGAAGTTATTTGCATGAAAGATTCTGAAACAATATAATCATTCTTCACATAGTTGATTGGGTTGATTACCCAAATGAGATCTCATGGAGAGATAGTAGAAGAGAGAATAATAGTGGAGAAAGTGTTGAGGAGCTTACCCTGAAGGTTTGATGTGATAGTCACAACCATTGAAGAGACAAAGGATCTCTCAAATTTTATAGTTGATGAGCTTCATGCATCATTGATAACACATGAAAAAAGATTGGGTAGAGGGCGGAAACATGAACCTGGGTTACACTTTTGTGAGAATTGCGGGTTGAAAATTTTTTTCGGCAATAGTTCGGCCGAACATTTTATACAGTTCGGCCGAACTATGAAATAGTTCGGCTGAACTTGTTTTTACAGTTCGGCCGAACTCGCGATTCCGTTTAGACTGACGGCTTACTGACGGCGCGGCCAAACAGAATTTTTGCTGGAGATTGGAAAACCGGCAACTAAAGTTCGGCCGAACTTATATAAAAGTTCGGCCGAAAATTGAGTTCGGCCGAATTTTTATATTTAAAATAGTTCGGCCGAACTATTTTCTATAAATAAATCGCCCGCGAAGTTACTGATTTTATTATTCCCGCGTTTTCTCTGTCGCTGTCGCACCTCGTCGCCGTGCTGGAGTTTTATTTCACCTCGTCGCCGCAGCTCCTCTTGTTTGCCACGGTCGCGCTCTTCGGTCATCGGGTAAGTCTGTTAATGCATTTTTGACGTGGAAAATCGGGAAAATCTGTGAAATTTTTTGAAAATATCGTGTTTAACGTGGAAAATCTGGAAAATCTCGTGTTTGACGTGGAAAATCTGTTAATGCATTTTTGTATCTGTTTCCTTAATGCGAGTTGGGACCCTGTACAGAACGCAAATTTTGACAAAATATCTACCTTGGACACCTCTGAAATGCAACCTCTTTTATAACATACCTGAAACAAAGTCATTACATGTGCACAGTAGAACGTTTTTAATACTAGACCATTCGGCCTTCCTTGAAGAGGAGCTAGGACTGGTTAGAAGCTCTTCAAATCTGCGGCCTATATTCTAACCGAAGTCTGCAACTCTCGACCCTCTAGGGCACAGACCTAGAACACACACAGTGCAGCCTAATTGATGACTATTATCTACTGATTAGGAATTGAAAAATAACCACATTGATTGTCCTAATCTCTTTCTGAGGTCTGTTACATATGCTACCTTTAATCTCTGTTATATAGCATATAGGTCTCAAGTTTAGGTCATCAGAACTCTTGAAGTGGCAAGGTTTCTTCTCATTATAGGTTTCATTACATCTACAGTCATGATACAGTAATTGATGTTTATGCTGGAAGACTATCTGTGCTGTGTAATACATTACTCTGTTATGTTCTTGTCTTGTGTAATACATTATACATTCTTCTCTTGAAAAAAAAAGGCTTAGTTCATTTTGAAGAAGATTTAGGCACTTTATAAAATTTTGATTTTAATTTGATATAAATATGCAATCACATTGTACATACTTTTGAATCCTATTGACCAACATTGTTGTCATTCATTTGACACACACACACACACACACACACACACACACACACACATATATATATATATATATATATATATATATATATATATATATATTTTTTAATTTCAGAAATAAAACATATTATTTATATTTATATTACATCTCTAGGTCATGATACGATGAGTGATGTTTATGCTAGAAGACTATACGTTGTCTTTGTGTAATACATTATCTGTTCTTACTGAAAAAAAAGGTTTCCATTCATTTGAAGAAGATTTAGGCACTTTATAAAATTTTGATTTTAATTTGAAATATAAATATGCAATCACATTGTCTATACTTTTGAATCCTATTGACCAACCTTGTGGTCATTCATTGGACATATATATATATATATATATATATATATTTAATTTCAGAAATAAAACATATTATTTATATCGGTAATTACATCTACAGTCATAATCTGAAGAGTGATGTTTATGTTTGGAAGACTATCTGTCTTGTGTAATACATTATACGTACATTCTGTCTTTTGTGTAATACATTATGTGTTCTTCTTTTGAAAAAAAGGTTTCCATTCATTTGAAGAAGATTTAGGCACTTTATAAAATTTTGATTTTAATTTGAAATATAAATATGCAATCACATTATGCATACTTGCTTTTTGAATCTATTGACCAACCTTATGGTCATTCATTGGACATATATATATATATATATATATATATATATATATATATATATATATATATATATATATATATTTTAATTTCAGAAATAAAACATATTATTTATCGGTAATTGGAATGAAATTACATCTTTCATGTGCAAAGAGAACTTCCCTGTAGTCCTACATTTTCCATAAAGTTGAAGGTCACCAAACAATTCCGGTCAATAATTTTTTGGTTCATTCCATACTCAAGTGCAAAAATCTCCAGCATTTCAAGTTTCTGGTCATCATAGCTATTAAGGAATGAAAAAGGATACTAGTATTGATATATTGCTTCCATTATATCATTCTTTTTTAAGGTTGATTCCATCCTTGTTGAAGTATATTTGTATATTTGTCTAAATCCTTATCTACAAGGGCACATTGTGTATTGTGGTGCATGTTGTGTATCTCTTGTTGTGAATCTCAAGTTACTTTAAAAATTTGGTCACCTAGTATGCTTAATGAGCTTGGAATTACACTTTAGAAAGAATCCAATTACAATTGAGACTTAAGTTCTACCATCTTAAAATAAGAATTCACGAATTTGATAGCGAGATATGTTTCAGTTTTCCATTGTGTTTACATTTGTTTTTGTGTAGCACTTATATTGTTGACTATATCTCGGTTCCACAAAACAACAATGTTTTAGTTATTTTGTGACTCTTTATTTCCTTTATTTTGTTTTCTCAAGGAAGATATTTGGTGGTTATTTTTGCTTAATATTAAGCCTCTCATGCCTTCTGTAGACCTTCGGAACTTGAGTTTTTTGTTTAAGCTCTTGGACACCTACAATCTTGCAATTGTGAATCTTCTCTATTTTCATCTTGCTTCTCTTCCAAGTACAAAATGGCCTTGAGAAATATACTTTGTTTCCCTGTTGTACACCTTACGAGTTCAAGTTTTCAGTTTTTTACATTATTTTTTATCCTTTAAGCTCTTGGACACCTATAATCTTGTAATTGTGAATTTCGCGTGCTTTCATGTTGTAGCTTTTCTAAGGACAAACTTGACAAAGAAATATGCTTTGGTTCCTCGTTGGAGACCTTGGGAGCTAAATTATTTTTATTTTATTTTATTTTATTCCTTTTTCTTACACCTCTTGGACACCTAGAATTTCGCAATCGTGAATTTCCTTAACTTTCATCTTGCAGTTTTTCTAAGAAGTAGCACAAAGGACAACCAAATCATTTGGGTTATATGTAGATAAAATGTAACAGCCTAACCCTTACCATCAGTGGGGATTTGGTTGGTTGGTAAATTGATGGTGCTTGTTGGTTTCCACATATGTGTTATTTCCTTATTATTTAGATGGTTTCAAAGATGGATTATTAATTATTGTTTCATTAAATTGCAGAATATTCAAGACTTTATGTATATTTATACTGATATTGAAAGAAATACTTTTTGGATAAATCTCTATTTCCCATAGTATCATAGATTTAAACCCCATAGTACATTGGAGTTAAAACAAATATATAATTTTTGTTTTCACATTTAGCTATGATTATTTCACATCCAAATTCATATTTCAAGTAATATTTAATTTTTTTGAATTTATTACAAATCTAGCATACTGCAATGCTTTTCTTTGGAGAAACATTTGGGTCGATTTTGGTCAATTCTCTTTTGTTCGACATGTACTTGATGCTCATGTTTGAATGGTACATACTATAGAATGATATCTCCATGTTGGCTCTGGTTGAGTTGATATGTTTTCTTATTGATTGATGTATGATATTTTAAAGTTTTTTTTCCTTATCTTGATATTTTAAAGACATAAAAGGAAAGAAGATTGAAATGGTTTATGATTGTTTAATTAACTAACAGTTATTGCAATACATTAGGAATAGATAATTAGGCGGAAACGTGAAGCATCAAAAAGTTTAAAAGAATTTTTGAAAAAAACTTTACACCCCAAATCTTAAACTGTGTAAGAAAGAAACTTATAATTTCAATGTTCTTATTTAGAAATTTTCATTGAATGTTTAAAGTTCCATTTTCTTTTTCTTTCAACTATGTTGAATTTAGTTTTTAGTTATATTTTTTATGTTGGAGAAAACAACTATTTATTTCATGTGTAATTAGATTAGTGATTTCATGTGTTAGGGTTGTGGATTCAGGCATTGAAACAACACACCATGATATTTCAAATTTAAAAATGATGGTTTGAGTCCTAGGTAGCTTAGAATCCTACTTGTTTTCAAAATAATGATGCACTCCCATTTGATTCTCACGAATAGGTTGTAATCATGAGGCTCTCGCTCAAGAGTGGACCTTTGCAAAATCTTGTGACGTCTTGTCACAAACAAAACCATCAAACTGAAAACACATCATTTTTCTCCTTCAAAGAAAAAAAAATTCACATCATGTGAATATCTCCATGTACTCTTACATATTGGTGTACAAAACCATCAACCAAACACAAGTCGACAAAACATGCCTCTTCAAACGACTGACTCTTAAGTCAAATAATAGAGCTCATGTACAAATTTCCATATTTGTTGCATTTAAGTGTGTCTAACATAACTCTGCTTTCAACATCTTGCTTCATGCAACATGCACCATACTTTGAATTTGCAAAGAAATTCATGAAACATCAAAATACATGCTAGGCCTTAATTGGATAAGAAATCTAACCATTTGTCAGCAAACCATTTTAATGGCGCTTCTTTTTCTTTCAACTATGTTGAATTTAGTTTTTAGTTATATTTTTAATTTTGGAGAAAATAACTATTTATTTCATGTGTAATTAGATTAGTGATTTCATGTGTTAGGGTTGTGGATTCAGGCATTGAAACAACACCATTATATTTCAAATTTAAAAATGATGGTTTGAGTCCTAGGTAGCTTAGAATCCTACTTGTTTCAAAATAAGGATGCACTCCCATTTGATTCTCACGAATAGGTTGTAATCATGAGGCTCTCGCTCAAGAGTGGACCTTCGCAAAATCTTGTGACGTCTTGTCACAAACAAAACCATCAAACTGAAAACACATCATGCAAAAAACATAGCTCGCTGACATATCATTTTTCTCCTTCAAAGAAAAAAAAATTCACATCATGTGAATATGTCCATGTACTCTTACATATTGGTGTACAAAACCATCAACCAAACACAAGTTGAAAAAACATGCCTCTTCAAACAACTGACTCTTAAGTCAAATTATAGAGCTCATGTACAAATTTCCATATTTGTTGCATTTAAGTGTGTCAACATAACTCTACTTTCAACATCTTGCTTCATGCAACATGCACCATACTTTGAATTTGCAAAGAAATTCATGAAAAATCAAAATACATGCTAGGGCTTAATTGGATAAGAAATCTAACCATCTGTCAGCAAACCATTTCAATGGCGCTTCTTTTAGTTGCACTTCATCATGTGAATCATCTTGACCCTCATCGATTATGAAATCCTCTTTTCCATTCTTCTTTTCATTTTTTATATCCCCTCTTGGATAACCATAATATCTTGAAATGGAGCTAGCAACTCAAATATAGTATTGCAAATCCCTGGCTAAGTTAGATGAGGATTACATATGGTCTTGAATGAGCATTTGGACTCTTTAGATATGCGTACCAATTATGTTCATATAACACAACAAATAGATGATTTAATTTACAAATGTCACATAGAAGTCATATTTATCTCATAGACCTTCAACTTAAATTATATAATCGTTTGACCCCCAAAAATGTCATTTAATACCTCAAAATGACTCCAAAAGGTTTTAGACCTCAATTCTCCACCCCCCATTAAAATGACCCTACAAGTTGATTCTTTCAGTTTTTTCACTCTATAAGCATCAACGTACGATTATGCATGATGGAGAATCTCTAGCGCTTTCCCTTGTTAATATATTTAATAGTCTCAATATTTATTTAAAAGTATCAATAGTATTTTGACCATGAGATTTGAACAATGTGATGTCGTCGAAATACTATTGATACTTTTAAATAAATATTGAGATTATTAAATATATTAACAAGGGAAAGCGTTAGAGATTCTCCATCATGCATAATCATACGTTGGATTTGGTGATAATTGTCTCCATATTTTGGCTTTTTGACCCACAAAACATAATTATTTTACAAGGGAGGGAAGGAGGGATGATCACATTGACTTGCTTGATGACATGTCTATGAAGATTAACTACCTCAAGAACTATTTTTTTGCATAGGGAAAGAGACACATTCCCATGTCTGACCATGAAAACGTTCTTTGATATTGTTAATGCCTCTAGTGTTTACTTCTACAAGTTCTATATAGGCAAAGTCTGTAAAGGGCCAGGTAGCCTCTGGATCTCATCTTTTATGAAAGGTGACATATCTAGTAAATGCCCCTGCAGTCAATCTCTGAAATGGATCTAAATAGAAGTTATTCATTTTAATATCCGTAAAACACAACAACTTTAAGGTAAACTATGTACATGTTCCATTCATCATGAACACAAACTTCACAAGCTTGAGGTAATGAACACGAAATAAAATTCCTTCTTGGAACAGCTTCATGTGCCTCCTTGGCTTTGGAGCATGTTCCATGTTTTCCATAACCAAGACCCAAATAATTAGGCCCTTCTTGAAGAACATTTGGCTTAACTATGCCTTGTACATGCTTGCCTTTAAAACCCTTTACTTTCATAGCACATTTTCATCAAAAATTTGGACCTTATTCCTCTAATGTCTCTCAAAATCACGTACACATTCATTTTCAGAGGAAATTGAAGGCAGAAACCAATAGCTAATTCTTCTAACTAACCTTGACTAAAATGAGCTAAATTGTACTTTGATATGAACTTGATTTAAATTGTCCACCCCACATTAGGCACCAATGATTATAACCTTTAATGGGCTAGCATTGGTTTGTAATCATCATCTCAAAAATGAAAAATTACCATGTTTGTAATCATCCTTTCACACCATCTACATATGACCCTTCTACACATTATATGATTGAATTTATGGTAGGTCATCCCCTCTACTTAGACCATGATTGATTGTGACATTAGGTGAATAAAGGAAATTTGATAAGAAAGGGATCACTATAAGTTTGTCCTCCTCCACCCACTCCATATCCGGTGATTGCCTATTTTTTCTCTTCCAACATTTTATTTTGGAAATTCATTTTGGTAGTTAATTCTACTAATAGTCACAACACACCTAGAAGTCAAAGAAATTGTTATATACACTACTAAACTCAATTAACATTGTTTTTTATTGGACTTTACAATAACAAACAACGTAGAGTTCATTAATGTAGTGTGGTGTGGCTATCGATAAAATTAGCTGCTAATGAATTTCGAGAATAGAAAGTTGGAAGTGGAAAATTGAGAAATCACTAGCTATAGGGCGGATGGAGGAGGACAAACTAGAAACTATCCTCTGCTTATAAATTGTATTTTATTCACCTGTTGTCACAATCATTCATGGGATAGGTAGAGAGGATGACATGCCAAAAATTCATGCATATAATATGTAGAAGGGGTCATGTATGAGATGGTGTGAAGTGATGATGATGGACATGGTAAATTTTCATCTGCCAGGTCAATTTGAGATGATGATGACAAACCAATACTAGCCATTTTAATGTTATAATCATTAACAAGAAATATGGGGAAGGAAATTCAAATGTCTCATCATGGAAATTATAAAAATTGTAAGGATGGGGTTATAAGCGTTATGGAAATTCTAAGTGCCAAATACTAAGGAACAAACCATATTTGCTTCTCAAAAACTTTATTTGATATATTATTAAAAAACCAAGTACAAATTGTAGTAATCCTTCTTGCCTTCCATATAGATAATGAAAATGATTGTTCCAAGTCTCATGTTGCTTCTCATGTTATTTTATAAACCTTGATTGGAAAGAAAAATAGGAGGGCAGAAATGTAAGAAATATAGAACATACTGGATTTAGCAGCCCCAAACTAGATTTTACTCTTAGGTACTGGAACCTATACAAAGGTTCGACTTGGAAACATAGTTTTTCCTTAGGTTTCTCCACTGGTTCTATGTTTCACACATGATCAATTATTGTTTTGAAAGTTGTGTTCTACATAATTTGTGTACACTAAATTACAAATTGATTTTTTGAAATCTATTTTGTGAATGTCGACCAATAGATATATATCATGGAGGATGAAAGACGAAGATCAGCCGAATCCCATATGGAGGTTCGGGGATCGGAGGATGTTCACGGTATTTAAATATAATCTTAAATCTCCATACATGTGTGTACATATGGAATTGATTTTTTTATTAACTTTGTGAGTGAAATTAGTTGTTAATAAGTTTCATATTTTAATTTTTAGGAGGCAAGAGGAGAAGGGTTTCTACTCCATCCATGGAGCGTGGCCAAGGTTCAACCGGTCGAGGGATGAGTGGTAGCAGGTTGTGGGAAGGGGGTGATATTTATTCCCCCGAAAGCCAATCAACGGCTGCTGGTTCTCAACAGGGTCACTGTGGGTCTGGTTCTCAGCAGCGTCATTCTGGGGTTGGTTCTCAGCAGGGTCATGTTGGAGATGATGTTAACCAACAACATCAAGGTTTCTATCAATTTCAATATTTTTTCATTAAATTTGTACAACTTTTTTTACATGTCTTTTTTCTAATATACGAAATTTTATATATATATTGATGCAGAGGCTGAAAATGTTCGAGCCAGTGGTCAAAAAAGATGCAGGGAAGCGCCTACATTGAAGAAGAAGGTTGTCAGCCCAGCACAACTTATCTGGCTAAGATTACTGATATACCATGGGAAACGAACATGGCAGAATGCACCTTACAAAGGTGTCAAAGCCTTCATGCAAAATTGCAAAGAGATCTCGAGTCTTTGTCTCTACCTGCTGAGAGTAGACAAAGCCTAGAAATAGTTACACATTCATTGAGTGAAATGGTAAAAGTGTACAAAAATTTGGGGCCAACGACTGATTCGTTTGTAGAAGTGATGAGAAAGAGAAAAGAAACAGTGATAGGTCCCGATAAATGGCAGGACATAAAAAAAAAGTTTCAAGAGATGATGCTAAGTCAATGTTTAATTATAAGGAAGGGCCAAAAAGAAAAATGTTGAAGGTGCAGTATTTCAAGCACCCAGACAAAGCAAAATATTTGTATGATCAACATCTTGCGGCCTTTGGAAGACTTCCATGGAACGATGAGGTTCCTGTTTATTTTGCACAATTTTTTTATGCAGAATTTTTTTTGGGTATGAAACCCGACTACAATGACCTTCCTTCAGAATTTTTTGGCCCGGGGAGAGGTCAATTATATCAACGTAAGGGCACTAAGCGAGATGTGGAGTTGCCTCGCCCTGAGCCGCCATTGGTGAGTCGACCGTTTCGAGTCGAAACCCTGTGATCAGAGATGGATGCGACTTCTCAAATAAGTCGTGAAACAAGAGATGTTATGATCGACAATGTTCATAGTGGATTGAGTGGAGTCGATATTGGTTTAAATCGACAAAGAGCACGTGAAAATGCACGTGCCAATTTTGTTTATCGTACAAATGAGGAGATTTACAACATGAATGTTGAAGATCTCCGAACATATGCAATAAATTGTCGCAATGGTCTGCAAGACCTAATTTTTCATGAGGAAGAGGGCACCGGAACGGTATGTGTTAGTGACCTTAGGGTTTGAAATTATATTTACATATACATGTACAATTTGTAATAAATACATGTGTATGTACACATGTATGTACATTTATTTGTATGTGTACATTAATCTAACAAAAATGTATGATTATATGTTAAAACACCATTTGCAGTTCTCAGGCATGATGCGTGATGAAAATGTTAATATTACGTTCGGGACCTCTGGCTCAAACGATGCAGATGGGTCTGACCATCATGATATGTTGGCACATGCATGTTAGTGTTTTTTAAGTGACTCTAAAATAAATAATTGTTGCCACACATGTACATGTATGTATATATATAATTTGATTTTAAATGTTTTAACAGATTCCGATTCTGTCTGATGTTTTTGGGATGGTTGTACATTCTTCTTCCTTAGGAGATATACCTTCTACTTCATTGGGAGATGTACAAGTATGGACAATTTTTCACAAGTTCAAAATTTATGTTACCTCAAAAAGTTCCATTAAAAATTGAGATATATAGAGAGAGAGATCTATATTTTGAGTTATTTAAAAATTTTTGAATTTAGGTTCGTGTAGAAGATTTTTTTAATCCGAGGACTCTAGTGACGGAGATAGGAACATCCACAACATTTGAACAAGTTGTCTTTAGTTCTTTTTTTTTTAATATTATTGTTCAAATAAGTTTATATATGTACACGTGCATTTTCATTTGAAAGTTTTTAATTTATATAAATTATTTATGTATATATATATATATATATATATATATATATTTATATTTAACTGTACATGTATATTGTACAGGTTACCACTGCAGATGTTTCTATGGCAAAACCTCTTCATTAAATGGAGAGGGAACCTTATGAGGTATTGCATGATTTTTTTGTTATATTTTGTTTTTTACATGAAGTTCTAGATATATATATTCTCATTCATTTTTAAAACTTCAAACTTTAATGTTCAAGTACATGTGCATTGTGTATGATGGTTTCTTATTCACAGGACAGGGCGCTACTCGAGACCCAGACACTAGATCCTCCATTTGATGGACAAGATTTACAGATTTGATTTCAAAATTTAGATGGTTTTAAAATTTGTTAAACTTGATACAGTTTGATACTCAAGTGAGATTTACAATTTTTGGACATATTTTATTACAATGTTATTATATAATTTGTTTTATTTAATTTTTGGATGGTTTTAGTACTTTTGGCATGTGAATGTGAAGTAATGTTGTCATCTGAATTACATTTGACATGTGATATTTAATGTTAAATGTTTTTGTTGGATAGTTGAATTATAATTGGCATGACATGTGATATTTAATGTTAAATGTTTTTGTTGGATAGTTGAATTATAATTGGCATGACATCTGAAGTTTTTAAAACTACATGAATGATAGAATGTGAACCTACATTTGCACATGTGGTAAATTGAAATGTTACTTGTAACAAGACAATCCCCATTGATTTCATTACAGTATATGTTGATTTCTGATTTGATATAATTGCATGTATGATGGTACATTACTTATAAAGTCATTGGATTAATAGTGCTCATTGATTTTATTGTTCTTTGGATGGTTTTAGTACTTTTGGCATGTGAATGTGAAGTAATGTTGTCATCTGAATTACATTTGACATGTGATATTTAATGTTAAATGTTTTTGTTGGATAGTTGAATTATAATTGGCATGGCATGTGATATTTAATGTTAAATGTTTTTGTTGGATAGTTGAATTATAATTGGCATGGCATCTGAAGCTTTTAAAACTACATGAATGATAGAATGTGAACCTACATTTGCACATGTGGTAAATTGAAATGTTACTTGTAACAAGACAATCCCCATTGATTTCATTACAGTATATGTTGATTTCTGATTTGATATAATTGCATGTATGATGGTACATTACTTGTAAAGTCATTGGATTAATAGTGTTCATTGATTTAAGTGTTCTTTGGATGGTTTTAGTACTTTTGGCATGTGAATGTGAAGTAATGTTGTCATCTGAATTACATTTGACATGTGATATTTAATGTTAAATTTTTTTGTTCAGAAAATAGTTTAAAATTGATCACAAGAATTAAGAGAATGTCTCGGTCCATCATTGGTATGGCTTGTGCTGCAACCATGAAGTCTCGTCCCAACACCATAGAATGATCATCCATGTCAATGAATCTTAAGTCTATCTTTCCAAACCATGACCCTACTCTCACATGTGTGCCTTTCATGACACCAGTCACTGCTTTCATCCTTGAATTGACTGTCTTGAAAGCACTCAACTCTTTCTCGATGCTAGCCTTCCTCTTTCTAAGAGATGAAGCTGCCTTTCGACTTAGGAAGCTATGGGTAGCCCCCGTGTCTATCAAAGCAGAGAACGTTTTCCCATGTATGGTTGTAGACACGAATCTCAAGTCCAAGGAACTTTCATCATCATTCCTCCTCCTTGTCTTGCGCCTTACTTCCGCAATCTTCTTCAACATTTCCTCTTCCAATATGTCTCTCGAACTAGCCCTTGGCTTAACAGTGCTTTTCACATATCTCTTCTCATGAAGCTCCATAGAACAATCCGATCTTGGGTCTGCTTGAATTGGTTCAAGCTCTTTCCTTTTCGAATTCTGTCTAATTGCTCCAATACGACATATATTGACTCCTTCCAAACGAAGTGCACCAATCCTCTTAGTGTGGTCATCTTCTTTTCCAAGTGTGCCAACACATGCATTTTCTTTCTTCAAACCAATAGGTTTCAGATCAAGAAAGTCCCTCTTGATCTTATCTTCCATGTTCTTGACTTTAGCCTGCAACGTGGTGCTTCTTTCCTTCAAGTGAGCCCTTTCCATAAAGAGTTCTTGAATTCTTTGTTCACCTTGTCGTATTTCCATGTCAAGCTTTTCAATTTCAGCAGTTTGTCCAGATAGTCTATCCTTGGAATTTCTTGGGTGAAAAACCAAGTAGGTTGAACCAACTTTGGTCTAGTGCATTGGAATTCATTAAAGAATTGGTCATTGGCGCTGCTTCAAGTTAGGAGTGAGCATCGTCACCAACCTACATTGAATATTTTACACTCCCTAGGGTGAATGATACTTTAAATTGATTGACAGTCTAAGACTTTCGAATTTTTCCAAATGCCAAATGATCTTACAAAGTTAGTATTTATAATATCCTAGTAGGTCATTCGGTGACAACTTTTACCGGAAACTTGAAACAACTTTGGCATGTGATATTTAATTTGTTGAATGTTTTTGTTGGATAGTTGAATTATAATTGGCATGACATGTGAAGTTTTTAAAACTCGAGTTTTGGATGGTTTCAATCTACATTTTGCATGTGATATTTAATGAACTTTAAATGTTTTAATGTTGCACAATATATAATCAAAAGGGTTTTAAAACTTAAGTTTTTGATGGTTTCAATCTACAACTTAAAGTTTTGGATGGTTTCAACCTACATTTGCACATATGGTAAATTGAAATTATGTTACTTGTAACAAGACAATCCCCATTGATTTCATTGTATATGTTGATTTCTAATTTGATATAATTGCATGTATGATGGTACATTACTTGTAAAGACATTGGATTAGTAGTGTTCATTGATTTTAGTGTAAGCGCAAAAAATTATTGACAATGTAGAACGATTTTTGTGTTATAATAATTAAACCTAATAATATTGGAGAGCAAGAGAGATAAGGTATGGTGTTTACTACAAGAGTTCAAGCAGGTCATTCGGTGACAACTTTTACTGGAAATTTGAAACAAAGAGAATCTATCTTTGGCTAGGAAATCATGTAAGATGCCTGACATAAACAGTAAAATTGTACTTAAAAGCTGAGATTCAGGCAAGTGGGGACAACCACTTGTTATTTCGTCCCTTGGAGGCTAGGCCATATGGGGACCGAATCTGACCTTACAAAATAAAGTGAAATAATTTGTACCATATGGTCGGAGAACATATACAAGAACAATTAATATACAAGAACAATTAATTTCATTCTAGAATATATATATATATATATATCCAATACATATAACATTTTTAATCAATGCACATGTATAGAAAAACTACTTTCAGTTGATACTAGAGCACGTGCTTGTAACCAAACAATTTGTAACATGTGCAAACCACAAATTAACATAAGCAGCTCAATTTTTAGTTGAGTACTGGAAGTTCTAAAACATATTTAATCCAAAGATAATAAATTGTTGGACACTTCACTCAAAAAAATTCTAATGGAATTCCATCCTCAATAATCAGTTCATGATCGGATTTTGACATTTTCCATTTCTTAATTTTTGATTTTTTCTTTGATTGAACTTCTATCAACTTTATGCGTGCTGCACACACCAAGTGACTATATTGACAACTTATGGAATCGGGTTCATAGTCTTCAAAGTAAACAAAGTCTCCACTTTGATGAGTTTGTTTGAAAAAATAACCTTTCAGTATAATAGACCCTCTGTCATACTGAAATCCGTGATCATTAAAGTCTTGTAATAATTTCATTTTTCGTTCGGTGCAACGCATCAAATAATACTTCACATTTTCATCGTTGTCAATAGGTGCAATTACAGCAAAAACATCTCCTGCACAATAAAATAAATTTAACAAAATTATGCATATTTAAATTTATTTCTAGATCTTTAAATCATTAGAAAGTAATTCAAATGTTACCTTCTCTAACAAGATCGGAAACTCGATCACCATCGGATGATATTGTAGTTTCCTCTGATTGCATTTCTTCAAACATTGCAACAGACATTTTTCCCTTTGTATTTAGCTCTGTATGTTTCCAATCGTTCACATACATTTTGTTTTCACAGACGTCATTGGATTTTGTGTTGTCTATGGAAACATCACAAAAACAAGAATATTTTCTTTTATCCAATGCAAACACATTTGTGGACAACTTTGTTTGAATTGAATGCAATTTTCGAGTCCCTTTTATTGTTTCAACGTCATTTCCAATTGATCTATCTACGTCTCCGATTCCAATATGCGAGAAAAACCTTTATATGGAAAATTAGAAAAAGAATTTGTAAATATGATATCAAAATACAATTAAAAATAATCATTGCATGATAAATGTACAATGTTTAAAATTAGATTTCCAATATAAATTAAATTGAATGTACCTTCACACTTCTCTTGATGGGTTAATCTCATGGCTTAGAGCAGTTTTGCACCATTAAACAACTTCTTCAGCGTTCACAAGTCGGCGTGCATAGTGGTTCATTTGATATCTTCGAAGTACTCGTTTTATGCATGCTCCTGCACCGTCATGTTCTCCTTTTCCATGGCCAGTCTAAAAGAAATTCCAACAATGTTTAATGCAGGTTTTCTTATGAAGACGACACAACCAAAAAAATGATCATGCAGATTTGAATTGACCTGCGCATCCGTCTGACCATATCCAATGTTCATTGAATGTTATTCCACGATTTTTCAATGAATCATAGATTTTTCCAAAACAATGTTGTACAAAACATGTATCATGTGTACAATCGTCACTGATATAAAAATGATATTCTTTAATGATATGTCGATTTTCACTCGTGCTTTCTATATGATCGACATTTTGTTCAGCATGTCTATATAGAATATGGACGAGCATGGAGACTTGGTCAGAATGATAGTATTCACTCTGAATTTCTTTTTGTGGAACAAATGTGTAGTTTTATGCAAAATCAATCACTGACAAAATGGTCCCTGGTGGAAAAACTTCACGAGATTTTTTGAATTGCAAGTCTTGCCATCGAGCTCTATGGGAATGCTTGGTGTATTTGTAAATTTCCGCCTCAAACTTTCTCAAAAAGTCTATCAGAAAAATGTTGTCTTCTCGTAATTCGATTCTTTTAACACTATCTGCACCTTGAATCGATGTACCAATATATTCATATCTCTTCCATTTCACTTTCATGTTGGACAATGATTGATCATTTATATCAATACGATATTTGTTTTGAAATTTAGTCAAATTTCCACAATCATCGCATTTTTTACCACCAACACATTTCTTTTTGTAAAATAGTTCATCGCTTTCTCTTTCACATAGAATTTGAGATATCAATTCACGGATAGTGGAAGGAGGAGGTGAATCCTTCCATAATGTTCTACCGAAATCAAGGAATGTGTCATAATATAACTCAAATTCCACATGATAACGGCAACAACAAGTGTCGCGTATGGTGATAGGTTTTACATACCATGGTTTTTGTTGAACAAAAGCACTGAGTGAAACTTGAATTTGACGATTCTCTTCTTTGAACTTGTTGAATAAAACTATTTGAGTGGTTTCCAAGAGATGTTTTTCATGTTCTTCGTATTGATTTCGTGCTATTCTTCTTCGCATCACATGTCTTGCAGTCGGTGAAACACGCGAATTGTTCTTCCAATATTCATATATTATTTTCTTAACATCTTCTCCAAGTCTATCTTTGTATGGTTGCCTACAAATAGCTCTCCAACAAGCGAGTTCATCATTTACATCTATTTGTAGTCGAAATTTTCGATGTTTGTGCAGAGTTTTTCGCGAGGTTCCGAGTGCTCGTGCCATAGATGTTAGATTCAAACGATTCTCTTGAGTACTTGGTGAAACCATTGCCATTTGTATTCCTCTACGTATATTTGAAACATCTTTATCTCTAGATCTCTTAATTGACTCTATAGCACTACTCATATTTTTTATCACCTCTTCTTTCATTTTTTTATCTTTGGTTGATTTTAGAATACCCAATAGTGTCGTCGCTTCTTTTAATTTCCTTGATGATAGGAGACCTTTCAACATTTGAGCTTGAACTGTCACTTGCTCATTTTTGAAATACTTTTCAAAAATTCTATCGACACGATATCGTATAACATGGTCAGGTTTTTTATCTCCATATGTGTGAGTGTCGACATTTTCTAACATCTCATTATTGATAGTGATTTCATCTGTACATATTCAAAAAAATAGTACATATTCAATAAATAACTAAATTAATAAATATGTCAATAAATATTAGGAAAATTTTAAATATATCAATAGATCATAATATTTACATTTACATACCCGATTCAATTTCTGCTTGAGGTTGATTTTCTTCTTCAATATTTTGAGGAGTATCTGTGTCTGTTTACATTAAACAAAATATTTTTCAAACTAGTTCATCAAGTAAAAATTAAGCTTCACATTTTACATTGGGAAAACTTTAAAAATATATTAATAGATCATAATATTTACATTTACATACCTGCTTCAATTTCTGCTTGAGGTTGATTTTCTTCTTCAATATTTTGAGGAATATTTCTGTCTGTTTACATCAAACAAAATATTTTTCAAACTAGTTCATCAAATAAAAATTAAGCTTCACATTTTACATTTGGAAAATTTTAAATATATATCAATAGATCATGTAATATTTACATTTACATACCTGCTTCAATTTCTTCTTGAGGTTGATTTTCCTCTTCAATATTTGAGAGGGCTTCTAACTTTCTTTTGCGATATTGTCTCGTCTCTTCTCTACGTTCCTCGGGGTCTCTTTTTCGATCATATTTTCTCACACAAGTTCTTCGATTTCCCATGATAATAGGGTATGAGGTTCAAAAAATTTCCTTCAAAAAATTAGACAATAACTCAATTACAAAAAATATCACAAAAGATTTAATTTAAAAAAATATTTTGTAAAAAATACGTAATCCAATCCAAAACACACACTTTAAAAAACACAAAACACGTACTTCAACACAAAACATGTACATACCTCCAAGAAAAATCACACCGCCTCCAAGAAATGTCTTCCAAAAATATTCTTTAAATCCAAAATTTGAAGAAAAGTTTTTGAACAAAGAAGCTCAAAATATTTATTTCAACACAAAACACGTACATACCTCCAAATTCTTTAAATCCAAAATTTGAAGAAAAGTTTTTGAATGAAGAAACTCAAAAGATTTATTTTAACACAAAACAGATACATACCTCCAAGAAAAATCACGCCGCCTCCAAAAATGTCTTCCAAAAAAGTTCTTTAAACCCAAACTTTGAAGAAAAGTTTTTGAACTCAAACCAAGTTGTAAAATGAAATGAAGTGCGAAATGTGCGAAAATTGTGAATCATTTCACGGCAATTTATATTGACGCGAAATGTGTGTTTTGTAGGGGGCTCCACAAAATTTTCCGTCCGACGGAGAGTTACACAATAGTTCGGCCGAACTTTTGATAAGAAGTTCGGCCGAACTATTAAGACGTTAGTTTTAACGACTCGTAAGCGGAAAACATAGTTCGGCCGAATTGTTAGTCCAAGTTGGGCCGAACTAACGCGTCACCAATTACGCAAAACCAGGCTCTGAAAACGGTTCTGCAACTTTGGACTAATTAAACTCCATGAAAGGTTGTTAATTAACTATCGGAACCAAGACAAGCATTTTCAGAATTGAATCTACTTTCAGGAAATATAATTTTTATGGAATTTCGTAAACGTTTATTAATTTTAATTATTTTTCTAATAAAATGGGTGTAAACAATTTCTGAGGGTCATTGTGATTCAGTGAAATCAAAATTTTGTATCTCCCAAAATACATTGTAAAAAAATTTGAAAAAATTATAGGGCATTACATTGGTCCGTTGAATCTAATGGGTAGCTTTTAGATTTTTATTTTATAACTTATATGTTAAGAAATTTTTTTCCACGCGAAACATATCAAAAATACGCAGTTTTTCGTATTGGACCAGTTCAAAAAATTCTAGTAATTATGATATGCATCCATTAGCTTTGTAAATATGACGAAAACAAAGTAGACTCTGTCTATATTGTTGTAACACATTTTGTTTTTTCAAAAACACAAATTTTCAATGAATACAGCATTGCGACATAACATGACTTCTTATGAATCCTTTGATTGTTAAGAAACACACACTCAAAGAAACGCTAAGTTGACATATCAAATCTGCATAAAAAAAATTCAAAAAATAAGTAATAGAAAGCTAAAAAAATTTCTCACAACTTTTATTTTTATCGCAAAATGAAATTCTACACAGAAAAATTGTTATAGTTTGCAGAAAGTTGAAGAACCGAAAAAAATGAAAATTTTTTCTCAAAAAAGGGCAAAAAGTGTAACCCAGCTTCACATTTTCACCCGAACAACAAACTCATATTTGGAGCATGCCTTTAAGACCCAAATGTCATTTGGAAGAGGAAGAAGTCAATGCAGAGGAAACTACAGAGGAAAAGGAAGAGGTTGAAGCCAAAATAAAGGAAGAAACAACCCTGCAAATACAAGTGGAAAGGGCAGAAATCAAAATCAGAACCAAGGCCAAGGCAGTAGCCAACAAGGTGGACAAAATCAAGCACATGGAAAAAGGTATGATAAATCCCAAGTCCAATGTCATTACTGTAAGAAGTATGGTCATTATGCCAATGAATGTAGGAAGAAACAGAGTGACATGGGTAATAGACACAGTGCTAATTTTACTAAAGAAAATATAAGTCAAGAGAAGTTGTTTTAAACATGTAATTTGGCTGAAGAAAAGAGTGAAGATATATGGTTTCTAGACTCGGGATGTAGCAACCATATGACTGGAAACATTTCTATGTTTTCCATGCTTGATAAGAATGTGAAATCTCAAGTAACATTGGGGACAGATAGTAAGGTCTCTATCATGGGAAAAGAAGAGTAAGTGTTTTGACAAAGAAAGGAGAAAGAAAAACCATATCAGATGTTTACTATGTGTTTCGGGGAAAATCACCCTAGAGGTTTGTTGGGTCAAAACCTCCACAGAGCAGGGCATGCCATTCAGAAGGACTCACACACAATCATACTTGAATGCAAAAAACTAGATAACAACGATAGCAGAACTCACCCGTAGTCCTACGTTCGATGTAGATCCCGCGGGGTCCAAACCCCCAGCAACCTTTCTTCCTCCTTCAACCTGGAAAACAAGAAAGAACGTGCACGAAAACCTAGTTGTACAACATATATTTCTCCTAAACGTTAGTGTAATCCACGTGAAATATGATATAAGCGATAATAACTGCTTAATAATCAATCTTTCCACATATACAAATAGATACTAACACAGAAGTTCAGGAACAAGATGGTTCTTCATTATTCTGAACAGCATGTACAGAAATAAATAGTGGAGAGATCACCTGAACCCTTCCACGATCTTCGAGCAGACCGTCGTCCGGATTCGTCCCGCCCTTGCCTCGCTAAGAAAATTTCAAGACTTGTGCACTCGAGATGGCATATAAATGGATGAACATCTCCAGGAAACAAGGGTTTCCTGTATAAATCTGGGAAAGTGCAGGAGGCACGGGGAATTAGACTTGAATTGGGATTCCAACAGAGTATAATGTCTATAAAATTTCTCTCTCCCTTAGGCCATGCACATGAGGGGATTTTATACTCCCTCAAAGTAGTTTCAGTCAGTTGGAAATAGTTGACCACGTAATGGGGTGGTTGAACTACTGGAGTAACCATCAACCCAGTCCGAAAATAGAGAATTTATATATATTTTTAATGGTTTTAATGGCATACGCGGAAAAGTACATGTGGACTCGCGTATACACGCAGAAAAGTCTGGGCATACCCGCGTATGGGATTTTAAACACTCTTTTTTATGAACTTTATTCAAGTCTATGGGAATGGGTGCCCAAGGCCAAAGAGACAATCATGAATCACGTGAGGGTGAAAAATGATGCTATAATATATGTCCCCTAATATATGAGGTCAGAAGGGGTACATGATGGCCGAAATGTATTATGGACATAGAAAGAACTTTGCGAGGACAAGAGAGGACTTCACCAGATTTCAGCCTGCCAAAAACCCATGAAAGAAAATAGAGATTCAGCTCATGTCTGAGGCGGGCATACCCATGCTCAGTCAAAAATATATCCATATAGAAAGTATAGAAATAGATCCAGAATGTATACAAGTATAGCTGAACTGAAAGTACACAATGAATCAACTGAGCACGGCCCGTAAGTACAAGTCAGAATCAATGTCCAAGTATCACATATATCAAACTGATCAATAGTGCTGAAAATGGATGTCTGATCACAAAAGTAACTGAATCTCTAGGTACCAAATCATAAGGGGTGGAACACATGGTACAATCACGCAAATCGGGAGCCAACATATAGGATGTTGCTGTACTGACACTGGAACATATAAGGGTGGATGGCATCACTGGTAGAAACTAAATGGACTA
The DNA here is from genome assembly GCA_034641835.2 of Pinus albicaulis. Lineage (NCBI taxonomy): Eukaryota > Viridiplantae > Streptophyta > Pinopsida > Pinales > Pinaceae > Pinus > Pinus albicaulis. The sequence continues at coordinate 94,589 of JAXQQM020089990.1, read as the reverse complement.
TCAAAAGTGAACCGAAAGATGCTGATGCAACCCAAGGTCTTCACCGATCTCGATGGCACAATTCTACACAATGGGAATATAAATGAGCTGAAGTCGACCATGTGAGAAATCGTTGGATTACCGATCAATGATGTATACCGTTAACCAACGCGAGACAACCCACCAATAATGAAAATGAGTGTCAAGGTGCCCCAATACAATCTAACAAGTGCAAATAAATGAGTTGAAGTTGAACACTTGAAAGAATCTACCAATCGGGAGGCAATGATGAATCCCCACTGTCGATGGCGAAGAGTCTTCCACTGATGACTGCAAACCCTAAGGTACTGAAAAAAAAACTCTAGATCCTATTCCCAAAGCAATGAGTCGGAGTCGATGGGAAAAGATCTGCTGGAAGGAAGGCATTAAGGCATCCCACATCAGTCCAGCGCGGGTGTAACCCGCAGGCCAAGATTTGGAAGGAATCAGATGAAGTAGAGTGATGGAACCAAAACCGAAGTACGTTTCCGACATGCACAAGATGAAGCTAGCGCACGGAAGAAACCCTACGAACCAACCAATAATGAAAGGAAGTGACACGGCCAGAGATATCCACCGATAAGGTCAAGTAAATCAAAAGTCTTTGCCACGAAACCCAAGTGTGATAATGTGTGATGATGTCGAACCGCGGGGGAAAACCACTCGGTGAAAGACCCATGATGATGATCCAAATGTGAGCACAAGGTCACCTATCAATGATGGAAATAGGGCCAGGGTGCAGCTCTAGGTTTACTCTCAGAGCAATATGTCATAGTCGATGAGAGACAAACTCGCCAGAAATAAGTCAATGGAGACCTTCTTAAACCAGCACGAGCAGAAGACCAAAACATATGATGTGATAGAACAAGATACTGACAAGACCGGGAAGGCCGACTGAATAATGAGTCAAAAGACACCGCAGAATGGCCGACTCTGGTTAAAATTCCCTTGAACAAAAGCACGACTCGTGATGAACATGGTAGTAAAAAGTGACATTGTATAAGTCTGTTATGTAGGAGGCAGAACAAACTCTCCATATGATTGCAAGAGATAACCAACCAACCATCCCAAATGAAGGAAATATATAAGTGTATGTGCTTTGTTCAAGGGCGACAAACTGACATTGTACTGCCATCAAATTACGAAGTTACATCCCGTTCCCGCTCTTTTTGTTATATTTTATTTTTTTGTCTTTTTCATATAATAAGCCTGAAAAAGAATAAAAGAATGCTATAGTACAATGGATAGAACGAGTATCAAGAAACAGATGCACTAGTTCCTGGGATTGGAACGATCCTATGCTCAATGCAAGGTGGCGGAAACTGGTAAGTGATACTCAGAGGAATGTTCCATCCATAGGTAAAAGGGTGTCAAGTCGCGATAGCTAAGTGCATGCAATGGTTAACTTGTACAGATAGTCAAGGTCAAAATTTGGCTTAAACATTGAGTCCAAATGAAGCCGGCTAAAGGCCAGGATAAACAAGTAGCCAATATGCAATGCAGTAATACAACTCAACAACACCAGGGAGCCTCTAAGGTAATAGCCAGAAAAATGATAGTGAGGAAGAATAATAATGAAGCTTCAACACATAAGTCATGGCGGGACTAAAGAGGAATCCCAAGCCTACATAAAACGCAGCATGGGCAACAAGTGATAGCGAGGAACTAACTAAGAATCCCATGTAAAGGAAGGCTCTACCATCAAGTCATGATTAAATAATCGGCGAGTGAAATGGGTGTAATACTCATGACCTGATGGGATTGACCCTATGGCAAGTGATCAGTATGGAGGCTAGTATGCAAGATGCAACAGAAAGTGGATTCCCTAACCTATATGCCAGTGAAGATCATATACCTGCCATGACGAGTCAGCAGTCATGGATCAAAAACCGGAAAAAATCTCAAATTCGTCAAAATGTACCTGAAAACATACCAATCTGGGCACTTCCAAGCATCCGGGTTATGCAGCTTAAGATAGATTGAAAAAATAAGCATAACAAATTTTTGTGAAAATTTTTAACTTTTTGGACATAAATAGACAAATTACCTCATATTTGGTTCATTGTTACATTGCTGATTTGGAAAAAAGTGCTCTGGAGAAAAAAAAATTCTTTCGTCAAAACAGGAGCAACCGACCGTCAAATCGCACCGAATTTGTTAGGTAAACTCATAAACCATCCTTGCTATTCATTTTGTCCGTTCATGAATTAAAATTTAGGAATTTTCACTGTAGAATCTCTTGCTAAAAATCACGGGTTTGCACATACGCGGGTTGGTAATGACCAAGTCGCGTATACACACAACTGTGCACAAATAAAGTAGCGTATGCGCAGCCCAAAATGAAAAATGCGTAGCTAATGAACGAATTATTGAAATTTTGCAGGATGACCATATCATGGAGAGAGCGTGAACATAGTGCTATTGATCAAGAAGTCATGCGGGATCGAGCATCACTAAATATTCTCTGGAATTGTGGATTGCTCAAGTTTTTCAAAATGCCAAATATGAAGAGTAATGTTCGGTTGCTCGAAATGCTTGTGAACTATTGGGAACCGGAAGAAGACTGCTTCATCATAGATCAGATGCCCATACACATCGAAGTGGAAGATATATATTTTATTACTGGACTCTCCCAGAGGGGGGAGCTAGTAGACTTGCACGGGAAGCCTTTGGGAGGGCTAACCGTGGAAGATTACGTCCACGTCTACTGCGTAGAGGGTTCCAAGAAAGTGGAAACTCAAATTGCAATCAAAGATTTAAGAGACTTGCACATAAAAATCCTCCTTTTTACCATTGGGAGAGTAGCAGGATCAGCTTCTCTACACCAGGCATCCAGGACGCAAATGAGTATAGCAGTGGAATGCTTAACTCATTTATATGATTGCTGCACAACTCTACTGATGAACATGAAGCAACAATTGACTTCAATCCGAAAGGCAAAGAAAAAAAAATTTGGATATGGTACAATTTTGATGACATTCTTCTTCAAGAAGATACCAGCATTAAGACCCAAAGTGATCTCTACCATCAGCAGCCCTAGAGATCCAAGAATTGCCCGTTGGGCAGACATGATGAAGAGATTGGAGGGAAGTGAAGTTCCCCAGACCACTTGGGATGATGAGTTCTTCCTTTGGTGGGGAGAACAAATCATCACTGTGGATGACTATCCCTATGCCGGGATGGAATTTCATGGCGATCCAGATCTTGTCCTTCCACCAGGCGCGGCATGGGGCACAGTCGGTAAGTTTGCAATTTTTTGACTTATATAATTTTTTGGATTTTTTCAAATATGTATGAAAAAATGGAAAACAAACATGTTTTTGATTGGATTCATAATGACTTACAAAAAATGATCATGATACATATATTGGACCAGTTTGACCTGAGGGTTTCCCGCGACACAAGCGTCGCAGAGGCGAAGCGGATACAGTGGATTCAGACAGGACCCTCCAGGCTGTACATAGGAACTTGGAGGGATTAACCCGCCAAGTACCTATGGCTACAGTGGAAGATCTGCCGGAAGCCATCCAGAGACGGGTGGTAGGAGTGCCCCGAGACTGGGTATGGTTATTCAGCCGAGTTTCCACCGCGATTGTGTTCTATAGGAACACAAATTCTGGGCAGGGACCTCAGGAGTAGATAGATATGATGTATCAGATGACTGTATATTATTTGAGACTGAACATGATCGGGCATAAGCCAAATTTTTTTATGACTTATGGATCCAAATTTTGTAAAGTTTTTTGAACACTCTGATGATATATATACAACGATGTTTGATGTGATGTGACAATTGTATCAAAATGTATGATGTTTTTTATGATTAAAGTTTATTGTATGGAATGATTAATATGCCAATCCAGTGCTTGATTAGCTAATGAGTCTGCCATCCAATTGTCAGCTCAGGGAATATGAATGAAAGTTAAAAATTGAAATGATCTTTGTAATAAACGTACCCTCAAGAACAACCGGAGTAAAAATGGATCTCGAATCCGATAAGTATTGTTCAACTGCGACACCACCAGCTGGGAGTCTAAGAAAACTACCAACGAATCAACACCCAAAGATATTGCCTCCGAGAGTAGATAAACAACTGCAGTGTATTCTGCTATGTTATTGGAAGCAGGACCAATGCAGACCCCTCTTGATACGAACAACTGACCGGATGGATAATGAAGCACCCAAGCCGTGGAAGCTAAGTTCCGGGTGTGTCTACTAGCACCATCGGTGAAACCAAAATGACTCATGACATCCAACACAACCTGCCAAAGCAGATCAAAAACATCACCAACCCATCAAAGATCGGAAATCAACCAGATATGTACAAAGCAAAACTACTATATACAAAAGAAACATGCCAGGCCAAAGCCTAGGCATAATACTTCTTCAAATAGAGCCCATTTCTGGGCTCCGGCAACTCGTTCCCTTCAAAATCAACCAAGGTATATGCTCCTTTTTTAAGGACTTTTTTAACGATGAAGGGGCCATACCACATAGACTTAAATTTTCCTGCCCCCAGGGCATCTTTTTCTTGGGCATAGACCAAAACAAGGTCACCTTCCGAAAAAACCCTAGGTTTGACCGCCTTATCGTACTGAGCTTTAACTCGGTTTTTATGCGCCTCATTCATCATGGCAGCATCCCGACACTGCTCATCGAGATGTTCCAAATGAAGGAGCCATTCTTCAAGACTAGAAGTGTCAGGAAGAAGTTCAACAGCTAACTTAAGAGAAGGAATCTCACATTCAATGGGCAATACGGATTCCAACCCGTGCACTAGCTGAAACGGAGTAAATCCAGTTGCAGTTTTCACTGACGTCTTGTATGCCCAAAGTGAAGGATATAGCATAATATGCCAGTTGGATCGAGCTTTCTCAATTGTCCTTTGAAGAATTGTCTTCAAGGATTTATTCACAGCTTCCACTTGCCCATTGGCTTGAGGATAATACGGAGATGAATGCTCCTGCCAGAAACCCAATTTTAGAGCCAACTCAGCCATCATGCTATTCTAAAAATGACTGCCATGATCAGTGAAAATCTCTCTAGGAATACCAAAATGAGCAATAACCTGGTTGAAAAGAAAAAGAGCTGCAGTCTCACCATCATTCCCAAAAGTAGGCATAGCCTTGACCCACTTCGTAAAGTAGTCTACTGCTACAATAATGTACTTGTGACCTTTAGCTGAAGGCGGGTTACAAGTAGTATAATCAATACCCCACTTTGTAAAGGGACCGACAGTAATGACTGGAAAAAGCGGAGCTAGATGAGCGCGCATTTTTCGAGTATAGACTTGACACAGATTACACTTTTTGACCGACTCCATACAATCCTTGAAAATCGAAGGCCAAAAGTACCCAGCACGCAAAATATTTTGGGTTGTAGCAAGCCCAGATAAATTACCACCACAAGCTCCACTGTGGGAGTCATTCAGCACAGCCTCAGCTTCTTCGAGAGTTAAGCAGCGTCTCAGGATTGAATCAACCCCTCGACGGTATAAAGCATCACCAATAATCAAGTAATTCTTAGCCAAGTGACGCAACTTACGACGCTCATCTTTCGAAAAAGTAGAGGGAAACTTCGCAGTCTGAAGATACAAAATGATATCTCCATACCAAGGATCCTGTGAAGAGATAGAAACAAATGTTCATCCGGGAAGGATTCATCATAGATCATCTCCTCCCCACAGGGCAACTCGGAGATCAATTCCGCGAAAACCAATGATTTCTTGGATTTGGCAGACATAAACTCAAGATCAAATTCCTGCAAAATCACAATCCATATATTATATTTGCCCCCAATCACTCGCCTACTGAGGACAAACTAAAATGGATTGGTTGCTGCCAAAACATAAGTTTTTCGTAGAATAATGTAATGCCGGAGTCGTTGCACAGCATGAACTGCTGCTAAAGCTAACTTTTCTATCGGAGTGTCCGGAGTTCAGGTCCTACCAATCCTCGACTAAGATAGTATATAACATGCTCTGCAAAAGTATCATCTTCCTGAACCAGAACCATACCAATAGTAGATTTTGTTGCTGCAAGATACAAAAGGAAATCCCTGCTATAATCAGGTGGACTCAATAAAGGAGCAGAGGTCAATGCTTTTTTCAAAGCATCGAATGAGCGTTGAGCAAAGTCATCCCAAATAAATGGAACTCCATTCTTCAACAATCTCATAAATCCCTTGGTAACTTCAGCATAATTTACGATAAATCTCCGAAGAAAATTAGACTTTCCTTGTAGACTTTGAAGTTGATGAATAGAGGACGGGGGAGGCAACCGAAGTATTGCCTCAACCTTGAAGGGATCTACCCTAATCCCTTCCCTAGACACAATTAATCCCAATAACCGACCTGATGTAACCGCGAAAATGCACTTGTTCGGATTCAACCTAATCTTATAGAAACGACATCGTTCAAATATTTGCCGGAGGTGAGCAGGATGATCCATCCTCTTTCGAGAATGAGTAGCTAAATCATCCAAATACGCCTCGATAATCTTTTTGATGTCATGGAAGGCATATGACATGGCCCGCTGAAACGTAGCCCCAGCATTTTTAAGACCAAAAGGCATCTTCTTGTAAGCAAAAGTACCCCAGGGACAAATAAAGGCAGTCTTATGCTGATCTTCATGACGGATAGTAATCTGATTATATCCAGAGAAACCGTCCATGAAGGAGAAAATCTCATTACCGGCACACTCGTCAATGATCTGATCGATAAATGGTATGGGGTAATTATCTTTAGGACATGCTTTATTAAGGTCTCTGAAATCAATGCAAACTCGAATCGTTCCTTGTTTTTTATCTACGGGAACAGGGTTTGAAACCCATTCAGTTAAAGGAATAGGGAAAATGAATCCCGCCTTAAGAAGCTTCTCCACCTCAGCTTTGATAGTTGTTGCCTTCCTAGGATTGACTGGACGAAGCTTTTGCCTCACAGGCTTAGCATTTTCATAAGTCTTGATCTCATGCTGGACAATAGATGGATCTATACCAGGCATTTCCTCATAAGACCAAGCTAATACATCCCTATACTCTTTAAAGAGCTCGGTGTAAATCTGAATCTCTTCATGGGAACATTCAACTCCGATGAAGGCATTCTCAATAATATTGGGATCCATGGAAATGTTCACTGGGATAGTAGGAGAAATCACAGCCATGTTCCCTTCAACATAAACCTGTGTTGGTGCTAAAGGGTTCAGGACTAGGTGAACAGGACCATGAGACTGAGGACTTGGAAAACTTGTTTCAACTTCGCTTAAATCAGGTAAAAAGTAAGACCGATGATGCAAGTCATCCCACGGTCTATCTATACCAGTCATAGCTTCCAGGATGGCCTCTTCAGATGGAAGAGTGGTATCAAGGTAATCCTGGGCAGAAGAAGAACTAAGTGTCCAAGCCGAAGCCACATCTCCATCCAACTCTTCTGGTGAAAGAGGAGCTGGACTGGATTCTGCAGAGTCAACAATAGACTGATAAGCAATCTCAGCTGCAGACATCGGAAATGCCATTCCACCCACTTGACCTTCCGCTAATGTGGCTGTAGGGGAAGGTAAGGTCCAAGGGTCCGAAAAATAATGAGTTTTGAAGAACTCTCTTCGAAGAGGAGCCTTGGAGGATGAAATTGCATTAATATGAACCGTAGGAGGAGGAATATCAAAAGTACCCATCAAGGAAGAATACATTCCAACTCCTAAATTCTCAACAGGTGCCTTAGTATTATCCAACTTTGGAACAGAAAAGTCAGTAGACGCATTCGGGTCTACAGGAGGACAGTCCAGTTGATCCGCTGTAACAATCCTCCCTTCATGGGGGAAACATATAATCCGAAATAATGAGGATGCAATGGCATCCATCTCATAAATCCATTTTCTCCCCAACAGAAGGTTGTAGTCCAAGCTTGCGTCAACTACCTCAACCTCTATATTAACAGTTTTTCCCCCAACACAGATGGGCAAAGCTGGGACAATACCATGGGGTCTGTGAGAATGACCATCGAACGCAGTCAGAAGAGTGGTAGATGGAACAACTTTGGGAGATCCAATTGTCTTCCAACATGTGAGAGACATCACGCATGTGGAAGCACCCTCATCAACAACCGTCCGAAAGATGTTGCACTTCCGGTACGACGATTTAATATGAAAAGCCATATGATGGGGGAGTCTCTTCTTAAAATTAGACATATCAAAAGTAATCAGAAGAGAATTTTTCGGATCAATAGCCCCAATGGTAGTGAGCAAAGCACTGTGCTGAGCCGGACAAGACTGGAGCACCTCTAAAGCCGACATGGCACAAGGACTCTGCGCCAGATCTTCCACAATAGAGTAGTTCTGGGCAGCCCTAGCATTTGGATTAATCGTCGAACGCTTAGTAGATGCTTTGGGCATCGGAGGCATAGACTCAACAGTAGTCCTTGTAATGTGAAGCGGCTCAGTAGCATCAGGAGTATCCTTAGCTTTCGAAGACTCTTCTCTACCATAATCACGGGATCTCGTAGCGACATCCACGTGAGCACTCATCCTGAATATGTTTGATGGTATTTCCCCTTCCTGGGTGCCCCCAGAGGAAGCCCCAGGATTTTGATTCGCGCCAACAACTAGTTGTTGCCCTTGGGGAAAAGGGTTTGTCAACACAGCCTGGGAACTAGAAGAACCCTGCTGAGCTAACAAGCGCTGCGCATCCTGAATTTTAGGGCAAAGGTGTGTAAGATGGTCTCTAGTACATAACTTGCATGGAAACTTCACTTTCTTTTTATCCTTTGGACCCTCACCAACATGCTCGTTGGTTTTATTCGCATTACCCTTCCCATTCTTTCCCTTTTTCTTATTATTTCGTCCCTTCTTCTTCCCTTTGGATTGTTGATTTCCTTTGGGATCAGAAGCTTGGACAAAATTTATCGACAAATATTGGGAAGGCGATGACTCAGCAGGCACAACCTGACCAGAAGGAGCAGATTGTATAGAAAACTGCTGTAACTGAGTAAGCAGGTTAGCTGCACCACTATTGATCGACCCGATAAGTCCATCACCATGAGGACCAGGCTTAGTTTTTGATAAATCTAATTTGGAGCAAGGAGCGTTGGGCAAATATTTATGGATGACCCCAGACTGAGAATAGATCAGTTCCAGCTGTTGGGCCCTAAAAATGGCCTGCTCCTTAGAAAATACCCCAGACAGGGATACATCTTTAGAAATGTCTGACTGCAGAGATTTCAGAAACCATTCTAAAGGGAATTCTCCTGGAATATGAGCTTTAATAAGCCTCTTCCTTCTCCTCCATTCCTGAATATGGTCAGAAATGTGGGTTGCGTCGTCCTGCTTAAAATTAGCTAGGAGTTCAGTCCCAGCGTCATATCGGATAGGCAACTGGAAATGGTTTAGAAATGTAACGGCTAATTCTCCAAATGTAGCAAAATTTCCCCCAGTTAGCTCAATATACCATTTGGCAGTGTTTCCAGTTAGGGTGCGTTGAAACAATCTCAACCTAATCGAATCATCGATCAGGGAGTTAGAAGAACACCATAAATGGAAAGTGGTGATGTGGTCAGCCGGATCTTCTCCATTCTTGCCTTCAAACTTTGGAATGTTTGAAGGAAGTTTGGTCGGGACCGGAGGCCAGCCCGGACTGTACCGAATCGGATCATTCGTCAATTTCGACAGATCTGGCAAGTTTAACGTTGCCAGAAAAGGTAAACGAGGCGGAGCCTGAGGATTCCATCCTTGATAGGATGAATTCCCAACATTCTGAAAATAATACCCTGGATTTGATGAGGCACCAGGTTGCCAGAAAGAACTCATAGCAAAAGGAGAAGAACCTCCTCCCCACGCAGAGTTACCAAAGACCGGACCAGTTCCCCCACCTGAAGTATTAAATGAAGAGGAAAGCCCCTGATAGGGGTTCCAGGCATTAGACAGAGGGGAAAAATTCTGATAAGCACTCGACGAAGGGAAAGAAGCATTCCCTTGGTGACCAGCGTAAAACTGATTCCCTGCCCCCGCTGTAGTGAATACAGGGTTCCAACCTGTAAAAGTAGTCGAACTTTGATCTCCAGACCAAGGGTTGAAACTCTGGGTCTGAGAAGTAAACGGAAAGGACCCTAAAGAAGGATTCGAACTAGGAATATGTCCAGTTCCGAAGGGGAACCCTTGAAAAGAAGCTGATCCACCAGCCATGGAAGACATGGGTGTAGATCCAGCTGTAGCAGCGGAAAAGGAAAAAGAAGGAATCCCACTAGTGGGCATTCCAAAACGGAAGGGACCAGATTGAGAAGCATGTGCTTAGGTGAAACCAGAGCCAAACACAGCAACACTAGAGGCAATCGAAGATATAGCAATAGTGCCCCCTCCTTCAACAGAAGCAGGAGTCTGAATGCCTGCAGCACTCACAGCAGAAGCCGCGTTCCCAGTCGTGGCCATCGAAAGGTATGTATAATAAGGAGGATCTTCCGGTCTCTCTGACTCGGGTCCGATGTATTCAACAACGAATGGATAATCAGGAGGAAGAGGAGATGGAAGTGACTCTGAGGGTTCAGACACTTCCTCTACCTGTACTTCTTCTTCCTGCGGAAATAATACTCGCGAGGTGAGCGGAGCGCTCCTCTCGGAACCAACACCAGAATCAGCTACGAAACCTTGAGACCCTTGTGGAGGATCTCTCTCCACTGCGTCGGACGCCATAGGGTGGTAACCACCTGCTAAATCACTCCTACGCCTTCTTGAAGAAGGCTCTGAACTCTCTGGAGATAACCCCCGGATTCTCCTCGATCGACGAGGCGCTTGATCAGCCACTTTAACAGATTTTAATTAGACTCAAAAAGTATAAAGCTAGGCAAGCTAGGAGAAAAGAGCACTCACTACAAAAAATAATCCCTGAGATACAATCAAGCAAACCACTTTCAGGTATTTCCGCTCCGGGTGATTAGGACCGGACACCAAAATACAAGAAAGCGAAATATAGGACCTCCTGAAAGTAGTCTGGGATAATTACGGCCCAGGCCTACTAGCGAAGGTAACATAAACAGTTACGCCGACCTCCTAACGACAGCCTTTTCCGGCTCAAGTACCCAAGCTTCGCAAGGGCACCCCCCAGAAGTACTGCTGAAAGTGATGCGACGTCTGCCTCAGGTACCACGGGTATTCCCCCCCGCAGTCACCTATATGGAACCTAGGAGTGGCAACTATGGGCACCAATCCGTGTCAGAAGCCGAGCGGAACGGTCTTGAGGTCAGATTCAGCAAATCAGAGAAGGGGTATCTTAGCCTTCACTTCCCCTCGGGCTTGACTCTCTAGAGGAGAGCTTTCCCGATCCACCTAACGGAGTTGGATTTCGCTCAATTAATCAACTTCTATGTTTTGTTTGAACGGCCTTGGAGAGTTAACTCTCCACTCACCTAATCCAAGGCCCTACAACCTAGCTAGTTGGTGTATGACACTTAGAAAACTTGTTAGTTGATTTTAAATTATATCGCTTATTTTAATCGGCTGTTATGTTAAGTCAAAGGGATAAGGAAATGAAACTTGTGGTGTTTTGACGCAGAAAATAAATTAATAAAAGCCAAACAACATGTAAATGCAGTAATTGTCTTTCGATGAAAAGCAACTTCTACACAGGTTCTACGAGACTAAAAAAATTTATTTTTCTTTTCAGATAACAAACTCACACTCGCAAAAACTATGAAAATGACTAAATGCTTAAGTGCACCTGATGCAAATCACTAAGAGCATGCAAATTCTAAGATGCAAAATCTCCTAAAGCAGAGAGAAATTTCCCAAAGATCCTTCAGTTTTATCTCTTTTTTGGTTGTCCAGAAAGCTAGTTCCCAAAATCAGAAACTCTTAATATAAAGACACCAAAATTGCTTGAAAACAAGAGGAAGAAATCAATGACAATTCCTTTCCAAAATCAAGTCAAAATCCAAAGGCAAGAAATCTCAACAAAGCTTCAAAAGATATAACGAAACGAAAACAAAAACGCAAAAAAAAAAGCAAATGACAAAACAAAATGTTTTTTAGCTTTTGAATTTTATAAAAAGAAGAGCTCGAAAAGACCAAGAAAAACTATCAAATCCCAAGCCAAACAACACTGAATTTCAAGCAACAACTTCAAAAACGCTCCAAATCTTATAGGGCTAACTAGTAACAAGATTTGTATGAGCAAAAGAAGACAAGAAACTCAGTCACTCAGCCTAGAAGAATAGTACAACCTTGCAGCAAACAAAAACTTCAAAGAACCAAGAAAGACTCTTCAAAAATTGCAACAAGACCTAGTCAACTGAACTCAAGAAAACCAACCAAGAAATGGGCAAAAATCGAAGTGCAAAGCAAGACACAAAGGTAGGAAAGAGTAAATTAGTAGGAGCTCTCTGTTCTGATAAAGCAGAACAACCAAGAATCCCCAGGAAGAGATCTTGGTACTCGAACCAGAAATGCCAGCACAAGAAACCAGACTTGCCAGATAAGCTAGTTTTCAACTAAACAAGAGAGAGAAAAGACCAAAGACCACTTTTTACACAATCCAGAGGATACAAAGACATTGTAGGAGCAGGTCTCCACAGGTAGACAGGACTAAAAAGCCAAGAAATCCAAATTTTCAAAATCTACCCAGGTATACACTACTTGACAGTTTTGAAACAAGCGTGCATACGCGACTGTGCTAAAGGAAACCCGCGTATACGCGACTCCCTTTAACAAAAACTGCGTGTATACGCATCTGTGTACATACAAACTCGCGTATATAAAGGTAAATAATGAAAAACAAAAAAGATCAAGCCTGGATAAGGAACCAGGGCTTCAGTCTGACTGAGAAAGAGTTCACTGGACTGGAAATAAAAGTTAAAACTGTTGGAAACCTATCAAACAGCTGAAACCACCCAACAGGGGAATCACAAGAATGCGTTCCCCAGTGGAGTCGCCAGTTCTATTTCGGGGAAAATCACCCTAGAGGTTTGTTGGGTCAAAACCTCCACAGAGCAGGGCATGCCATTCAGAAGGACTCACACACAACCATACTTGAATGCAAAAAACTAGATAAAAACGATAGCAGAACTCACCCGTAGTCCTACGTTCGATGTATATCCCGCGGGGTCCAAACCCCCAGCAACCTTTCTTCCTCCTTCAACCTGGAAAACAAGAAAGAACGTGCACGTAAACCTAGGTGTACAGCATATATTTCTCCTAAACGTTAGTGTAATCCATGTGAAATATGATATAAACGATAATAACTGCTTAATAATCAATCTTTCCACATATACAAATAGATACTAACACAGAAGTTCAGGAACAAGATGGTTCTTCATTATTATGAACAGCATGTACAGAAATAAAGAGTGGAGAGATCACCTGAACCCTTCCACGATCTTCGAGCAGATCGTCATCCGGATTCGTCCCGCCCTTTCCTCGCTAAGAAACTTTCAAGACTTGTGCACTCGAGATGGCATATAAATGGATGAACATCTCCAGGAAACAAGGGTTTCCTGTATAAATCTGGGAGAGTGCAGGAGGCACGGGAAATCAGACTTGAGTTAGGATTCCAACAGAGTATAATGTCTATAAAATTTCTCTCTCCCTTAGGCCATGCACATGAGGGGCTTTTATACTCCCTCAAAGTAGTTTCAGTCAGTTGGAAACAGTTGGCCACGTATTGGGGTGGTTGAACTACTGGAGTAACCATCAACCCAGTCCGAAAATAGGGAATTTATATATTTTTTAATGGTTTTAATGGAATACGCGGAAAAGTACATGTGGACTCGCATATACACGCGGAAAAGTCTGGGCATACCCGCGTATGGGAATTTTAACACTGTTTTTTAGTGAATTTTTTCAAGTCTATAGGAATGGGTGCCCAAAGCCATAAAGACAACCGTGAATCACCTGAGGGTGAAAAATGATGCTATAACACTATGTGCTTGGTATGAAGTGTAAATTTTTGAGAATTGGATAGCTCATTCAGAAAAGCTACAATTTTTTATTTGAAGATGACATATGCACCATAATGGACAAACCACCAAGAAAGTAATGCATTTCCCAAGTAAAGATGACAATGAACAGAATGTTCCCTCCCAAGATGAGAGAAGATTTGAAGAAAGGAGTTGAAATGGCAGCAATGACACAAGAGACATTCCAAAGAGAAGCAAAAGATGAAAACTGGTTATGGCACTTGAGATTTGGACATCTCAACTTTGGAGATCTAAATTTGTTGCATAGGAAAGGAATGGTAAAGGGATTACCATTGATTGAGAAACTGGACAACCTATGTGAAGGCTGCATCTTGGACAAACAACACAAAGAAAGCTTTCCATCAGGAAAGAGCATAACGACAAAGGCACCCTTAGAAATTTTCCATTCAAAATTGTGTGGACCAATGCAAATACCATCATTAGCAGGAAACCACTATATGCTGACATTTATTGATGATTACACAAGAAAAACATGGCTTTATTTCTTGAAATTTAAAAGTGAAGTGTTTGAGAAATTCTGCCACTTTAAGGCTCTTGTAGAGAATCAAAGTGGGCAGCATATTAAGGTCTTAAGAACAGACAGAGGAGGAGAATATATCTCAAAATAAATTCTGCGTTTTTGTAGAGAAAATGGGATACACAAGCAATTTACAACAAGGTATACATCGCAGCAAAATGGAGTTGTTGAAAGGAAAAATAGAACCATCATGGACATGGTAAGAAGTATGCTGAAGACAAAACATTTGCCAAATGAGTATTAGGTTGAAGCTGTACATTGTGCATCATACATCTTGAATAGATGCCCAACCAAAGCTGTAATGAACAGAGTTATGGAAGGAGCATGGAGTTGCATAAAACAATTTGTTACCCACATGAGAGTTTTTGGTTGTGTGGCTTCTGCACACATTCCAGATTATCTAAGGAAGAATTTGGACAGTAAGGGGGAGAAGTGCATATTTATTGGATACAGTGAAGAATCCAAAGCATACAGATTATATAACTCATCCATCAAGAGGTTTGCTATAAGCAAAGATATACAGTTCATTGAGGAAGAAGCTTGGGATGGAAGCATTGAGAAAACAATGAATGTTAAAAGTTGTTTGTCTCGTGATGATAATGAGGAATAAATAGCTAAAATACATCCATGATTAGCAGCCCACCTCTACCAACACAAGGACAACAAGGGAAACCACAAGCTGGTATGAGAACACCCTTGAGAAGTGACGACAATGCTTCTCCAAGCACATTACATGGAGCAGATTTGAGTGCTTCTACAAGCACAAGTACACCAAGTGAAAGAGGAACCGGATTCAGAAGTCTGAATGAAATTTATGAGCAAGAGGCAGCAAATGAAGACATGAACTCTTTATTTGCATTGTATTTTCATGTAGAAGATCCTATTCATTTTGAAGAAGCTATAAAAGATAAGAAATGGATAGATGCTATGGATGAAGAGATAAATTCCATAGAGAAAAACAAGACATGGGACTTGGTTGATCTCCCAAAAGCTAAAGAAGTTATTGGAGTGAAATGGATTTACAAAACCAAGAGTAATGCTGAAGGTAAGATTGAAAGGCACAAGGCCAGACTTGTTGTCAAAAGCTACAAGCAACAACAAGGAAGAGACTATGAGGAAAATTTTGCACCAGTTGCAAGAATGGAAATAATAAGAGCAGTGTTGTCCATAGCAACACAACACAAGTGGAGATTTTACCAAATGGATGTGAAATCAACATTCCTGAATGGAGTATTGATGGAAGAATTTTATGTTGAACAACCTCCAGGATATGAGAAAGAAGGACAAGAGCACAAAGTATGCAGGTTGAAGAAAGCTTTGTATGGGCTGAAAAAAAGCCTCAAGAGCATGGTACAGTAGGATAGATGTCTATCTACTGGAAAATGGGTTTGAGAAATGTGAAGAAGAACCCACATTATACATCAAGGAGAAATATGGTAAGATGTTGATTGTTGTTTTGTATGTTGATGATGTGATCTTTACATGTAATGATCCTTACCTCATTGAGAATTTTAAGACAGTCATGAAGGATGAATTTGAGATACTTATTAGAAATAGAAGTAGACCAAAATGAAAATAATATTTTTATCTCTTAAGCTAAATATGTGAATGAAGTTTTGGAAAGATTTAATATGCAGGATTGCAAGGTAGCAATTACTCTTGCGGTGATGGGATTGAAACTGAGCAAAGAAGATAGCAGCAAGGATTATGATCTAAGTGTGTACACGAGCATAGTTGGCAGCCTAATGTATTTGACTGCAACTAGGCTTGATATTATGCATGCTGTGAGTTTAATTTCTAGATTTATGGAAAGGCCAAAAGAGACACATTGGCAAGCAGCAAAAAGAATTATGAGGTATGTGAAAGGAATAAAAAGGTATGGAATTTTATACACCACTTAAGAAAATTTTGAATTGATTGGATATATGGAAAATGATTGGGATAAAAGTATAGATGACAGGAAAAGCACCTCTGGATATGTTTTTCATATGGGATCAAGAGCCATTTCATGGTCTTCTAAGAAACAACCAATTGTGGCTTTATCAATAGCAGAGGCAGAGTATGTGGTAGTTACAACAGCAACATGTCAAGCAGTTTGGATGAGGATAATGTTGAGGAGTTTTTGTTATGACCAGGTAAAATGCACAACAATTTATTGTGATAATAGCTCAATAATAGCATTGTCAAAGAATTCAGTGTTTCATAAGAGAACGAAACACATTGATGCCAAGTATCACTACATCAGAGAGTTAGTGAACAATGGGTAAATTGTTTTACAATATTGTAGAAATGAAGAGTAGTTTGCTGATATAATGAAAAAACCATTGGATCAGAAAAGTTTTAATTATTTGAAGAAATGTTTGGGTATGCAAGAGAATGCAGCAGCTGAATTTAAGGGGGAGTGTTGAATTTTAAATCCAACTGTAAGCAGGCAGAATCGAAGGACAGAAGCAACAACAGTTTAATTTTTTGTTTTGTTTCTTGCACGCCACCATGAATTAAATCCCAGTCTTTAAAGCCTGCTGATCTAAATTTTTTTTGTTATGGCCGTAGCCCTGCCTCTCTGGGAAAAACTGTGACTTACTCCGCGCAACCTCGTCTTCAAAACTCTCCATCCCGCCACTTAAACCCAACACCTACCACCATTACTGCAGCCGTCCTTACCCACATTCGTTTGAAGATTGAATGGGCCTTGTCCCCACCAAGGCCAACGCAGCAAACCAACAGCCAACAGAAAACATATCGCAAATCCGGAAGCTGATGTGGATAGCCCCAAAACAGATGCGATAAGAAATTATAACACAATTAAGTGTTTATCGCAAATCCAAAAGCCTACGTCAGCAAGCTCATATTTGGATGCGATAAAACTAAAACCATTTTTCATAAAGGGTTTTAAAATCCTCGAAAATGATTTTGTAAAGGTTGAAGAACTTAGGTTATTTTTTTCATTATGTTTTTATGTTTAATGCCACGATGTATAACTTAGAGCATATATATATTTGAGTAGTAACATATATATATATATATATATATATATATATATTATAAACTTATGAAGTTTAGAATATATATATAAAGTTAATTTTGTTTTAATTTTTTAATTTTTAAAGGAGTTTGTAATGAAGTAAAAAGGGCCTGTAGGCAAAATCAAATGTAATGACTCTATATTAAAAAAAAAAAAGTGTGTGTGAAAAAAAAGACATGTGCTATAAATGGGTAGCTGCGTTTTTTAAAATACATGCCGAGAGCATAAGAACAGTGACTCTGTGTGTGAAGAGCACTATGTGCATTTTAGACTGTGTAATTTTTTCCAGAAGGCAGAACACAAGAAAAGACAGAGAGCTTGATTTACACTGCGTGTGCAGCAGTTGAAGTTTTTTTTGAAAGCCAGAACAACAGTTCTAAGGCATTTTGTAATAGATTTTCAAAGTTTAATGAAATACTTGTTTTGAGTGCATCTCCATCCACATTTTAAATTGATTTCTCTGTGTTAAGGAAGAGGAATTTTTATTCCTCTGTTGTTCAGAATTGTTCAGAAATTCAAATAGTTTGCAACAACAATCTGAAATTCAAACTTCGATGGGTATAGATTAGTTGTGGCGGGGTTGTTGTATCAAAGAATAATTGTTGTTTTTTTAATGAACTTCACAATCTTTCAAGCGTAAATGTTGAACATGTCTATTAATAGTCTATCATTTCTTTTGTTTTATACAAATGATTCACATGTAGTTCGAAGAAATGTATTACCCATCTAACGAACTTTCTAGTAATGGTGGACCACTATAAGTTTCTCTTAGTTTGCGACAATCTTGAATATTTTTTAATGGAAAGACAATTTTCAGGAAAGGATCTTATGAATGTCATAAATAGTAATATCTAAATTTGTGACAGTGTTCCTGCCGCGATACTTAATGGTTCAAATATCATAAGTTTGAGCTGCCTCCTCTTCAAAACCTGTGAAAGGAAATACCCATACAGGTCATTTGCTGGACTATTTCTAGATTATGAGGATATATTCTATAGAGATATAAAAAACTTACTGAAACTTCCCAAATAGACATCTCTGTTATCGAGACTCTTCCTATTCGTGCTTGCCATTTTCCGTTAATCCTTTTCAAGTAAAGAACAACGCATGTGGGCATTAGTACAAAATTGCACTTTCCAACATGATCAGCAGGTGTTAACTTAAATTTTATAACTATAGTTAAATTTCAATTATGAACTTAGATCTTTAGGAGCTTTATTTCAATTATGAACTTGGATCTTTAGAAGCTCTTGAGTTTTCTTTTGGTGAGTTATGTTTCACAGTTCCAAAAAATCGGTATTGAAATAATGCATAAGACAGATCAATGGCCCCAAATTTATTTATAAATTGCAATTTTATTCAGTACCATAAATATGTAGGGTTTTCAATGAAATGAAAATATTCTACTCAGTTCTATAATTAGAGGTGAGCCAACGAGTAGAGATAAACCTAGTAACTCCACAGTAATTGGATGTGCCTCTGCAGAACAAGACGCTTGTCATGTAACATATAATATGGCCAAACATAAATTATTCAAGTTATTCACTTAAACTAAATTGATCACAAATTACAACATGGCCAAACATAAATTATTCAAGTTATTCACTTAAACTAAATTGATTGCAAAATTATCTTGCAAATATGAATAAGTGCAATGAAAATCTGTTAGTTTGACCAGTTGGGATCGGTTTGACTAGACATTTGTTGGAATGACTGACGTGTCACGACTGATATTTTTAAAATGGAATTCGAGAGATAACAAGTATTATTTCAATTTTGATAACAGATCATATGGTATTGTATAAGCAAACCCTAAGCACACTCAAATTTTCATGCACCGCACCTGTATAGGTTCCTGTTTTAATAATTTTGTTCCTGTTTCCGAGAAAGAATACTGAGGTAGGCGTAGCCACCATTAGTTTGTGTCAACATCTTTAAATTCTTTAATTTTTGTCGTGTTGATGTACATGTTTTCAGAACAACTAAAAGCAACTTTAAAATATTCAATGGAAATCACAAGTTAGTTTGTAGTTTGGCTGTTGGTGATAATTCTTTGGGGATGTGCTTGGGCAAACTATTTTGACACGCACATCATAAAAAATGATTTTATGAGTGTCTCTGGATTCAATGTCTCAGACGTTTTTCGTAGGACGAGCACGAGTAGCGCCTGTGACTCTGACAATGACAATATTATCCAGGAAATAAAATTAAATTCTCGGAACCTGTCAGGAGTCATGAACTAGCGGATGCTCTCTCAATTAGAGCACCTTAAAATGCTCGACCTTTAAAACAATTCTTTCTCGGGGCATTTAGGAGAAGACCTATGGAATATGGAATCTCTGAAATCCATGAATCTGGTGAGCAATGCATTAGGAGGAAGCCTCATCTTTAATAATGGTGGTTCAAGATTCTCTGCATTACACACGATGAATCTGTCTTATAAAAGATTTCGTATATTCGACAACACCATGAATCTTCAAGGGTTTCAACATCTCAAGGTAGTCGACTTATCCCATAACAAGATTATGGGTAACAAGGTACTTTCTCCAAAGTGAGCAGTTGAGCAAGTACCTTGTTACCAGTGATATTCTTATACAATAATTTGACTACTTTGAGATGTCGAAACCCCTGAATATTCATGGTGTTGTCGAATATATAGAATCTGTTATAAGATAGATTCACCATGTGTAATACAGAGAATCTTGGACCACCATTATTAAATATGAGGCTTCCTCCAAATGCATTTCTCACCAGATTCAGGGATTTCAGAAATTCAATGTTCCATAGGCCTTCTCCTAAATGCCCCGAGAGAGAATTGTTTGAAAGGTCGAGCGTTTTAAGGTGCTCTAATTGGAGAGCACCCGCCAGTTCACTACTCCCGACAGGTTCCAAGAATTTAATTTTATTTCCCGGATAATACTGTCACTTTCACAAGTGTCGCTCATGCTCGCCCTCTGGAAAACGTTCGAGACATTGAATCTGGAGACACTCAGAAAATCATTTTTTATGATGTGTGTGTCAGAAGATTTTGCTCGAGCACGTCCTGAAATAATCAACACCAACAGCCAAACTGTAAACCAGCATGTTATTTCCATTGAATAATTTAAAGCTCCTTTCGATTGTTCTACAAACAGCTACATCAACATGAAAAAAAAATTAATTTAAAGAATTTAAAGATGCTGACAAAAATAATGGTGGCTAAGCCTACCTCAGTATTCTTTCTCAAAAATAGGAACATGAACATGTGCGATGCGTGAAAATTTGAGTGCACTTAGGGTTTGTTGTTACAGTACAATATGTTATGTCATCAAAATTGAAATAATACTTGTTATCTCACGACTTCCCTTTTAAACATATCAACCCTGCCACGTCAGCCATTCCAACCAACATCTGGTCAAACCGATCCCAACTAGTCAAACTAACAGATTTTTGCTTCACTTATTCATATTCAAAAAATAATTTTGCGATCAATTTAGTTTAAGTGAATACCTTGAATAATTTATGTCTCTCCATGTTGTAATTTGTGATCATTTTAGTTTAAGTGAATAACTTAAATAATTTTTGTTTCCATGTTATATGTTACATGACAAGCACCTCGTTCTCCAGAGACACATCTAATTACCGTGGAGTTACTAGGTTTATCTCTACTTGTTGGCTCACCTCTAATTATAGAACAGAGTAGAATATTTTTATTTCATTGAGAACTCTGCAAATTTGTGGTAAAGAATAAAATTGCAATTTGTAGATAAAGTTGGGGCCATTGATTTTCTTATGTATTATGTCAATACTGATTTTTTGGAACTATGAAACATAGCTCACCGAAACAAAACTCAAGAGCTCCTAAAGATCCAAGTTCATAATTGAAATATAACTATAGTTATAAAATTTAAGTTAACAGCTGTGATCATGATGGAAAGTGAAATTTTGTACTAATGCCCACATGCGTCGTTCTTTATTTGAAAATGTTTAATGGAAAATGGCAAGCATGAATAGGAAGAGTCATCAATAAACGAGATGTCTATTTTGGAAGTTTCAATAAGTTTTTTATATATCTTTGTCATATAGTATTATCCTCATAATCTAGAAATAGTCCAGCAAATGACCTGTATGGGTATTTCCTTTCACAGGTTCAGAAGAGGAGGCAGCTCAAGCTTATGATATTGCAACCATTAAGTACAGGGGCACGAATGTTCTCATAAATTTAGATATTAATATATATGACATAGATAAGATCCTTTCTGTAAACTTTCTTTCCATTAAATAATATTCAAAGTATCGCAAACAGAGAGAAACTTATACTGGTCCACCATTGCTAGAAAGCTCATTAGATGATGGAAGTGTAGCACCCAACTGTTTACATCATCGAGGTGCATCATCATGAAGTATTTAGCTAGAAAAGGTGGGATTGCATCACAACTCCCTTTATTTTCATAGTTTTTCTTCCATACACAGCTCCCATTCCAGAAAAAATTATAATACATGTATTCCTACCTTTATGTCACCATGGAGTATGCAAGCACCAAACAATGCATCCCATACTCAGGTTCAACTGTCAACTTCTACTAATTATCTATCCATGTCGAGAGTTCATTCCATAATTTACCACTTTGATCTCACAAAATCTCGATTACTTTGACTTGTCACTTGAGGACTCTTTGTGCATATTTTCTTTGGCATGCGCTAATCTCGAAGACTAATAGAGTATAATTAGATCCTCTCAATCTGAAAAGACAACAATTCATCCATAATTTTTGCACAGTAGCTTCGATTATAAATATAAACATTGTAATTATGTAAGAGGCAATAATTTTCGTCACAAAAGGGTAACGACAATTTTTTAATCTTTAAAAATATCTTAAATTTAAAAAAACATAAATATTATCACTTCTTATAAATCAATAAAAAATGGAATTTGTATTTTAACAATTGTAAAACTAGGACAACTATATCATTAAATGTGGTTGATATATGTTAATAGGCATCAAACCTTTTCTTTATAGAAATCTTTAAGATTGAATGCATTTACATCTAAATTTCTATCAGATCCTTCATATTATGCAAAATGAATATTTTGAATATAGAATGTGCCGAAACCCTAATTCTAAACCATGGATGGTTCCCAAACTGTATAAAAGTCAAACCGAACAAAGTTGATGCCAACAAGTTATCATAAGAAAATATGAATTGCTAGAGGTGTAGATATAAGGGTAAGTGCATTGAAACCCACAATATATATGTGGATGCATGCTATCGCATGTTGGAAAATGTAACTAGTTTGGATCTTCATAATTGTCATTGTACTCCTGTCATTATGTATATCTTATGTTACTAGCAAAAGAAGAAAGAAAAAATATTGTTTTTTAAGCATGGGTTTCGTGATTCATTTTATTGGTCAACTAGGTCAAGCATGCATTTCATGCTCCTAGGGTTTTTCAAGTCGAAAGAATAATTTTCTAGAGTCAAGAGAGTCTTTATCATTTTTATAAGACCCTAAATTTTGGCAATTTGTGACATGTAAAAGATATTATGTTTGAGTCGAGAAAGTCAATTGTGACCTCCAAGACCAAGTTGACCCTACTAAAGGAAGTCAGCCTAGTTTGAGGCTATTCGACCTCCACAAATGCATATATATTGAAGTTTCTCGACCTCATTTAGATATACACTTATTCAATTCGATCTCAAGCAAGAAATAAGAAGGAAAAATGAGCAAAAGTCTAGGAAGAGGAAGCATCTCAAGAAGAAACTGAAAATCTAAGTTTTGTGACTATTCTCTCTCACATGTGTGAAGATTCTAGGGTTTCTACAATTTCTACAGTGCCTAAAGTTGCAGGTCTAAGTTGTAGACTTGGGTAGAGGGTCAACACTTTGATTTGGTCAAGTTTGACTTTCATTGACTTGGAAGACCTTGAATTGTTAAAGGGAAGATTTTTTGGAAGGCTAACACGTGCAATAATGTTAGCGTTTATATTGTTCCTAGAGGTCAAAGTTGTAGGTATGATGTAAAAGGCCGAAATTATGAAGTAGAGTAGATTGGAAGAGCTTTTACCTTTGTGGACTTGGTCAATAATTGAATTGTTTGATAGTGGTTCTTGGAGGGTTGATTTGGTGCTTGTAAGAGGTCTTGACTTTAGTCTTGGGGTCTTGTATTTCTCATTTGAATGGATTCTATAAGAAGAGAATATATTCTTTCTCAGTTCCCACCTTGTGTCTATTGTGTTTATTATTTATGCTATTGATAATTGTTTGGTGAAAATATCTAATAAAGAACAGTAAGACGATAACTAAAGTTAACAAGAAATTATTAAGGATAAGGAGAATTGTTTAAATAGCTACCCCACTAGATTATCCAACACCGCCTACCCTAAGATCCTCCTAGGACAATCATGAATATAATGGCCCGTCCAGTATATCAAAAAAATTTCTCGAAATGTTATTGAGTAGTAGTGAGGAAAACACAATCTAGACACAACAACTTATTTCACTTTTATCTGACATATATATGAGCTAGATGTGAATTTGCATAGCCTACAAACCCTAAATAATAGATGATTTATCATATCTAAATCATATATAGTTCTTAACCTAAAGCCTTAAAGAATAAATTATTTATCATATCTAATATATCTAAGTATATATAATTATTAACCCTTTTTAGAAATGAAAATAACCTAACAATAAATATAAGGATCTATAAAACCTAATATTCTTATCAATCTGAACAGAACAAATGAGAATTATTTCATGACCTTACATAGATATAAGCAACTTTAAGGAAGATCATCACCAAGGTAGGAGAAATCTTCGTTGTGGTTTCACTCTAGATCGAACCGATCTATCAAAAAAAAATTATAATGACCCAAATTTGGCCATAAGCCTATGCATTTCACTAGACGATCCAATTATGGGTATCTTTTTTTTCAATTGAATAAATCACGCTTAGAGCAGCTGTCAGGCGTACATAAATTATGGGTATGTTTGCACAAAGAATTATTTGAAATAGGTTATCAAGTGTATATTTCCTTTTAGTGGAAAACTACATTGCAACACAGGTACATGATTGTGTTGCATTGCAGCACACGTACAGGAAAAATGGAAGCGGAAGAAGACAATGGAAGTGATGGAAGACAATGGAAGTGGCGGAAGACAATGGAGCGGTTCGACCTAATAGTGGCCAAAGAAATATTATTTAATTTTAATTTGTTATTATTTGATATGATACTGAAAAAATATTGACAGAATTTTGATGTCATCTGTTAGATGGTGTATAAGACGAAGAATATTTCCCTTAACTTGAAAATTTGTCCATTCATTTAATAAAAATTCAAAAATTCCTCGGGCCCAATTCCAGTATAAACCAGACATAATTAATTTTTATTTTTAAACTATTCAATTTAATATTTAAAATTTATATACCCCGATGAGAGTGGATAACCCGAGGATGTCAAGAGTCATGCATGGCCTCCCTCCAGACTCTTCATGCAAATGATAGGCAAGTGGGTTGCATGGCAGGGCATGCAGCGACAAGGTCATCTAAAACCTTCCATCGACAATCGACCACATTTATGGATAGGCAAGTAGGAGATGGATCTCATACGATGATCGATAGGTATCGTAATGTTATTATCGAGAAGGCATTTTGCGATGTGTGTTTCATACTGGAGCCTTAAGCCAAATTCATGGCTTCTTGATGCGAATTACAGATTTGAAGGGGTGACCTTAAACTAGTTGTTTTAAGTGTCACTTTTTGAAAAGTTTTTGCGAAAATCATGAGTTTCTGATATATATGGTTTATGGACTACTACATATACCCAAGAAGGTTGTTGTTCCCTCTCTAAAAAAAACACTACACAATGAAAATGCTTCAAAAAATTTTCAAATCACCACAATTTTTTAAACATTCGACCAGAAATCCATCAAAAACTTCAAAATATTACGCTTCAAAACAAAACAACTTAATACTAATTGTATCCCAATATAATAAAATTTATAATTTAAAAACTATTGAAAGTTTATTTTTTTAATTCAATACATACTGAAAATTATTTAATATCTTTTAATCCAGGAATCTTCCATTTTGACTGTCACCCTAACATACGCACCATATTGACTTGTCACCATAGCTACCAAATTCGACCGTATCGGTGGAAAAAATACGGAAATTCGGGAATTCGATCCGTACATCGAATAATTCGTTGGAAATTCGGTTCGGTTCAGCGTAGCTTATTTTGGATGACAGAAATTTCGGGATTTATTGTGTTTTTCCAGGAATTTGAGAATTGCAAGTGCAGTGAGAATAGTAAGTGTAGTGATTTTGAGAATGGTAAGTAGATCACGATTGGATCGTAGGTAATAAATGGAAAACTGCGAGATTAATGGAAATTAAAATTTTTGGTTTTTAATTTTAGTGTTGTCGTAAAAGCTTTAAAACGCTGAAATAATAAAGAAAGTTGAGAAAGCTGCTAGATAAGAAATGGAAATTAATTGTGAGTGGAGAAAATTTCTTGTTTTTTATTTTAGTGTTGTCGTAAAAGATTTAAAAAGCTGATAATAAAGAAAGTTGAGAAAATAAGGAAAGAAAGAAAAGTTGAGACAATCAATAAAAAAAAGAATATGAGCAAAGAGAGTTTTTGGAGAGAAGATAAGTGCGGTTGTGGTTTTGGTAAGTAAAATGTAGTTTTAAAATTATTTATATTGATTAAAATCATTAAAAATTATTTAAATTTCAAAATAAATTGGAAGAAAATGACAAAGACATTGTTATGAGAAGAAAAAAATATATATATTTAAATATTTATGATATATACTTTCAAATTTTTTCCCAATTGAAAATTCTCATTACAAACTTTTATAGTATCGTATCGAAATTCGAATTCGAACTTGGTAACTATGCTTGTCACCCTTACTCGATGAATCCGTAATCCAAACCTCCTATGAACGCGATTTCGAACAGCTAGTGTCAAACTCATAATTTGAATTTGAATGAGAATCTCAAAAGCTTCCTCTCGTGACTCTGGGGGATCTGACTGCTGTTTTCTGCCCTTCCATTAACAAAAAGGTGGCTAGCTCCGTGTGTTATTTTGCTTTAAACCACTGGTGACTGCACTCTCAAACAAATCTGATTCGTAGGAAGAGACAGACTCCAACCAGCTGCAGTGCAAACTCATTAAGCCTGAGTTGCAAGTATGCTAATATCGGTAAACCAGCATAAGTATCTTCAAAATAAATGGATGATAACAATTATAAACCATCAACCATTATAGGGATAGTATGCAAATCATAGTTACCAAATTCGCCCGAATCGGCGAAAAAAATAAGGAAATTCGTGTATTCGATTCGAATATCGAATAGTTCGTTAAAAATTCGATCCGTTTCACCGTATGCAACCCGAAATTCATGGTTTATGTTTTATAATTTATGAAACAGATTTTTTTAATGGAAATGGAAACTCATGGCAAGATTAGAAACAAACTGGAAATTAGCACGAAATGGAAACGGATTGCCAATACCTTAATTTATGAAACAGATTTTTTAATGGAAATGGAAACTCATTGCAAGATTAAAAACAAACTGGAAATTAGCACGAAATGAAAAAGGATGGCCAATACCTAAAATGGAAACTAATTGCTATTTTAGAAAATTTACGAGTTTTTCTTTAATAGTTTAAAAAGATGAAGCTAAAAAGCTGAGAGAACCCGGAAATAAAATCTCAGAATGTTTTCTTTATTAGTTTAAAAAGTAGAGAACCAGGAAATAAAATCAAATCTCGACATTGTTTTTTATATATATTAAAATCAAATCTTAACATTGTTTTTTAAGTATATTTATGTTAAGAAGATGTTTTGAATATTTAAATTATATATATGTTAATTAAAAAACTATAAAATATTTTATATATATTTTAATTATGATAAAGAAAGATGTAGTTTTGACTTTTAAATATTATATATTTATTTATATATATTAAAATAAAAATTGGATAAAATATGTAGTTTTGAGTTTTGAATATTTAAGTTTTAAAGACATATTGATTATAAAAAGATTTTACATAAAATTGGAGAGATCTAGTTTAGAGTTTTGAAAAGAATAAAGATTTTAAAGATAACACATAAGTGTGGTTGTGATTTTGGTTAGTAAATTATAGTTAAAAAATTGTTTATATTGATTAAATTTATTTAAATTTATTTAAATTTCAAAATAAATGGGAGGAAAATAAACATAATATATTAAGGTAACATGAAAAAAAATATAAATATTTAAATATTTAAGATGTATATTGTCTAATTTTGTCCGAATTGAAATTTTTTCATCCGAATTTTTATGGAATCTCCTATGGAATTCGAATCCAAATTCGAATTCGAATTTGGTAACTATGATGCAAATGAGTTAATAATAACAAATTATGGCTAAAGCGCGGGTCTTTCACTTCTGATAGCTTTTAGTTTCATGGTTTTTATTATAAGTATAACCATTTCATTCTCACTAAGTTAGCTACCAAATTAGTTTTTTGAAATTTTTCTGTTCTAAAAACAGTGGATATTTTCTTGTAGCTATTTTTTATAACTATGGTGAATAGGTAATTTTTTGGATTAAGTTAGACGAGCTATAAGATTAACCTTAGTGACTTCCTTATAACATCAAGAATATATCCAGCAACCTACAAGTCAAATATACCAAATCTTGTGATTTAACAAAAAAAACAAAAATTCAGTCGAAAATCTACTCCTCCCCAAATCAAATAATAGCAAGTTAGTTTCACTAAAAAAAACTTACAAATATAACTCCTTCCAACATTAATAAAAAAGAGCTATAATGTCCCCAATTAAACCACATATCAGACTCCTTCCAGCATTAATATAAAGGACTATGGTTTCCCAATCAAATTTGAAAACAAAAAAAGGAAATAACATCCTAATAAAATAACCACTCAATCACATATATCCATTTTAATCCACTCTCTTATAAACTTAAAAAAACAACACAGTTTTATATCCATTTTAACCCCACTCTATTATGAAACTTAAAAAATAAACACACTTTTTAAATCCTTCATGCCTGCGCCGTGAAAACTTACACATTCAGAAAAACTCCATCTGCCTTGGACTTGAACCCTCAGCTCCTAAACTTTCTGCAATTGATTGATTCTCCTTTTGATTTTTCCTGTCTCTTCTACTGCATCCTGCAAATGTACAAGCACGTGGTGGTCATACTGGGAGCCACAGAGTCCGGAAAAAGTATTGCCATTGATTTGGCTTAGCACTTCCCTGCTGAGATCCGAAATCTCGACTCCAGGTAGGTAAGTAATAAGTAATTGTTTGATAATCACATCTTCCATATATTTTTTTCTCGACCAATTGAATTCTGCAAGTAATTCTACAGGTCAAGCAACAAAGTGCTAGTCGAGGAAAGAAAGCGCAAGCTGCAAACCCTCCACGCTCATTTCAGTTTTCAGACAATTTAAATTCCGAGGCACATCTCAGCAATGGGGGCTGTGCTTATCAAACCCTCCACGCTCATTTAAATTCCGAGGCACATCTTAGCAATGGGAGCTGTGACTATCCAATTAAAAATCAATTAATCTTTACAAGAAAAAGTGGATTTAAAAAAATTGAATATTCAACCACTAACCAAACTTACCCACCTAATCATTGGACCACGTCCATGAGACTTAGCGAAAAATTTATATGTCTAAGTGTGGAAGGCATTGGAAACGTTTACCCTTTCTTTCCTCGAATGGCACTTTGTTGGTTGCAGTAGACCTGTACTAATTGCTGTGCGCACTGCAATGCTTACAGAAAATATTTGTGTGCAAAATATTTCAGGAGAAATGAAGACATCATGAGGGATTAGGGAAAAAAGAAAAAGGATCGCAGAGAAATGAAGGCATGAGGAGGGATTAGGGAAAAAGGAATCGAAGGGGAAGTGCTTGCATCCGATGACACGATGGATGGACGAACACACAGGAATTAGGAGGCTGCATTTAAAGTCACGGGGGGTAAGCGCGTCATTTCAGGGAAGTAAGCGCGTAAGAGGAAGTGCATGCATCGTCCATCCATCGTGTCATAAGGAATCAGGAGGCTGCATTTAAAGTCAGGGGTGTAAGCGCTTCATTTCAATGACGCGATGGCAATACCACGAATGTCAAATTTGAATTAGCGTTTAGATTATCAAAGTCATCGAAATCATTTTCTCATGTCACCTCACTTGTGAGGTAGGAAGGATATATCTTTCTCAAGAAAATCTAGGAGGGTACTATGGTTGGATTCCGAAGATTTCAGATTCTTACAGGCCATCGGCCTTATCATCTTCCCTTATGATTTTCACAATTTACTCCTCACATTATAACTTTCTCTCCACTTGGTCTTTGTTTTTTATTTGATGTGATGTAGCAAGTTCAAAAGGGATGTTATGCAATAATATGAGTTTTCGAAAGATTGAGTGGTTGGTTGTTCATTTGCGCGTTGAGGATTGAGAGGAACTTTGCAAGGAATGCCTTGAGTCTAAAACCAAGGGCGGAAGGGAGTAGCATAGGAAGAACTAAGAACCACCGAGTACAGGAGGTCTTGGGAAAGGTTAAGTGGGTAACTAGAAGTGAGCCAAGTTGTAGAATTTCTCTCGAGGAGCAATCTGCCTTCAATTCGGACTGAAGGTCTTGGGGCTTGACCAAGACGCTACTGTGTGTAATTCCCACAACCTACAAAAATATAATCATGATAGTGTGTTTTGCACTAGTTAATTATGTGTTGTTGTTTTCTAGTTTGTGTGGGATTGGTGGGGTAGACTAGTTGTCTAGCAAGGTGCTTTCTGGCTCGCCTTCTCTATTTTTTGTGGGGAAGTTGGACCGTCTTGTGGTTAGTTGGCAGGTGGGGAATCATTTCTAGGAAGGTTTGTTGGGCGCAAGCATTCAAGACTTTGTTGGTCTCCAGGCTCTCTGCAATCTACACGAAGAGATTTTTGTGATTATCTTGGAATGTTTGGTGGGGGTATTTGGTATTGGTGTCTGGCTATATAGTGAAATAGTGGCCACTCTTTGGAAATTCTGGGTGGTTTCTGTTGTGGCTTTTGAGGGCCTCTTAGGAAAGTGGATTTGGAAAAGGTGAAAGTGGGTGGTGGCGATCCCCAAAGTGATAGAAGGGAAAGCCAGTCTGGTTGCTTGGACTAGCTGGTGCCTTATCAACGCCTCCATTCTAGAACGCGAAGGTAAAAGGTGGGTGTTGAACATACAACTCTTGAGATTTTGGATAGCATCGTATCTGGTCTAGCTCTGAAACTTTGTGGAGTGGCTATAACACATGAGATATCCAAGACCCAAAAATCGTTTAGAGAAATTCCACCTAGAGCCTAAGTTATTCCAATAATTAATTATTTTAATGGAGACCCTAAGTCTAACTTAGGGAAATTAAATAATTAAAGTGAATTAATTTAAACATGTGGGTGAGAATGTTCTAAGTGATGAGGATCAAGTCTTTTCTAATCTTAGCCATTGATTAGAGATTAGATCACGACCGTTGAATGTTCAACAGAAAAATTATTAAAGGAAGGCTTGGGGTCAGTTGGAGAAGACACACAGAGCGGTAGCACTTGAGCTAAGTCAAAATTCTGGGGCGCGGTTTGCTGAGAATTTAAGAGAGCTTGCATTACAGTGAGGGGAAGACCAGCAAAGGGATTTTTAAATCTGAAGCCGAGAATAGAATTGCAGAGAGGAAGATCCATACCAAAGAGGCAGTGTAGTCCATGAAAGGTGACGTAGAGGCAGTGTAGGCCCAACAGGGGTGACGCGGACCCAACCCGACTCACGTTGAGCTAGTGCAGAGGCTTACACGGTCATAGGAGGGTGACGCAAGTTAGGAGGGGCTGACATAGAACCAAATGTTGCAACGTTGGGGTTTCAATGGGCCATAAAGGGCTCGTATTCAACAGATTAGACATAGTGACACAACCACACTGAAGGGTGACGCACTGACTGCGTAGGAACCTGTGGGGTTCCTCATTCTCAGCTAGATCAACTATATTTTATGTCTCCAGAGATAGAGGTACATCTGCCAGGATTTCTCTATTAGGAAAGCCACTACTGGCACCCTTGTTTGTATTCAGAATTCTACATAATAATAAAACCCTCAAGAGTTGTTGCACCAGTTTTCCCGCAATGGGTTTTTCTGGGTACATTTGTCCAAGAAATATTGTGTGTCCTTTGTCATGTGTGTTTAATTCTTCAGTACTTGATCTATATGTATGTGTAGACTGCAGTAGTATTTACCTTGATTTTTTACTAAATAATTCAGGAAAATAACTTGTTAATTAAATCAAACAAGTAGGATAAGTAAATTAGAATACTGCAGTAGGGTTTCTGTAATAAGGATTCAAAAACTTTCACATGGTATCGGAACCATTACAGATCAGGGGGAGCTGAAGCCATCAACGAAGTGATGAATATTTTTGTTGTAGGAATGCGGTTGAGACAACACAGATCTAGAAAGAGGCAGTGCAACACCAGAGGGATAGTGTAGACCCAGCAAGGGTGACGCAGAGTCTGTCTAGCTCACGCAGAGCTGACACAGGCCTAGAAGGGTGACGCAGAGCCTGTCTAGCTGACGCAGACCCAAGAGGGTGACGCATTCTGAGAGGGGGTGACATTGTGCCAATTTGTGTGGCTGGAGGTGCAATTTTGTTCTTCGAAGTTGCTAGTGGGGCATTGTTTCTGTTTGTGCCGAACAGTGTCTAGCAAGGTTGACAAAGTAAGGGTGTTATGAAACCAACTCGAAAAATAGAAGAAAAGAGACATCAACACCTTAGAAATAAGCCACTTCAAGGGGGCAACCTCATTTACATTACATAAATCAACAATTCTTGTATGATACAAATGAAAAAACCTCCTTTCTATATATAAGAGTCCATGGGGTCACAATATAATCCTAGCCGACCTAACAATAATAATTTAAGGGAAAAATAATAACAAAATGTGGGTTACAGGGGTACAACAATAATAATAAGGGGGGCTACTCTAACATAATAAGGGACTAGACTAGTAATATATGGGCCTAACATGCCCATCTCCTTCAAACAAGTGTTGTCCTCAACGCTTGATTATTTATTGATGCTTCTATATAAAATTATCATCCCCCCATGTGGAATCTTCAACGGGAAAGTTCTTCTGCTTGCTGAGATACTCTGAAATTGATTGATTTTTTACTTGTCGATTTCTTGTTTTTGTGACTGCTTTAGAACTTCTTTCGTTGTGATGTTGATCTTCCTGTTGTTTCATTCGATTCTGCACCAAATTTAGGTTATTATTTGAGAGTTGGATAACTTGTTGTTGATGCTCGATGTGATCTTCCACTACATCATTATCCATATTATCTTTCATTTGATCCTTCAAACTGTTCATTAGCCTTCATTTTTTCGTGTAAACCATCTATGTCATCTTTAATTGCTCTTTGTAAGATCGAAATGTGTTGCACTTGGTATAGTAATTTTGATATCTCATACTTCAATTCTTCCTCTTCATGCGTCATAGTATAGCTTTCTAAGGGCTTAATGAATATGTAATTATTTTTGGGAGCCATTATATAACCCAATACTGATAAAAATGCTTCAATATGCCCTTGGAATCACTTCAAACTGCTTTTTCAAACAAGACTTATGCAATTTGAAAACAAATACACACATTTTTCTTGCTTTTGAGGAGCTCAATATTGAAACTGAATTATCTTTGTGATTTCAGATCTTCAATATCTAAAATTCGGTCCTGTAGTAGCCTTCTAAATCTTCCTTCCAATGCCATAGGTCTGACCTAGTTTTGATTCTTCAAGAAAAAGTTATGCCCAATCTCCCACAATGACCTAATTATGGATTGGTTCAGTAGAGCGAAATTTTATGGTGTGCCACGCGTCACTGTTTCCTCCTTCGATTTTGAAATTGATATAAAAGAAACTATATTCTTTGTACTTGCGGCCACTTTTTACAGAATTCCAATCTGATTCCTAGAGAGAGAGTTATGATGATTTTCCCAGAGTCACCTCTTTCAGCTGAAATTCGGGAGCCTGAAAAAACCCTAACTGCCACAAATCATATCTCCAAAAATATTGTGAACCAAGATCTAAACTATTTACACACGTTTCTTAGGATTTTGTCTTCGCTTTGTAACAATTTCAGCTTCTGAACATTCATATAAACAAAGTTATAGCGAAAATTCCACGATGACATGTTTAGGTGAAATTCGGGAGCCTGAAAAATACCCTAACTTCCATAGATCATATCTTTGAAAATATTGTGAACCAAGATCTGATATTTTTACACGATGTTCCTCAGGATTTCAGCTTTTCTCTGTAAAATTTTTAGCTTCTGAACCTTCGTATAAAAAAATTTATATCGAAAATTCCTCGATGACCTGTTTGGAGTAGCAAAACCCTAGAATCCAAAGCTCTGATACCAAATGTTATGAAACTAGATCCAAAAATAGAATAAAAGAGAGATCAATGCCTTAGAAATAAGCCACTTCGATGGGGAAACCTCCTTTACATTACATAAATGAACAA
This sequence comes from Pinus albicaulis, assembly GCA_034641835.2. Lineage (NCBI taxonomy): Eukaryota > Viridiplantae > Streptophyta > Pinopsida > Pinales > Pinaceae > Pinus > Pinus albicaulis. The sequence goes on along the minus strand of JAXQQM020089990.1, from coordinate 60,543 downwards.
TTCTTGGATGATACAAATGAAAAAATATCCTTTCTATATATAGGAGTCCATGGGGTCACAATATAATCCTAGTCGGCCTAACAATAATAATGTAAGGGCACAATAATAAAAATATGGGGGTTACATGGGTACAACAATAAAAATAATGGGTGCTACTCTAACATAATAATGGACTAGAGTAATAATATAGGGACCTAACAAAGGGGAAACAGTTCCTTAACAAACTTTCTAGCCAAGAAGTCTGAGATCCAATCAGCGGAGTGATTGGAGAGGGTTGATTCAACAGAATTGGTGGAGATTTTCTGGGAAGGAAATCACTGGTCATAGGGAGCGTATTCTCTAGAGGGTTTCTATCGCCAAGAAACCCAGATCTAGTCTCTTGTTGAGAGCAACAAAAAAAGAAGGGAAAAGAGCATCGATTTCGACATTTTTTTAGTAGAGATGGCCTCACATGGATAGAGAGATCGGGATAGGATAGATGGTGCATCTAACTTCATCATATGGAAGACCAGAATCTTGTTAGTCCTTGAAGAATATCGCATCAAATATTATGTCGAGAAAGTTGTAGTTGTTCCTGTTGACATTGATCCATTAAAGAAGTATGAGTAAGCATAGGCAAAGGTCAAGTGCTTGATAATGGATGGGGTAAAGGATCATGTGGTCCCACACATTGCCAAGAAGAATATTGCAAATGAGATGTGGACGACCTTGACCACATTGTATCAAGGTACTTCTGTCCAGAGGAAGATGCTTCTGGAGAATCAACTACGACTATTTCAGATGCACAAGGGAGAGTAAATCAACCCCTTCCTCATTATATTGAAGGAAATTCGAGATCAATTGGTTGTTATGGAGGAAAATCCTGATGGTGGTCTCATGGTGAGGATTGCCTTGAATGTAGTCGTTGATGATTGGGAGACCTTTATCCAGAGTATTTTGGGCAGAGCACAACTTCCAAATTGGGAGGACATGAGGGAAATTCTTCGTCAAGAAGAGCTCAAGAGGATGTCCAAGATGGAAAGCAACAACAGAGGATCCAATATCAAGAAGGAGGAGGAGGAATATGTGGTTCTCGCATATGAGGGACAACAACAACGGCAAGGGGAGAAGAAAAAGGACCTCTCTAAGGTTCGGTGCTTCAAATGTGGAGAATTAGGACATTTCACCAATACTTGTCCTCAGAAGAAGAAGGGTAAGGAAGATTCAGATTCTAAGGTTGCGACAGCCAAGGGGGATGATGACAGTGATGATGATGTGGCTATGAGTGCTCATGTACCTCGAGAGAAGAGGTGGGGCGACAAAGATCTGTAGTTCTCTTGAACTTCAGCAAGGGGAAGGACCCTTGAGGTGCCCAAACTGTTAGATCACATATGAGCTACAAGAGCCCTTAAATACAATAGAAAGATAATTGGAGTTAGTTGGAGCAGAGGATTATGGAGGAATAGTGGCATTGAGGACGTTGGAGGCTGGAGCAGCTTAGTGCAAAGGTAGCATCAACACAAAGGTTGATGGGACTTTAGCAGTGCAAAGGGGCAGTTTTTATGCAGTGCAGAGCAGTAGACATCACAGAGCTTCAGAGGGTCAGTGAAGTTCAACAGTAGAGGGTGCTTCAATATCGAGATCCAATGTTTTGGGTGATGTCCTTTAGTTGCTTACTTCTCAGCACCTGAGTTGCAGTGCAATAGTTAGTAGTGGCAGTGTTATGGGCAGCATGATGCAACATTTGAGAGGGAGCTGCATTACAAATGAGGTGGTGACTATGGCAGATTCATGGGCAACAATACAAAAGGAAAAATCGCAGTGGATGAGGGGTTGCAGTCGAAGCATCGACAATGCAGGGGACTGATGCCATGGATCAGAATAACGCTTCTGGGTTGAGGTGTTACTAGAGCACATTCATTGCTAAGAGGGAGTGTTGATATTTTGGGTAGCATCGGATGTGCTCTAGCTCCAAAAATTTGTGAAGGGGCTAGAACACATGAGATATCCAAGACCCAGAAATCGTTTGGAGAAATTCCACCCCGAGCCTAAGTTATTCCATTAATTAATTATTTTAGTGGAGGCCCTAAGTCTAACTTAGGGAAATTAAATAATTAAAGGGAATTAATTTAAACATGTGGATGAGAATGTTTTAAGTGGCAAGGATCAAGTATTTTCTAATATTAGCCATTGATTAGACATTAGATCATGGTCGTTGAATGTTCAACACGAAAAGTATTAAAGGAAGGCTTGGGGTCAGTTGGAGAACACACGCAGAGCGGTAACACTTGAGCTAAGTCAAAATTATGGGGCGTGGTTTGCTAAGAATTTTTGAGTGAGCTTGTAGTGCAGCGAGGGGCAGATCGACAAAGGTATTTCTGAATCCGAGGATGAGAATACAGTTGCAAAGAGGCAGATCTGCACCAAAGAGGTAGTGCAGTCCAGGAAGGGTGACATAGAGGCAACGTAGGCCCAGCAAGGGTGATGCATACTGAGCCCGACTCACACCGAGCTAGCGCAGAGGCTGATGTAGTCACAAGAGGGTGACAGAGGCCAGGAGTGGCTGACGCAAAGCCAGAGGCTGCAATGCTAGGGATTCAGTGGGCTAGAAAGGGCTTGTATTTAGTAGATCAGATAGAGTAACGCAGCCACACTAAAGGGTGACACAGTGACTGTGTACGCACCTATGGGTTCCTCATTCTTAGTTGGATCAACCATATTTTATATCTTCGGAGATATAGGTACATCTGTAGGGATTTCTCTGTTGGGAAAAACACTACTAGTTCCCTTGTTTGTATTCAGAATTCTGCATAATATAAAACCCTCAAGAGTTGCTACATTGGTTTTCCCACACTGAGTTTTTCTAGCGACATCTGTCCAAAAAATATTGTGTGCTTAATTATTCAGTACTTGATTTGTATGTATGTGTAGGTGGCACCATTATTTACCTTGATGTTTTACTGAATAATTCAGGAAAATAAATTGTTAATTAAATCAAACAAGTATGAGAAGTAAATCAGAATACTGCAGTAGGGTTTATGTAATAAGGATTCAAAAAATTTCACAACAGCCTCAACGTGGCTAGATGCACAAAGGTAGATAGACGAGGGGTTTCTTGGGTCAACAATAACCACCGGAGAAAATTCAGCGAGAGACTGTGGACCTGACACGTTTTTATATTTTCCCTCAATGGGGGCTACCTCCTCACCAGAAGTTAATGCTAGTCTCATTTAGTATTTGAGCAGTTCTATAGAGAAACCTGATCAAGGTCGGTATGATGATCACATTGACACTCTTGATTTCATGAATCATATTCAAGGGAACTTATGGAGATGCACGACAAATTTTTCAACCTATGAATAGGACAACGATACATCCTGGAGCAGCTTGATCCGTTGGAAACTCAACTAGATCACATGGAGGGACATGTCCACTACTAATTCAAACCACTACCATCCCCTAGCTTAGGTCTAGACCATCCTACCTTGATAAATTTTGATGATTTTTTTTGTTAATTGCTTGTCTTTTTGTTTTATGGGTGTTTTGCCATTTTTTCCCTAATAGTGTATGTAAATCGTTGTCATTTTAAATATTTTCTATGTATTTGGATATGTATCAATTGGCCAATAAATCTAGTAAGAGTGAGGCCAACCGAATTTTACAAAATGATATAAGAAGATGTACTTTTTGAAAGAATAGAAAACTTATATATATATATATATATGATATGTTTATAATTTTTTTTATAAATTTTACAAATTGATAATTTTTTCTAAATATAAGTAATTCTTTTACAAAATATTAAAGAAAATATTTTCTCCCCAATTTTAAAATAAGATATGTACCAATTGCTTTGCGCATTGAAATGCTTACAAAAAAGCCTAGTTCACATCCCCTTTTGAAATATTGTGTGAAAAATATTTTAGGAGCGATTAGAGACAAAAGAATCGAAGGGAAAGAGCATTCATCTGATGGCACGAAGGATGGAGAGAGACATAGGAATAAAAATAGATAAGAGGGGGAATCAAATAGGAAAGAGCATGCATTCATGACTCAGAGGGGAATCAGATGGGAAAGAGCATGCATTTAAAGTGATGATGGAGGGACAAATACAAAACCAAGGCCATAAGTATGTCATTTTACTGTCTGTGTCACTCCCAAAATTGTTGGTCTTATTTTCCGGGGATAAGTACGTGCATCCAGTGACATGATGGAAAGACAGAGAGAGGAGCACTACCATGAGTATAAAATTTTACTGTCCATGTTCGTCCCTCTCGATCAAGTGTGGATTCTCAATTTTAATTACCATTTAAATCATCAAAGTCAATCAAAATCACTCTCACATGTCACCTCACTTGCGCCACATGTAGCTTTTGCATTTTTCATATCTAAAGGTTCCACCAGATAATCATGTGTTTTATAATAGAACACCTTATTGTTTAAGTATTCTATATCTCTTGAATTCCACTTTTATCTTTTTCAGACTAATATTAAAATATATTAAAAAAAAAGTAACACTTTATACAAATTAATAAAAATCAAATTAAGATACTAATTTTTAATTTAAATTAAATATTATGTTTTACATTTCACATTTAAAACTACTTGTCAAATACATTCTGAAACCACAAAAACATCCTTTGAATCATCAAATTGCAAGGTTACTACCAATGTTGTCGCTCTTCCTTTCTATTCTATATATTTTTTTTTGTGTCAGACCTTTGAGCTCCCCTCAATGCAAGTAACTTGTGCTCTTGGTGAGAGAATCTAAAAGTATAACTTCCCTTCCATTTGACCTATGCAGCAAGTTCAAAGGGGATATATGTGTGTGTGTGTGTGGGTGTGGGTGTTAAAAGTGTTTTTTAATCATAATTTTGTTTATTTGTAAATGTAATAGTATGCTATATGTATATAATTCTTTTACAAATGGATCAATAATATTTTTTTTTATAAATATAAGTAATATTTTGTGCTTCTAAACATAAATAATATTTTTCAAAAAAAAATATTAAGTAAAATATTTTCTCTTTAATTTTAATTTGATCATTGTAGTTTAATGAGTATTAGGAAGATACCCCTTAGGCTTATTTCACCATCTTTTGAGAGTGAAAAAAATAAATATCCTCCTTCCCAACTAAGAGCACTATTTTGAGTTTATTGGTCCTCCATGCATGTGACTTCAAAGACACCATGAAAAAAACTATACAATATACTTTACGAATATTGTCATAAATTTCTCCCAAGTGCGGGTTTTAATCTTGTACATAAATTACCTAAAATTTTATTATTAAAAAAAGAAAAATATACAATGACGAGAACAAAAAATATACATAAATATTTTTCTCGTGGAAGCAAAAAACTAGAAAATCATATTGACTTTTCATTATATTTATTTAAATGTTACAATACATTATATACATGTCAAAGCATTCATAAATCCTCACTTTGTTAACCCTAGATTAGAACATAATTGTAGTTCCCTTGACTAGATATACAAAATACCATGGCAAAAACCATCATCCATAAAACCATGCACAAAACCATGGGTGACGCGGCTCAAGCTTATGATATTGCAACCATTAAGTACAGGGGCATGAATGTTCTCATAAATTTAGATATTAATATATATGACATAGGTAAGATCCTTTTTGCAAATTGTCTTTCCATTAAAGAATATTCAAAGTATCGCAAACAAAGAGAAACTTATACTGGTCCACCATTGCTAGAAAGCTCATTAGATGAGGGAAGTGTAGCACCCAACTGTTTACATCATCGAGGTGCATCATCATGAAGTATTTAGCTGGAAAAGGTGGGATTGCATCGCAACTCCCTTTATTTTCATAGTTTTTCTTCCATACACAGCTCCCATTCCAGAAATTTATTTTTCATTCTGCTTTATCAGCACTGTAAGCTGTATCCTTACTGGACAATTGTCAGCTAATTATCTATCCATGTCGAGAGTTCATTCCATAACCTACCACTTTGATCTCATAAAATCCTAATTACTTTGACTTATCACTTAAGGACTCTGTGTGCATATTTTCTTTGGCATGCGCTAATCTCGAAGACTAATAGAGTATAATTGGATCCTCTCAATCTGAAAAGACAACAATTCATCCATAATTTTTGCATAGTAGCTTCGATTATAAATATAAACATTGTAGTTTTGTAAGAGGCAATAATTTACATCACAAAAGGGTAACGGAAATTTTTTAATCTTTAAAAATATCTTAAATTTAAAAAATATAAATATTATCACTTCTTATAAATCAATAAAAAATGGAATTTGTATTTTAACAATTGTAAAACTAGCACAACTATATCATTAAATGTGGTTGATATATGTTAATAGGCATCAAAACTTTTCTTTGTAGAAATATTTAAGGTTGAATGCATTTACATCTAAATTTCTATCAAATCCTTCATATTATGAAAAATGAATATCTCGAATATAAAATGTGTCGAAACCCTAATTCTAAACCATGGATGGCTCCCAAACTGTGTAAAAGTCAAACCGAACAAAGTTGATGCCAACAAGAGTTAATTTGTTATTATTTGATATGATACTGAAAAAATATTGACAGAATTTTCATGTCATCTGTTAGATGGTGTATAAGACGAAGAATATTTCCCTTAACTTGAAATTTTGTCCATTCATTTAATAAAAATTCAAAAATTCCTCGAGCCCAATTCCAATATCAACCAGACATAATTAATTTTTATTTTTAAACTATTCAATTTAATATTTAAAATTTATATACCCCGATGGGAGTGGATAACCCGAGGATGTCGAGAGTCATGCATGGCCTCCCTCTAGACTCTTCATGCAAATGATAGGCAAGTGGGTTGCGTGGCAGGGCATGCAGCGACAAGGTCATCTAAAACCTTCCATCGACACTCGACCACATTTATGCAGAGGCAAGTAGGAGATGGGTCTCATACGATGATCAATAGGTATCATAATGTTATTATTGAGAAGGCATTTTGCAGTGTGTGTTTCATACTAGAGCCTTAAGCCAAATTCATGGCTTCTTGATGCGAATTACAGATTTGAAGGGGTGACCTGCCATACCTTGGATTGTGAAAAGGATGACACATGTTTGCAAAAGGGAGCCTTTGGCCGCTCAACTTTTTATTTATTCATGTATTCTCTATAGCATCCTCCAAACTGGGTGAGCTTTGAAAGCACAAATTTTCGATGGCTCTCACCTAGAAATTTCCATGAATTGTGGTTTATCACATGGTCTATTCCTATAAATGATTGTGGAGTTGGACAACGTGTTAGTGGGGAATTGGGGAGGATTATACCCCAATTGTATCTTGTTGCATTGCGCTTGTGGTATTTCATGGCTCTTCGACCCACTAGTGTAATGGTGTGTGACATTCAGAGGGTATTTTCCTACAGGTGTCTGAACCTCTTCTTCGGGTGGTGCGCTCTACTGGGGTCAAACTAGTGCTATGTGCCCAAAATTGGGAGTGAAAGGGGTTCGACGTTGAAGAACATCGTACTCGGTGGTGGGAATTCGTTACATTCATGGCTGAGTTTAGGGAGGGAGTTACACCCACTAGAGGAGTTGGAGGGTGTCAAGGTGGTTTTGGTGGTCCAGGGTAGGATTGCACGTGAAACAAGAGATGGGCATACGTCAAGGAATGGAGTGCATTACAGGGTAGTGTGGGGTCTGTAGTTGGATTGGTCACCTTGGAACTTCCCAGACATGTCTTCACGTCAAAGCTCTCATTTAGAGGGTGGTGGCAGTGGAATGGCCATGTGTTGGCTTGAGGCGTCCTAACCTAGGTTTAGAGTTTATGGATAAACCAACAAACCCTCCATCTACTGGCCGTTTCGGTAGTGATCTACTTGCGTAGACCAAAGTCTCGCCCGAAACAGTATGGGGGGGTGTTGGAACCAAGTTTTCGCACCCTGAGGGAGAAAATAATGAAGTGGCCCTCAACAAAACCCAGTGCGAACTTATATAGATGTGTGCAACAATATATAACAAAATTACAAAGAATGCGCAGTCATTAACCAAATGACTCAGAATTGATGTTTTCCTTAGCACAGATAAACAGTTTAGAACCTGGTCCAGATCTTAACAAATGCGAATACTTAAATAGATCTATTAACCATCAATAATCATGCATAATCAGATCAGATATACTTGCTCAATCATTAATAAGTAATATAGATAATGTGATCTTAACAAGGCATAAACAGGTAACAATTTAGATGCATAACACAGAAATCTTAAACAAAATTGTTCTTTCTATTAGCTTCAAATCTATCAATCAATACATCAAGTGTCCTTACAAAACCCTTCTGTGCACAAAGCCAGTGGAGTCCGCACATAGCCAGGACTAGGTCTCCGTGCACAGAGCCAGCAGGAGCCTCTTAACCCAACCCAACAACCCTTACAGATGCATAAACTTATCAGAACATCAATAATTCATTACATTCATTGACTACTTGGTTTAGATACGATTTATCTATTTATATATGCCTAGCACCCAAATACTATGGTCTCAAATCATGGTTTGAGGTCCACAGTTTACCCTTAAGCCCATTTACATCAAAATTAGGGACTTCAACCCACCCCAAAGCCCTTTGAATCTCTTTTTTGCGCAGCATGCATATACAAAATTATACGAAAATGTCTTCAAAACTTGTGCGTTAGGGGATCCCGCTCCAACACCGTGGAACCCAGATCTCGACGTTGATACCATAAAAGGAGGATGTCGGGTCGAAAATGGTTGCAAGGGGAGGCTCATTGGGCCCCTATCGAGGACGCCAACCAGTACAAGGAAGAAATAAAACTCCTCTTGCGCAACCACATCCCCATCGAGACAATCAGTGAAAATGTAGATGGGAGCCTATGAGAAAAATTGTCGTGAGGAACACGAGGCGATAATGGCGACCCTGGCCCAACTTCAATATTTCCAGTTTCAATTACGGGAATGAGTGGTGGTGGTTTGGCACGAGCATATGCACATTTTGGACAAACTAGAGCAGCTAGAGGCCGGGTTGGCTCACATAGAGCAACATGTGAGACTAACAAAATCTTAAGCAATAGCCCTATAAATATTTACACTTAACTTACACTTAGAAAGTTTTGTCTTACAAAAAAAATATTTAAAATTTATAATAAATTTAATAAAATTTATTTTTTTTAAAATCAAAATTTGTAATATAATTGAATTCAAATTAAACTAAAAAGTATTCCCAAACTAGTTGTCTTCAAGTGCCACTTTTTTAAAATTTTCAGGTTTATTTTCCTATCTAATTTGTTTAAACTAAAAAATAATTTCAAACTAGTTGTCTTTAAGTGTCACTTTTTGAAAAGTTTTTGCCAAAATCATGATTTTATGATATATGTGGTTTACGGACTACTACATATACCCAAGGAAGTTGTTGTTCCCTCTCCAAAAAAACACTACACAATGAAAATGCTTCAAAAAAATTTCAAATCACCACAATTTTTTAAACATTCCACCAGAAATCCATCAAAAACTCCAAAATATTACACTTCATAACAACTCTTATATGAATTGTATCCCAATATAATAAAATTTATAATTTAAAAACTATTGAAAGTTTATTTTTTTTATTCAATACATACTGAAAATTATTTAATACCTTTTAATCCAGGAATCTTCGATTTTGTCTGTCACCCTAACATACGCACCATATTGACTTGTCACCCTTACTCGATGAATCCGTAATCCAGACGTCCTATGAACTCATAATTTGAATTTGAATGAGAATCTCAAAAGCTTCCTCTCGTGACTCTGGGGGATCTGACTGCTGTTTTCTGCCCTTCCATTAACAAAAAGGTGGCTAGCTCCGTGTGTTCTTTTGCTTTATTCTGATACTGTTATTCTGTAAACCACTGGTTACTGCACTCTCAAACAAATCTGATTCGTAGGAAGAGACAGACTCCAACCAGCTGCAGTGCAAACTCATCAAACCTGAGTTGCAAGTATGCTAATATCGGTAAACGAGCATAAGTATCTTCAACCATTATAACAATTATAAATGGATGATAACAATTATAAACCATCAACCATTATAGGGATAGTATGCAAATGAGCTAATAATAACAAATTATGGCTAAAGCGCGGGTCTTTCGCTTCTGATAGCTTTTAGTTTCATGGTTTTTATTATAAGTATAACCATTTCATTCTCACTAAGTTAGCTATCAAATTAGTTTTTTGAAATTTTTCTGTTCCAAAAACAATAAAAATTTTTTTTAGCTATTTTTTATAACTATGGTGAATAGGTAATTTTTTGGATTAAGTTAGGCTAGCTATAGGATTAATCTTAGTGGCTTTTTTATAACATCAAAAATATATCCAGCAACTTACAAGTCAAATAAACCAAATCTTGTGATTTAACAAAAACCAAAAAATTCAGTAGAAAATAATAACAAGTTAGTTTCACCAAAAAAAACTTACAGCTAAGCATCATAAAAGGGCTATGATGTCCTCAATTAAACCACATATCAGACTCCTTCCAGCATTAATATAAAGGACTATGGTTTCCCAATCAAATTTGAAAACAAAAAGAGGAAATAACATCCTAATAAAATAACCACTCAATCACACAGTCTTCCCATTTTCTATATCCATTTTAATCCACTCTCTTATAAACTAAAAAAAACAACACAATTTTATATCCATTTTAACCCCACTCTATTATGAAACTTAAAAAATAAACACAGTTTTTAAATCCTTCATGCCTGCGCCGTGAAAACTTACACATTCAGAAAAACTCCATCTGCCTTGGACTTAAACCCTCCTTCTGCAATTGATTGATTCTCCTTTTGATTTTTCCTGTGTCTTCTACTGCATCCTGCAAATGTACAAGCAGGTGGTAGTCATACTGGAAGCCTAGTTTAGAGATTTGAAAAGAATAAAGATTTTAAAGATAATATCTAAGTGTGGTTAGTAAATTGTAGTTAAAAAATTGTTTATATTGATTAAAATTATTAAAATTTATTTAAATTTCAAAATAAATGGGAGGAAAATAAACATAATATATTAGGGTAACATGAAAAAAAATATAAATATTTAAATATTTAAGATGTATATTGTGGAATTTGTCTGAATTGAAATTTTTTCATCCGAATTTTTATCGAATCTCCTATCGAATTCGAATCCAAATTCGAATTCGAATTTGGTAACTATGATGCAAATGAGCTAATAATAACAAATTATGGCTAAAGCGTGGGTCTTTCACTTCTGATAGCTTTTAGTTTCATGGTTTCTATTATAAGTATAACCATTTCATTCTGACTAAGTTAGCTACTAAATTAGTTTTTTGAAATTTTTCTGTTCTAAAAACAATAGATATTTTCTTGTAGCTATTTTTTATAACTATGGTGAATAGGTAATTTTTTGGATTAAGTTAGACGAGCTATAGGATTAACCTTAGTAACTTCCTTATAACATCAAGAATATATCCAAGTCAAATATACCAAATCTTGTGATTTAACAAAAACCAAAAATTCTGTCGAAAATCTACTCCTCCCCAAATCAAATAATAGCAAGTTAGTTTCACCAAAAAAAAAAACTTACAGTTAGACATCATATCTGACTCCTTCCAACATTAATAAAAGAGGGCTATGATGTCCCCAATTAAACCACATATCAGACTCCTTCCAGCATTAATATAAAGGACTATGGTTTCCCAATCAAATTTGAAAACAAAAAAAGGAAATAACATCCTAATAAAATAACCACTCAATCACACAGTCTTCCCATTTTCTATATCCATTTTAATCCACTCTCTTATAAACTAAAAAAAACAACACAGTTTTATATCCATTTTAACCCCACTCTATTATGAAACTTTAAAAATAAACACACTTTTTAAATCCTTCATGCCTGCGCCGTGAAAACTTACACATTCAGAAAAACTCCATCTGCCTTGGACTTGAACCCTCAGCTCCTAAACTTTCTGCAATTGATTGATTCTCCTTTTGATTTTTCCTGTCTCTTCTACTGCATCCTGCAAATGTACAAGCACGTGGTGGTCATACTGGGAGCCACAAAGTCCGGAAAAAGTATTGCCATTGATTTGGCTTAGCACTTCCCTGCTGAGATCCGAAATCTCGACTCCAGGTAGGTAAGTAATAAGTAATTGTTTGATAATCACATCTTCCATATATTTTTTTCTCGACCAATTGAATTCTGCAAGTAATTCTACAGGTCAAGCAACAAAGTGCTAGTCGAGGAAAGAAAGCGCAAGCCTGCAAACCCTCCACACTCATTTAAATTCCGAGGCACATCTTAGCAATGGGAGCTGTGACTATCCAATTAAAAATCAATTAAAAAGCAATGGGAGCTGTGACAAGAAAAAGTGGATTTAAAAAAATTGAATATTCAACCACTATCCAAACTTACCCACCTAATCCTTGGACCACGTCCATGAGACTTAGGGAAAAATTTGTATGTCTAAGTGTGGAAGGCTTTGGAAACGCTTACCCTTTCTTTCCTCGAATGGCACTTTGTTGGTTGCAGTAGACCTGTACTAATTGCTGTGCGCACTGCAATGCTTACAGAAAATATTTGTGTGCAAAATATTTCAGGAGAATTGAAGGCATCATGAGGGATTAGGGAAAAAAGAAAAAGGATCGCAGAGAAATGAAGGCATGAGGAGGGATTGGGGAAAAAGGAATCGAAGGGGAAGTGCTTGCATCCGATGACACGATGGATGGACGAAGACAGAGGCATCGGGGGTGAGCGCGTCATTTCAGGGAAAAAGGAATCGAAGAGGAAGTGCATGCATCGTCCATCCATCGTGTCATAAGGAATCACGAGGCTGCATTTAAAGTCATTTCAATGACGCGATGGCAATACCACGAATGCCAAATTTGAATTAGCATTTAGATTATCAAAGTCATCGAAATCATTTTCTCATGTCACCTCACTTGTGACTTAGGAAGGATATTCCTCAAGAAAAATCTAGGAGGGTACTATGGTTGGATTCCAAAGATTTCAGATTCTTACGTGCCATCGGCCTTATCATCTTCACTTATGATTTTCACAATTTACTCCTCACATTATAATTTTCTCTCTATTTGGTCCTTGTTTTTTATTTGATGTGATGTAGCAAGTTCAAAAGGGATGTTATGCAATAATATGAGTTTTTGAAAGATTGAGTGGTTGGTTGTTCATTTGCGCATTGAGGATTAAGAGGAACTTTGCAAGGAATGCCTTGAGTCTAAAACCAAGGGTGGAAGGGAGTACCATGGGAAGAACTAAGAACCACCGAGTACAGGAGGTCTTGGGAAAGGTTAAGTGGGCAACTAGAAGTGAGCCAAGTTGTGGAATTTCTCTCGAGGAGCAACCTGCCTTCAATTCGGACTGAAGGTCTTGGGGCTTGACCAAGACGCTACTGTGTGTAATTCCCACCACCTACAAAAATATAATCATGATAGTGTGTTTTGCACTAGTTAATTATGTGTTGTTGTTTTCTAGTTTGTGTGGGATTGGTGGGGTAGACTGGTTGTCTAACAAGGTGCTTTCTGGCTCACCTTCTCTATTTTTTGTGGGGAAGTTGGACCGTCTTGTGGTTAGCTGGCAGGTGGGGAATAATTTCTAGGAAGGTTTGTTGAGCGCAAGCGTTCAAGACTTTATTGGTCTCTAGGCTCTCTGCAATCTACAGGGAGAGATTTTTGTGATTATCTTGGAATGTTTGGTGGGGGTATTTGGTATTGGTGTCTGGCTATATAGTGACATAGTGGCCACTCTTTGGAAATTCTGGGTGGTTTCTGTTGTGGCTTTTGAGGGCCTCTTAGGAAAGTGGATTTGGAAAAGGTGAAAGTGGGTGGTGGCAATCCCCAAAGTGATAGAAGGGAAAGCCAGTCTGGTTGCTTGGACTAGCTGGTGCCTTATCAATGCCTCCATTCTAGAACACGAAGGTAAAAGGTGGGTGTTGAACATACAACTCTTGAGATTTCTGATAGCATCGTATGTGGTCTAGCTCTGAAACTTTGTGGAGTGGCTAGAACACATGAGATATCCAAAACCCAAAAATCGTTTGGAGAAATTCCACCTGGAGCCTAAGTTATTTTAATGGAGACCCTAAGTCTAACTTAGGGAAATTAAATAATTAAAGTGAATTAATTTAAACATGTGGGTGAGAATGTTCTAAGTGACGAAGATCAAGTCTTTTCTAATCGTAGCCGTCGATTAGAGATTAGATCACGACTGTTGAATGTTCAACAGAAAAATTATTAAAGGAAGGCTTGGGGTCAGTTAGAGAAGACACACAGAGTGGTAGCACTTGAGCTAAGTTAAAATTCTGGGGCGCGGTTTGCTGAGAATTTAAGAGAGCTTGCATTACAGTGAGGGGAAGATCAACAAAGGGATTTCTAAATCTGAGGCTGAGAATAGAATTGCAGAGAGGAAGATCCATACCAGAGAGGCAGTGTAGTCCATGAAGGGTGACGTAGAGGCAGTTTAGGCCCAACAGGGGTGACACAGACCCAACCTGACTCACGTTGAGCTAGTGTAGAGGCTTACACAGTCATAGGAGGGTGACGCAGGTTAGGAGGGGCTGACATAGAACCAAATGTTGCAACGTTGGGGTTTCAATGGGCCATAAAGGGCTCGTATTCAGCAGATTAAACATAGTGACACAACCACACTGAAGGGTGACGCACTGACTGTGTAGGAACCTGTGAGGTTCCTCATTCTTAGCTTGATCAACTATATTTTATGTCTCCAGAGATAGAGGTACATCTGCCGGGATCTCTCTATTAGGAAAAAATCTATTGGCACCCTTGTTTGTATTCAGAATTCTGCATAATAATAAAACCCTCAAGAGTTGTTGCACCAGTTTTCCCACAATGGGTTTTCTGGGGACATTTGTCCAACAAATATTGTGTGTCGTTTGCCATGTGTGTTTAATTCTTCAGTACTTGATCTATATGTATGTGTAGACTGTAGTGTTGGGAAAAATACTGAGAGGGGGGGGGGGGGGGGTGAATCAGTATTTATTGCATATTCAAAACTTTTTACTTTTTCACTCTCTAAAACCCATACGCTACTTTCCTTTAGTAAACTCGCGTATACACGTGGATATCCTTCATACAACTCACGTATTAGCAGAGATCTAAATATGCAGATATTTATTAACTGAGTTCTTTGCACTATTCATTCATCTGATGTTAAGTTAACAGTAAAGATGTGTAGTAACAACAGAATAAACCATCACACAAAGCATCACACATGAACACCGGGATTTTTAGGTGGAAACCTAAGTCGGGAGAAAACCACCGCTGCAGTTGCTCAGCCTTCAATATTTTATTATAGAGAAAACATATTACAACATATGTGTTGGTGCAGACTCCTACCAGCACGCAGGCACCCACCTGCGCTCGTTTACTGACCTCTCACGGAAGGGAGCTCCAACCTTACGACTCGTTTGACCTCTCTGTAGCAGAGGCTACGACCCCCTGATCTCGTTTACCAGCCTCACCTGGAAGGGAGCTACCACCCCCTGACTGAAGGCTACAACCCTCAGCACCTCTATGGACCACGTTTCATCAATTTTCACACTAGATCCAAAGCATCCTTTAGGACACCACTTGTAGGCCACGTTTCATCATATTTTCAGACTGTACCCACTCCATACATTTAAGCTCAATCATACATCAAACTGAAACTTGTCAATTCAGACAACCCAAAACTGTAGAATACATCATTCACAGATAGCAGAAACACAGTAGAACAGATCATACATTTCATACCCCTTGCTTCAGCAAACCCTAGTTTGCATACGCGCTTTCCTTTCACTGATGTCGCGTATATACGCGCTTCCGTTCACATAAACCGGCGTATACTTCTGTACATATTACAGATCCAAGTTCGTTGCGCATACGCGCTTTCTCTTCAGCGAAGCCGCGTATATACGCGCTTCCTCTGCGGCGAACTAGCGTATAGATCTTCAACCATTATAGAGCAGCATACTTCTTCAGATCAGATATTCAGTTCAGATTTACCCTTTTACTCCAGACAGATGTTCGCCTTATCTTAGATCTAAGCCTTACATAAACAGATCTAGCAAATACAAGTCCATTTCAGATCTAGATACCCTTCTTCATCATTGGTGCATCATGCAATCAGATCTATCATTCAACTGTAACCCTTTCCATTCAGATATACTTCAGAGAGAAGTATTCATTCAAGCTCAGACATCTTGCACCCACACTCATGATTTGCACAATGAATTTCTTCTCCTTATATAGGTTTACCCTTTTCCAATACCATGAGCCCCTTTTTCAATACCATGAGCCAAAACAATACCATGAGCCCAAAACTACATTACTTCCGATGGTATTCCTGGACGGGGTCATTTAGACGAATCATTACCCAATACAAAGGGTCAATACCATGGTGGTTACCCCTGGTTTTGCACTTTTATAGGTGCTTTTGCCCTGCAGCGACTTAGCTTGTGCTCATGATCATGCGCGACTTATCTTAGGCAAATCAGTATTCCTTGAGACATACTCTTTTCATCATAGATCTAGCACATATTGAATTCCTTTCTTCATTGACTTCTGTACTCTCTGTAGATACATCAGATTTACATCTTTAAACAGGTTCATCAAGACATATTCTATCAAGCACAACTTCATCAAGTAGATTTCCATCATCTTCATCAAGTGGGTTGCCATTCAAGGTCAACACTCTATCAAGTGGGTTGTCATCAAGGACAACACTTAGCATCATATTGCCAGCAAACATCATATTACATCATATTTACATCATTTACCAAGTTCATCAAGTCAAGAATAACTTCATCAGGTGGATTGCCATTAAGGACAACACATGTCAACAATCTCATGTCTTCATCTTCATTCAGTGGGTTGCCATCAAGGACAACACTCTGCATCATTTTGCCAACAATCTCCCCCTTTGGACTTGATGGCAACCACGATGGTGTTTGATCACCTCAACAGATAGGTACATTAAAAATACAATGACACCATGTCATTCTCCCCATTTTTGACACCATTCTTTCTCTTCATTCAAACACCATGTCACTCTCCCCCTTTGACATCAAGGGCAAAGGGCGGATCAAAACCAACACACTCTCGCTCTTTTCTCCTCATGTAGAAGAAGCGTTCTGCAGATCTGATATATACTGAAGTGACCAAGCTCCCCCTGAGTTCATGCTGAATCTTCAAACATATGTTTCAATGAAGTACATGACTCTATGAACTTCCTATCACCAAAGACTCATACTTACATCAAATATCCAACCAAGTGGTTTTACATATAAGACTCAAGTACCCAACCAAGTGGGTTTACACATTTTGACTCAGCTACCCAACCAAGTGGGTTTTACAAAATTTGACAAGTCCTTACATGACTGAATATTACAATTTTACATCATGGATCTCTACATGACCTTTTCATCAAACTACAAATATAACTTTAAGACCAACACCAGAAAGTCCTCAATGAAGAGAACAAATTTCAGAACCATCATAATGTCAACAATGCATTATACTCAGCAAAGCTAATGCTCCCCCTGAATCTGTGCATCCAAGCATCCTTTCCATATGACTAAGGCTCCCCCTTAGTTTGTGCATCCTGAACATTTTCACCAACAAATCATCAAGGCATCTTTATCAAAACATGAGAAATAGAATTATGAGAACTAGAACACCACCAGAGATACCAAACAGTATCAGAGATACCAAACAGCACTGCAGCTGTGCTGAAGAGAGCTGACCCCAAACAGAAATTTGTCAGCAATCAGACATACGCGGTTTTCTGTGCATGAACTCGCGTATATACGCGACTGTGTTTCAGTAAATCCACGTATCCAATGCCATCTTCTATATTTTAACCAGATCTGATCCTCTTGTGAGAAAAAGACAGTGTTCAGCTTCTTTCTCGGATATTTGAATGCTTCCCTGGACTACAGATAGATAGAACAGTGTAGTTGTGTCTTCAAGCGTCATCCAACGGTTGTAGCATAAGCACATTAGTAACCAAGCCTTCAGATTCTTTGCAACATCAATAAAATCTTTCCAAGAGAGATTATCATACCAGAACAACATCTTCAAATATGTGTCAAGCAATCATCCATGTGGTCCAATATCATCAAGATTTTCAAGATTTAACATGAAGTAACATATGTAGGCAAAAGATCTCAACCATAGAAACAAACTTTGCATGATCTATTCTTATTTCTGAATCAAATGACATCCAACTCATCCATGTGTGATCACAAAAGATACTTATCAGCAACCAGGGCTCAAAATCTCATCATAATAAACCATGTACCAAGTCATCATCATTTGAGCATGAGTATCACAAAAACCAAAGAATAAGCAGTCATATTGCCAACAATGCAATCATTAGTATTTCAACTTGCTGCTCCCCTTGAACCAGTGCTCCTTCTTAACTTGTGCAACCTGAATACGTTCATCAGTAAGTCATCAGCAACAATCTCTGCATGAACTACCCTTATCTCCGAATTATAAGACTTTCATCTCAATAATGAATACTCTTCATAAAAAAGCAAACAGGACTCATCCACAATCTTCAACATAAGAAACCATGTATCATATCATCATTATTTAGAACTGAGAAACTAAGCTGATATTGAGTCAATAATACAGTTATTAACAGTCAGACTGATGCTCCCCCTGAACCTCTGCTCCAGATCTTCAGCTATCATATAAATTCTCTTATCATCAATGCATACGCGACTGTGTCTGCTGGAACTCGCATGTATACGCGACTTTTGTTAATAGAACCCGCGTATGGAAAGTGAAGCATAGAAATTTTTCACATTCCTTCATCTCCCCCTGAACTTGTACCTCCTGTACCTGTCTTTTCCACATCAGATGCGCTGTCAGAAATAAACATAACCAGAGTAATCAAATCAACCATGAGAGTCATCATACATTGCTCCCCCTGTGACGATACATTACTAAATCTCATAATGTCTCCCACATCATTCCTGCAGTCAATCAGAGAAGTAAGCTTCAGAAGCGGATGACTGCAGTAGGGTCAAAATTCCCTACGTTTCTGATCGGTCCTCCATCTTTTTCCAGATTTGTTTGAACTTTCTATTTGTGTGTTGGAAGTTATCCAATTTCTCATATCTATTCAACCTGCATTCTTTTTCTACATGTCCATACTTGTTACAAGAATAACATCTCATGTGTCCAGAGAAATAAGCATAAGAATCATAATGAGTATTTCTAATCTTCCTCCTTTTACAATCAGCTGCTTTATGTCCATACTTGTTACATGAAAAACAATATCCATTGAAGCTACTAGAGTACCTTTCTGAGTAGAATCTGTTTGTTTGTGGCTGAATTGTTCTGCTTCTGCAATTTGCTGCAACATGCCCATAATTATGACATTTAAAACATTCAACGTTCTTGAATGAGTTCCTTTGAGAATTCATGATTGTTGGTCGATCTTTTGTCTCTTTCAACACTTCGGGTTTTGCATTGACTTCATCTGAATTTTTAGCACTTCATTGTGAGCTAGATTCTCCTTTAACAGTTTCATGGAAACCAAGACCAAGTTTGATAGCAGGAGACCTTTGATTACTCAGAATATTGTCCAAAATATTAGTACTATCTTGAAACCTCAAAAGCTTAACCTTTTCTTCTAATTTACCTTTGAGAATGTTTACCTCAACCTCCAAGGCTTGACATTGCTTCGTCAAGCTTTCTTCTTTCCTTCTTCCATCTCCTACTTGATCCTTCAGATTTAGAATCTCCTCTTTCAACCAATTTTCGTTTTCTTCACATGTTTGTTGCAGCTCTTCATTCTTCTTATTTGATTTTTCCAGATCTTCTTTGAGAGAGATGATTTCTACTTCAAGGTCTTCCTTTTCAAATGGTTGTAGAGGTTCCTCATTCTTCTTACTTGATTTTTCGAGATCTGCATTTAGATCGTTGATTTCTGCTTCTAGTTCTTTAATTCGATTGGATGCATAAGTATGAAACCTTTGATACTTTTCCACCTGTCCATTTAGCATTTCTATTTGGTCTTTCATTTGAGAGATCATCTCTTTGTAGATAGAATCTTTCTGATCAATTTCCTTTTGTTGTTCTTCAACTTTGATCTTGATAGTTTCTTCTAGATCCACAACTTTACTTTCACTATCTTCACGATTGTTTGCACAAAGAAGAGTATTACAAGGACCCAAATCACTATCAGATTCATCTTCTTCAATTTTTGCTATACAGGTTTTCTGAGACATCTCCTTGCTTTGAGTAGCCTTCTTCTTTTTCCTCTTTTCCATGAGCACTTGTAGAGCTTGGTCAGAATCTTCTAGATCCATACTGTCACTTTCACTATCATAACCTTTGCATATACAGTTGAGTAAAATACAAGAACAACGATTAATACCTGTTTCATCTTCTTCAATTTCTGCTATACATGGTTTCTGAGATATCTGCTTGCTTTGAGTAGCCTTCTTCTTTTGCTTCTTTGCCATGAGCACTTTCAGATCATGGTCAGAATCTTCTTCATCTTCACTGGACACTTCATCATCATCTTCATTTGCATAATAACTCTTCCTTTTTTCAAATTGTTTCCCTTTACCATGTTTTTCTCTATAAGGACATTTAGCGGCATAGTGACCAACTTTTCCACACTCAAAACATTTGAAAGGAAGCTTTCCTTTGAATCTTCCAGTTCCTAGTTGGAGTTTTCTCACGAAATTCGCTTCTTCTTCATCGGATATATAGTTGGATTCTTTGACAACTTCCTTTTCTTTTCCTCTTGTAGATACCTTAAAAGCAGCTTCTTTGATTTGAGAAGGACCTCCTTGTCTCATTTCAAAAGCAGTCAAAATACCATGTAATTGAACAATAGTAAGAGTTTGCAGATCTTGCCTTTCTTCAATAGCTGAAACTTTAGAGTCAAATTTTGAAGTCAACGATCTTAAGACTTTTTCCACCAGAGTAGTATCAGTTATGGTTTCACCCAAATTTCTCATTCGATTTACAATATCATCCAGATGTAAGAAGAAATGAGCAATACTCTCATCACTATGCATCTTCAAATTTTCATATTCAATTCTAAGAGTTTGGAGTTTTGCACTTTTTACCTTTGTGTCTCCTTCATAACTTAGAATGATTTTTTCCCATATTTCTTTTGCTGAATGTAGCTGCATCACTTTAGCAAATTCTGGTTCAGACATGCTTCCTAATAAGACATTCACCGCTTTGGCATTGATTTCATACTTCTTCCTTTCAGCTGCATCAGTAGGAATACTTGCCGGATATTGATAACCTTCTTCCACGATTGCCCATACATCTGCACCAAGACTTTGCAGATATGCTTTTGTTCGTACCTTCCAGAATATCAGATTGCTTCCATTGAATAGGGGTGGCTTTATAGACATTACTCCTTCTTGACTTCCCATTGCGACGGATCTCCTTTAAGCGATCAAGCTTCTACACAAGGACCTGCTCTGATACCAATTGTTGGGAAAATACCGAGAGGGGGGGGTGAATCAATATTTACCGCAACTAAAACTTACTCTTTCACTTAAACCCATACGCTACTTTCTTTCTCTCTCTTCGTATACACGCGGGATATCTCATACAACTCTGCGTATTAAAGGAGATCTGGGCTACAGATATTATTAAATTTGTTCTTTGCACTATTCATTCATCAGATGTTCAATAAACAGTAAGCATGTGCAGTAAGAACAGAATAAGCCATCACACAAAGCATCACACATGAACACCAGGATTTTTAGGTGGAAACCCAAATCGGGAGAAAACCACCGTTGCAGTTGCTCAGCCTTCAATATTTTATTATGGAAAAAACATCTTACAACATATGTGGCTGTGTAGATTTTGATTACAAACACGTTGGTGCACCCACCGCGCTTTCGTTTTACCGCCCTCTCCGAAGTGGGGAGCTCCAACCCTGACTCGTTTACCACTCTCTCTCAAGGGAGCTACGACCTTACCAGCCTCACCTAGAAGGGAGCTACGACCCCCTGACTGAAGGCTACAACCCTCAGCACCTCTATGGACCACGTTTCATCAATTTTCACAATGGATCCAAAGCTTCCTTTAGGACACCACTTGCAGGCCACGTTTCATCAAATTTTCAGACTGGACCCACCCCATTCATTTAAGCTCAATCATACATCAAACTGAAACTTATCAATTCAGACAACCCAGAACTATAGAATACATCATTCACAGACAGCAGTAACACAGCAGAACAGATCAGATGTTTCATACCCCATGCTTTAGCAAACCCTAGTTTGCATACGCGCTTTCACTTCACTGATGTCACGTATATACGCGCTTCCGTCCACATAAACCACGACACTTCTCGTAGATATTACGCATCCACCCTCGCTGCACATACGCGCTCAAATATGCCGCATATATACGCGTCTGCGGCGAACTAGCGATAGATCTTCAATCATTATAGAGCAAAGATACTTCTTCAAATTAGATATTCAAATGTATTTACCCTTTTACTTTCAGATGCATGTTCGCCTTATCTCAGTATCTAAGCCTTCCATATCGTAGATCATATAATGTTAAGTCCATTTCAGATCTAGATACCCTTCTTCATCATTGGTGCATCATGCAATCAGATCTATCATTCAACTGTAACCCTTTCCATTCAGATATACTTCAAAGAGAAGTATTCATTCAAGCTCAGACATCTTGCTCCCACACTCATCATTTGCACAATGAATTTCTTCTCTTTATATAGGTTTACCCTTTTTCAATACCATGAGCCCCTTTTTCAATACCATGAGTCAAAACAATACCATGAGCCCAAAACTACATTACTTCCAATAGTATTCCTGGACGGGGTCATTTAGACGAATCCTTACCGAATACAATGGGTCAATACCATGGTGGTTACCCCTGGTTTTGCACTTTATGAGTGCTTTTGCCCATACGCGACTTGGCACGTACTTTACCGCGTGCATACGTGACTTATCCTAGGCAAATCCGCGTATGCCTTGAGACATACTCTTTTCATCATAGATCTAGCACATATTGAATTCCTTTCTTCATTGCCTTCTGTACTCTCTGTAGATACATCAGATTTACATCTTTAAACAGGTTCATCAAGACATATTCTATCAAGCACAACTTCATCAAGTAGATTTCCATCATCTTCATCAAGTGGGTTGCCATTCAAGGACAACACTCTATCAAGTGGGTTGTCATCAAGGACAACACTCAGCATCATATTGCCAGCAAACATCATATTACATCAGATTTACATCATTTACCAAGTTCATCAAGTCAAGAATAACTTCATCAGGTGGATTGCCATTAAGGACAACACATGTCAACAATCTCATGTCTTCATCTTCATTCAGTGGGTTGCCATCAAGGACAACACTCTGCATCATTTTTCCAACATGTAGTAGTATTTACCTTGATGTTTTACTAAATAATTCAGGAAAATAACTTGTTAATTAAATCAAACAAGTAGGAGAAGTAAATTAGAATACTGCAGTAGGGTTTATGTAATAAGGATTCAAAAATTTTCACATGGTATCGGAGCCATTACAGATCAGGGGGAGCCAAAGCCATCAACGAAGTGATGAAGATTTTTGTTGCAGGAATGTGGTTGAGACAACACAGATCTGGAAAGAGGCAGTGCAACACCAGAGGGATAGTGTAGACCCAACAAGGGTGACGCAGAGTCTGTCTAGCTCACGCAGAGCTGACATAGGCCTAGAAGGGTGATGCAGAGCCTGTCTAGCTCACGCAGAGGCTGACGTAAGCCCAAGAGGGTGACGCAGTCTGAGAGGGGGTGACATTGTTCCAATTTGTGTGGCTGGAGGTGCAGTTTTGTTCTTCGAAGTTGCTAGTGGGGCATTGTTTCTGTTGGTGCTGAACAGTGTCTAGCAGGGTTGACAAAGTAAGGGTGTTATGAAACGAACTCCAAAAATAGAAGAAAAGAGACATCAACACCTTAGAAATAAGCCAACACCTTAGGTAGTGACTATAGCAGATTTGTGGGCAACAGTACAAAAGGCAACATCGTAGTTGATGAGGGGTTGCAGTTGGAGCATCGACAGTGCAGGGGATCGATGCCATGAATTAGACTAACGCTTATGGGTTGAGGTGTTGCTAGAGCACATTCATCACTAAGAGGGAGTGTTGATATTTTGGGTAGCATCGGATGTGCTCTAGCTCCAAAAATTTGTGAAGGGGCTAGAACACATGAGATATCCAAGACCCAGAAATCGTTTGGAGAAATTCTACCCCGAGCCTAAGTTATTCCATTAATTAATTATTTTAATGGAGGCCCTAAGTCTAACTTAGGGAAATTAAATAATTAAAGCGAATTAATTTAAACATGTGATTGAGAATGTTTTAAGTGGCAAGGATAAAGTATTTTCTAATATTAGCCATCGATTAGAGATTAGATCACGGTCGTTGAATGTTCAACAGGAAACGTTTTAAAGGAAGGCTTGGGGTGAGTTGGAGAACACACATAGAGCGGTAACACTTGAGCTAAGTCGAAATTATGGGGCGTGGTTTGCTGATAATTTTTGAGTGAGCTTGTAGTGCAGCGAGGGGCATATCGAAAAAGGGATTTCTGAATCCGAGGATGAGAATACAATTGCAAAGAGGTAGATCTGCACCAAAGAGGTAGTGCAGTCCAGGAAGGGTAACATAGAGGCAACATAGGCCTAGCAAGGGTGACGCAGACTGAGCCCAGCTCACACTGAGCTAGCGTAGAGGCTGATGCAGTCACAAGAGGGTGACAGAGGCCAAGAGTGGCTGACGCAAAGCCAGAGGCTGCAACGCTAGGGATTCAGTGGGCCAGAAAGGGCTCGTATTTAGTAGACCAGACAGAGTAATGCAACCACACTGAAGGGTGACATAGTTACTGTGTAGGCCTATGGGTTCCTCATTCTCAGTTGGATCAACCATATTTTCTATATCTGGAGATATAGGTACATCTATCGGGATTTCTATGTTGGGAAAAACACTACTGGTTCCCTTGTTTGTATTCAGAATTCTGCACAATAATAAAACCCTCAAGAGTTGCTACACCGGTTTTCCCGCATTGAGTTTTTCCAGCGACATCTGTCCAAAAACTATTGTGTGCTTAATTATTCAGTACTTGATTTGTATGTATGTGTAGGCAGCACCAGTATTTACCTTGATGTTTTACAGAATAATTCAGGAAAATAAATTGTTAATTAAATCAAACAAGTACGAGAAGTAAATCAGAATACTGCAGTAGGGCTTCTGTAATAAGGATTCAAAAAATTTCACAACAACCTCAACCTGGCTAGATGCACAAGGGTAGATAGACGAGGGGTTTCTTGGGTCGACAATAACCACCGGAGAAAATTTAGGGAGAGACTGTGGGCCTGACACGTTTTTATCGTTTCCCTCAATGGGCGCTGCCTCTTCACCAGAAGTTAATGCTAGTTTCATTCGGTATTTGAGCAGTTCTACAGAGAAACTTGATCAAGGTCGGTATTGTTAGTGTCCCGTGTTTTGGTAGTTTGGAAAATAAAAAGACAAGGCAACATCAGAACCAATCTTTAGAGTTACATGATCTAGTCCTCCTGTTCTCAGAGAGGGATCTCTCAAAAGTTTGTTTGCAAAGGTTTATCTTGTGTTCTTTGAGTATTGGTTTTAGACTAGTTATTAAGTGCAGGTGTTTATTTGTTTGTTTGTTTGGTTGGAATGATACAGTAGAACATGAAAGGCCTAAGAAAGATATATAGGACAGAGAAATATCTGGTTCATTGGGCAATGGAGTCAAGAAAAGGTCATAACAAACTCATCAATGGATATGGGATATCAAAGGGAAAATCTAACTTGGCCATAGGATCCTTTTGTTTTTGGAATGAGATGAACATTAATGATTTGGAAAGAGAGGTTTAATTCTCAACAAAGGGAATTCGAAAGAATAATTTGAACAATAAAGAGCTCTTTGATAGACAGGGCTAACCATAAATTCTACAAATCACACCTTTAAGAAAATAATGATTTCAAAACAACTTTTAAAATGAAATCTAAGATTCGGGGAACACCCTATTTCCTCAAAGATTTATTTTAAAGGACTTAGAAACATAAAAGATTTACTGATAATTACAGTCATAGAAGAGGGAACACCTAAAAACATCTCTGATCATAATTATAACGACCTTTAAGCCAAATGTTTAAGTGAGGACAAAGGGAAAGATCAAAACATACCTCTTTGATTCACTGTAAGCAAAGAACTTCAAAGGGAGACTTCAATAACAGTTTTTAAGTGGCAGCAGACAAGCAGGGAGAACCATAAATCA
The DNA here is from genome assembly GCA_034641835.2 of Pinus albicaulis. Lineage (NCBI taxonomy): Eukaryota > Viridiplantae > Streptophyta > Pinopsida > Pinales > Pinaceae > Pinus > Pinus albicaulis. The sequence goes on along the minus strand of JAXQQM020089990.1, from coordinate 34,265 downwards.
TGTTGAAACCAACTGTTCGAACTATTAAGGAAATAAAAAAGCATGAAGATTAAAGAGAGAGATTAAAGACTCTAAAATACTTCAGCAGAAGAAAACATGAAACAGTGAAGGATGAACAGGTCTAAGGTGCTTCCAAGAGTCATTTCTTAGCCTAAAACTTTCAACCTACTGTAGTAAGAAATTATGGAACATAATGAAAATAGAGGAAAACATAAAACAGTTCAGAATACTTCACCAACAGCCAAGCTCATGGATCCAATGATAGAGCCTTCTCAGGAACAAGCATGCAACAACATCATCAAGGTTTCCAAGACTTCAGTTTCTTCTTCAACTTCAACGGACTATGTATTTATTTCAGAGAGTTTCAGTATTACAACTGGTGATCAAACAACAACCAACTAACAACCCCTCACTCATCTTCTGCAGATGTATATATAGAAGAATGAGGAGGTGAGATCTAATAAAAGATCTCCAATTACAATTAATACAGACTTAATGGCTTCTTGGCCTTTGGGGGGCTCAATGAAGAAACTTACATGGGTGTACTCTGTATTAAATGTTTTACATAAAGATTTAAGCTCGGTGGGAGCTTTTGTTGACCTTTGAGGCTCTGTGTGATGTCGAAGTAACTCTGTAGATGTTTTGTCATTAAGTTCCTTGGCAGAATTTACTCTTTGGCTGCGTTTTGAAACAAATATCTGATCCTGATCAATAAATTCGGCTTCTGATTGAATACTTTGAGGCACAGGTGGCATTTCAACAGCTGGGAGGAATAAATCTGCCTTAATGTGGCGGTGGAGGCTTTCCTGTTTGATAAAACACTTAAAATTCTCTTCAACTGTGTTTTAATCGGGGATTAGGATTTTGATAAACATTCTTAGCCATGATCCCTGCAAAATCTGTCTTTAATCCTCTGTTATGATAAATTTTGGTCTTCATCACTGATACTCTCTGACTGTGCCTGATCCATGGTTTTTGCCGGTGTGCAGGGCTCGCACAAGGACGATATGGCATCAATGCCTGAGGAAACACTTCCTCCTTTGAAAATTTCCTGAGTTATGGCGGAAAAACCATAAAAACCCTGCACAATACAAAAACTCTTAGAAAATCCATGCATTTATAGGTTTATTGCTGCAGAGGATGTGTGGGGGAAGCATGGCCGTTGGATGACATCATCCAACGGTCAGGATTGATCGGGAGAAATCATAGAGAGGCGGAAGAATTATTTAAATCAGAGTCGTCGATCATGCAGAGATCGACGATCGGGAGCGGAAACGGAAAGTCAAAGCGGAAGACGTTGATTGGGTGATCGAATCAGTGCGATGAAATGTGGGCCGTCGATCTACAGATCAGATCAATGACAGAGATGCTCCAATGATCACGCCGTAGCCCGGTTAACTGTCGGGCATCTTCGGTGAGCGATAACCATCAGATGGGCGGCCTCAGATCGGGCGGCACGCATCAATATCACGTCGGGTCTACGTCCAAATGTTAACGCGCGATGGATGGAGGTTTTATGAACAGTGCCCATGACACGTGTCTGCAAGCATATGGAATCGCTGTCGATCGGGAAAAAACCGTCGTCGCCTAAAGGCGGTGCGATGAATACCACGCGGTTTTCGGAATGGTGAGTGGAATGCGGGGACCACTGAGGAGACAGAATCCACACCGTCCGATCATCAGATCAGATTGATGGTGCGAAATGACTGAAAATTGGACCGACGGAAAAATCATAAAATAATATAAGGCCGACGGTTTTTAATATATAACCAAACGTTTTAGACTTTAGTCGAAAAATATTTTATTTGAAGCGAATAGGCGCCCGTCTGTGAGGCCACGGGTTATATGGGAGAACATATGACCAGGGTTTAAAAGAGGAGGGGCTTAATCGCAATTGGGCAATGCGATAAGCGCTTAGAAGACTAGCGCTCTGGTTTTTCAATATTTTTCAAAGGAATTTGAGAGTTTCGATAAGGCTAAGAGGGAGTCTTAAAACCTTATCAAGGGATTTTGAAGAAGGGGAAACTGAGGTTAGTTTTGGAAGAGGGGAGAAAGGGAAATGGTGCTTGCAGCAGTATTCTTTCTTGGGAAACAGCAGGATTTTTGAATGGGGAAATAGTCACAGTAGTGAAGATTGGGACAGAGGCAGGAGGCCTTCAAGAGTCTTCAAGAGCCAACACTTTTTAGTCATAAAATTTGTTCCTTAAAGGCTCCAAAGAGTTTTTAGCCAGCATTTGGTATATCAAATTTTATAGCTGGCTAACAGTGGCTACACTTGGGTATGATGCCTTCTTGAAGGCATCAAGAACTTTCAGATTTGGATTCTCTAGGAGGCTGATCAGTTGCCTCATCCATTGGGCTGCCCTTCCTTTGCTAAGATGACTTTCTCTGAAAACATATTAGCAACCATAAAGATAATGGATCTTTATCAATACAAGATTCTACCTACCCAATCCTACTGATCTAACATTTTTTCTTCATTAGAGTGCACTTGGATTGGAAAAATCTTTTACAACATTTTATTCTCTGAAAGAATAAAACTAATCTAGTTCTTCTTCTTTTTTCTCCATGGACTCAGGTTAAGCAGTTGAGCCCATATGCTTCTCTACCTAATCTACTAATCTGTTAGGATTAAACAGTCTAACAGATTTTTATTCTCTAATTGCTAAAGCAGAAATTTAAAAAGCATAAAAGTCAGGATTGAACAATCTAACTTGATGCTGATCTATGGCATAAAAACAAGCTGCACATAGATTCTTATTTGCAGAAAATTAAATCAAAATGATGAAGGCTTAAGATCTGAAAATTCAAAGAAATTCATTTATCCTTTTACAACTCTGATTTGACCCTTATTTGAACTGCTTCTTCCTTACTCTCTGGTTTAGATTTTGAGCTAATTAGAACTAGATTTACATCTTTTTTGACTCAGAAAATAAAATAGATTTGAGTCATCTCTATTTGGAAACTTAGGTTCATATTTTGAACATGTTTGAACCTTTAATTTATATCCTAATCTATCTACTGATAAGCCACTATTAAACAGTTTGGCAAATTAAATTCACTATCCTATCAGCAGAAAATTTAAAACTAATTAGTGAAGATTAGGCTATTTGACTAACTAGAAGTGTGGTTTTCGGGAGTGGCATTTAAGCTTGCACAGTTTCAGATTTGTTTCTCTTTTTGGTATGGGGCTATACCTTTCTTGTTTTCACAAATTTCCCTCCTTTCCTTCTTTTCTTTGGTTTTGTATTTTTTATTTTCATAACCTTGAATACAATGTTAAGACTATGATATTTACAAAGGTAAAATAAAAGGCTTTAAGACTTATGATTCTTGGCAGAAGTAATGCTTGAGCATTCTGCCATTGACAGGACCTCCATACAGATCCTCTCCGTTCAATTCCTTCAGGAAAAATGCATTGTGACCCCTCTCAGCATGAAGAATATAGGGTCCTTTCCACAAGTTCTTAAATTTTCCATGTTTTCCCTTCTCTTCTCTTCTTCAATCCCACTTAAGAACAACATTTCCAACTTGGAAATTGTTTGCCTTAGTCCTCTTATCAAATAGCTTCTTCATATTTTCTTGGACTAACTGTGTTCTTTCATAGACTTCCTCTCTGATCTGCTATAAATGGATTGTTTGGTTGATTCTTCTCTGCATATCATTCTCTTCAATATGCACTTCTTGAAGGAGCTTCATGACTGGCACTCCCAATGAGGTGGGAAAGACTGCATCCATGCCATAACCTAACTGATAGGGGGACATATTTATTGATTTCTTTGTAGTTAACCTATCAGCCCATAAGGCATGAACCAGTTTACTGTGCCATGATTTCTGATTTTGTTCCAACAGTTTTTTAATGATATTGATGAGGCTCTTGTTGGAAGATTCAGCTAATCCATTTCCTTGGGGATAGTAAGCAGTGGAATGGCCCAAGGTTATGTGGTATTTGTAACAAAAATCAACCATCTTCTTAGATTTAAAAGAAGCAGCATTGTCTGTTATGATTTTTATGGGACAACTGAATCTGGACATGATATTTGTTTCAAGGAACTTGATAATGATAGAGTCATTAGCATTTCTGGAAGGTATAGATTCTATCCATTTGGTAAAGAAGTCAGTGGCTGTGAGGATCCATTTATGTTGAGCTGAGGAGGATGGGTGAATTTCCCCAATGAAGTCTAAACCCCATTGTTGAAAAGGTGCCTCAACTCTGATAGGATGTAAGGGTAAGGGAAGAATTTTTCTTTTGCCATCAAAGATTTGACACTTATGGCAAGACATGACCAACTTTTGAGTGTCTGGGAAAAGGGTAGGCCAATAGTAACCAGATCTAAGAATTTTGTTTGCTGTGGCCTTCCAGTAGAGGTGTCCTCCACATTCTCTGTCATGCAATTCATGCATGATTTTTCCTGCATCATCTTCAAGTAAACATTTAAGAAAAATTCCAACAACATTTTTCCAATATAATACTCCATCTAATATGCAAAAACTCAAAGCTTTTTGTTTCAAAAATCTAGCTTTAGTTTTAGACAGAGAAGGAGGGGCATTTAAATATAAAAGCACATAAACAATGTTAGCATACCAAGGAGAATTTAGAAAAGTTTCTTCAATAAAAGGAGCAGTGGATTCTTCTATTTCTTCCAACACATCTACCATATTTATGTCAAGTGCTTGGAAGTTAGACTCAGCCATAAGTTTTTCTAATCCTTGCCCTTTAACTAGTTTGGTGGGCCTAATTTCTAAGTCATATTCAAGAATAGTTGCAATCCATTTTCCCCTTTTACCATCAGGGTCTTGACTTAGAATGTCCTTGACAACAGTATGTGGAACAAAAGCAATTATGTGAGTGTAAAATATAGACCCTAAAGTCTTTTAATGCTTTCACTAATGCTAAGGCTTGCTTCTCCATGATGTTATATTTGAGAGGAGCATCTCTCAAGGCCCTACTAAAGAAAGATATTGGTTGTTCTTGCCCCAAATCATTCTTTTGAAGTAAAACTGCAGCTATTGTATGTTCAGATGCAAAGGAAAAGATGTAAAAATCTTTGGTAAAATCTGGACTAATCAGGACTGGTGTTTGAGTAAGAGCTTGTTTGACCAGTTCGAATGATTGTTTAGCTGGTAAAGTCCATTTTACACCGATATTTTTCTTAAGCATGTTTGTAATGTTTTTTAATAGCTCGGTAAGATTAGGAATAAACCTCCTCAGAAAATTAATCTTTCTGATGAAAGATTGCAATTCTTTGAGGCTCCTTGGATGGCTGATCTGCAATATGCCATCTATCCTTGTAGGGTCTATTTTGATTCCCTCTTCTGAAATTATATGGCCAAGAAGTTTACCTTCTTGGATACCAAAGAGTGTCTTCTTGGGATTCAATGATAAGCCAAATTTCCTACACTTCTCAAAAACTTTTCTCAGGTGAATCAAATGTTCTTCATCAGTTTTTGAGAAAACGGTTATGTCATCAAGGTAAATGATTATGAAATAGCCAATGTCTTCAGAAAAGGCTATGTCCATGGCCCTTTGGAAAGTGGCCCCTGCATTCATTAATCCGAAAGGAATTTTGACATACATAAAGGTGCACCAAGGTGTGGTAAAGGCAGTTTTGATTTGATCACTTGGGAACACTAACACCTGGCTGTAACCTGAGAACCCATCTAAGAGGGATATCCTTTTTGACCCAACTACCCTTTGAAGTATATGGTCCATCTTGGGTAAGGGGTAGTTGTCTTTTAAAGAAGCTCTGTTTAAATTTCTGAAATCAATACAGAGCCTGATTTCCCCTGTTTTCTTTCTAACAGAAACTAAGTTTGAGACCCACTCTGAATACCTAATTGGCACAATGATCCCAGCAGCATGCATCTTTTCAATTTCTGCCTTAACTAAAGGTAATAAAACAGGGTTTATTCTCCTTAGTTTTTGTCTAAAAGGCTTTTGATTTTCCTTCAAAGGGATTTTATGTTGGATGATGCTGGTATCATATGATTTTAGGTCTTTGTATCCCCAAGCAAAAACATCTTTAAACTCTTTGAACAACTCTATGTACTGCAATTTTATGTGAGCTGGGAGAGTGTTGGACAGCTTGATCATCTTGGGTTCTGTTAGACTGCCTATGTTATGTTCTTCTACATTTTTTTCCACAGGCTCCATTCTTGGTTCTTTGGCTACATCGTTAAAGTAAAAAATGTGTTCTAAAGGTGCTAGACCTCTTGGAATTTTATCATTTTTGCATTGTAAAACTTCCAAGTCTTCTTGGTCTGCGTTGTCAATTACCTCTTCTTCAAAAGGATTCTCATAATGATTTATATCAACAGTATATGTCATTTTAGCTTCTGGGATTTGTTCAATATACAAACGATTTTCTTTATGGCTAGTTTCTAATATTGGTATGCTGAAATCATTTTCTGATTTCAAGAAATCATCTATGTGTTTGTCAGAATCAAACACTTGCCAGTGATCTTCTTTATCTGGTACAACAGGCCTGTTTTTTACTTTTACACCGAGCTGTTGATTTGTTTCAGGTATTTGGCAATTGCTGGCATTGAAAGCAAGTTCATTTGCTAGATGATTAAGTGCTCTTGGGATGAAAATGAGTTCATACTTTTCAAAGGTTTTTAATAGATCAAGGGCAGCGTTTCAATACTCCCTAAGTCTTGGATTTTTATCTCAGTATTCTCCTTTGATTTGTCTTATGATAATTTCAGAATCTCCTAAGATTTATATCTTCTGGGCTTCTAACTTTTTAAGCAGTTGTAAGCCTAGGAGAAGTGCTTCATACTCAGCAATATTGTTAGTGCATGAGAAATCCAATTTGTATGAAAACCTCTGTTTTGTATTTTGAATCCACCCACCTGCTCCTGCACTTTTTTTATTACAATATCCATCAAAGTTTAGGGTCCAAAGCATGTCATTCCTATTTTCATTTTCTTGTTGCTGTTGATAGGTAATGTTTTGAATTTGATTGAAGGGAAGATTTGATTGTTCAGGTGAACTAATTGGGTCCATGTTTTCCTTATCTGGCTGAGTGATTTCATCTTCGTTACATAAGATAAAGGAATCTAAACTTGATTGAATAGAATAGATTGGAGAGTTGTTTGGTTTTTCTATGTTGCTCACCATGTATTTCATGTGGGATTCCCCATATAGTCTTCTGTTTTGGTTAAAAATGGGAAAGGTGGCATAAGACATGTCCATTTGAAGGCTTCCCTGAAGTTTGGCTCCCCAAGATCTAGATAAGAGCATGCCATACTTAGGGGGAATGTTAGCTACAACTATGTCCATGAATAAACTCTTAGCAGGACTTTGGGCTAAGTTAACACAAAAATCTTTGATTAAACCCAAACACTTGACTCTGCTTGAGTCAAAGGAATACAAGTCTTTGTATGGCTTAGTAATTTCTAACCCTAAGCTTTCCATCACTACTTTGGGAATTAGATTGTGTGAAGCTCCTGAGTCTAACATAACATTGTGTAAAATTTTCTCATGTATGTTCAAGCTAACATAGAAGGGAGGGATAGCCATTTATTGGTATTTTCCTCCAACTTCTGGACCAAACAACAACTCTAGCTTGTCATCTGTCAAGTTTAAGGTGTCAATATCGTTTCCTAAGTTCAAAGCTTTCAAAACTTGGTTTTTGTACACCTCTTGGGTTACTAGTTCAGCTAGGGGGATGGTAATTTTTATCTTAGCAATGTCTCCCTCAAGGCTGAAAGTAATAATTGACTTGATTGTATTTACATCTGTTTTTTCAATTGAATTCTTTTCAGCAACTTTGATTTTCTGAACCTTGTTTGGACTGGTAATTGGGAAAGTTTTATTAAGACCACTAGCTGAAGTGATAGGGGTACTCTGTTCAACCTTTGGATGGAAACCTTTATCTTTGTTTAAGTCTTGTTTCTTAGCCAAAATGTTGGTTTTCTCTGCTGTCTTTTTGGGCTGGTTTTCTTCGTTTATCTTGACAGCAGTGCTAGTGTTCTTATCCTTTGAATTATCTATGTTTCCCTTGCTCCTAAGATCATACTGTTTGTGTACCTCCATGATTTCGTTTTCCAAACCCAATCTATAGTCATCAGAATCTTCATAGTTATTTGTATTTTGATCATAAGAGAAGAAATCTTGTTCTTCCTTAGGGAGGAAAACATCATCCCCACTGTCTGATCTAGTCAAGTTTACATGAGATTCTTCCAACCTTTCCAACTCCCTATCTTCTTCATATTGATCTACATAGTTCTGTTGAAAGGGAGGTCTAATTTTTCGGTCACTTTCTTTTTTCTTATCTTGATTGTTGTCCCTTCTATAATTCTAATTTCTATTTCTGTTCTGGGAGTTGTTCTGATTGTCTCTTGGCCGTGTTCTCTCAATTATGCTCATCCTTTTCATGATCTCTTCCAACATCTGTTTTGTCTTTGAGCTAGATGTGGAGGGTGTAGTGTCATATTTATAAGTTACTCTCTTCTCTGATCTCAACCTATTTCTTTTCTCAATTATGTTTGCTTCTACGCTCACAGCTCCTTTCTGCATGTCTTCTAAGGTTAAGTAGTCCCTCTCCCTTAACTGATACATCATGTCCACATCAAGGCCTTCGGGATATCTTACTAAGGCCATGCCTTGAGGAGGCTTCATGTGAGGTGGAAGAGCATTATAAATGCTATTGAACCTAGTGGAGTAGTCAGGAACACTCTCTCCTTGATTTCTCTTGAGGCTGCTATATTCTGCTAGTATTTGGAGAGGATTCTTTTTGAGTTCCCATTTGTTGACGAATGTTTGATGCAAGGCGGGGAGATCATTTATGTTGTTAGGAGGTAAGTTTTTAAACCATTTCTTTACATCTCCTCCTAAACTTTGAGCAAAGATCCTCATTTTCACAGTTTCTTCCTCTATCTCCATGTAATCAAATGCATCTCCCATCCTATCTACATGTTGTTGAGCTGTTGTAGACTCTTTTCTAGTGAAGTGAGGGATTTTAGATTGGTAATCATTTGGTAAGGGAAGTAGAGGTTGTGGTAACACTAATGGGGCATACCATGTTGCCATGGCTAGAAATAAGGGTGGATTTATAGTAGTGAAAGTGGGCTGAATAAGAGTGTTTTTCACAGTGGTAGTATGAATTGGAGTGGAAGAAAAAATTGGGCCAGCAAACTGATTTTGAGCAGACTTGTTATGAAAAAGGCTAAAGTGATAAAGAAGCTGGAAATTAGGAGGAGTGGAAGGTGAGGCTTCTCTACTGAAGCTTTGTTGCAAATTTGCAATATCAAGGTCAGTTTGGTTTAAGTCACCTTGAGATCTAGTTCTAAAGATGTTCTTTGTATGATGTAAATCAAAGTGTGAATCCTCTAAGACCACAAGGTTTTTAGGGACATAATTTGTTCTTAAGAGGCTCCTATTAGCAGCTGAATTTCGAGAGTTAGAAGTCTACGAAAAAATTCTCTAAGGATTGTCAATGATTAAAGGAGGATTTGGGTTTGGATGGGATCTAGTATTGATCCTATGTGAAGCCAGCCTGCTTTTAAAAAATGAGAGAGGTGGGGGTTTTAGGGACTGTTTTTGGAAGCTTCACCTCTCAAGATGTTTTGTCTAAAATTGGACTAGGCTTCTAAACTTTCTTCAAGGCTGGTTAACACAGTCTTAAAGAGATTTGGGAACCTAGATGAGTAATAGGCCTACTGGGGCTAGTGGAGTCGCCAGGTGGAAACTTTTAGTTTTTTATGAAGGTAAGATATTGGATGGTTCCACCACCATGCTTGTTATGAAGCCAAACTAAAATGTTTTTTGGTTTTTCTGAGTTTCTTGATTTTATAGGTTATGAGAGTGTCCTAAATCTGACTTAACACTTAGCTAGGGTGTCAAAACATACAAAGTTCACTCTTATGGCTTGGTAACTGAATCCTTCAAGGTTGGATAAGGCTTACAAGAATCCTAAGGGTTACTTAGTTTGTCACTGATTCAATTAAGTCCTATCATGATTACCATTTGTTAGGTAGTGCTTGAGGGAGGTTACCTATGTTATACTTAGACAGTGAGTGTTTTGTTTTGAAGATTTTACTCAGGGTCCCACCGTGATCACCATTATGTTGGTGTCTCGTGTTTTGATAGTTTGGAAAATCAAAAGACAAGGCAACATCAGAACCAATCGTTAGAGTTACAGGATCTAGTCCTCGTGTTCTCAGAGAGGGATCTCTCAAAATTTTGTTTGCAAAGGCTTATCTTGTGTGCTTTGAGTATTGGTTTTAGACTAGTTATTAAGTGCAAGTGTTTATTTGTTTTTTTGTTTGGTTGGAATGATAGAACAGAACATGAAAGGCCTAAGAAAGATATATAGGACAGAGAAATATCTGTTTCATTGGGAAATGTAGTCAATAAAAGGTCATAACAAACTCATGAATGGATATGGGATATCAAAGGGAAAATATAACTTGGCCATAGGATCCTTTTGTTTTTGGAATGAGATGAACATTAATGATTTGGAAAGAGAGGTTTAATTCTCAACAAAGGGAATTCGAAAGCATAATTTGAACAATAAAGAGCTCTTTGATAGACAGGGCTAACCATAAATTCTACAAATCACACCTTTAAGCAAATAATGATTTCAAAAAAACTTTTAAAATGAAATCTAAGATTCGGGGAACACCATATTTCCTCTAAGATTTATTTTAAAGGACTTAGAAACATAAAATATTTACTGATAATTACAGTCATAGAAGAGGGAACACCTAAAAACATCTATGATCATAATTATAACGACCTTTAAGCCAACTGTTTAAGTGAGGACAAAGGGCAAGATCAAAACATACCTCTTTGATTCACTGTAAGCAAAGAACTTCAAAGGGAGACTTCAATAACAGTTTTTAAGTGGCAGCAGACAAGCAGGGAGAACCATAAATCATGCTGAAACCAACTGTTTTAACTATTACAGAAATAAACAAGCATGAAGATTAAAGAGAGAGATTAAAGACTCTAAAATACTTCAGCAGAAGAAAACATGAAACAGTGAAGGATGAACAGGTCTAAGGTGCTTCCAAGAGTCATTTCTTAGCCTAAAACTTTCAACCTACTATAGTAAGAAATTATGGAACATAATGAAAATAGAGGAAAACATAAAACAGTTCAGAATACTTCACCAACAGCCAGGCTCATGGATCCAATGATAGAGCCTTCTCAGGAACAAGCATGCAACAACATCATCAATGTTTCCAAGACTTCAGTTTCTTCTTCAACTTCAACGGATTATGTATTTATTTCAGAGAGTTTCAGTATTACAACTGGTGATCAAACAACAATCAACCCCTCACTCATCTTCTACAGAAGTATATATAGAAGAATGAGGAGGTGAGATCTGATAAAAGATCTCCAATTAAAATTAATACAGACTTAATGGATTCTTGGCCTTTGGGGGGCTCAATGAAGAAACTTACATGGGTGTACTCTGTATTAAATGTTTTAAATAAAGATTTAAGCTCGGTGGGAGCTTTTTTTGACCTTTGAGGCTCTGTGTGACGTCGAAGTAAGTTTGCAGATGTTTTGTCATTAAGTTCCTTGGCATAATTTACTGTTTCGCTGCGTTTTGAAACAAATATCTGATCCTGATCAATAAATTAGGCTTCTAATTGAATACTTTGAGGCACAAGTGGCATTTCAGCAGCTGGGAGGAATAAATCTGCCTTAATGTGGCGGTGGAGGCTTTCCTGTTTGATAAAACACTTAAAATTCTCTTCAACTGTGTTTTAATCGGGGATTAGGCTTTTGATAAACATTCTTAGCCGTGATCCCCGCAAAATCTGTCTTTAATCCTCGGTTCTGATAAATTTTGGTCTTCATCACTGATACTCTCTGGCTGTGCCCGATCCATGGTTTTTTCCGGTGTGCAGGGCTCGCGCAAGGATGATATGGCATCAATGCCTGAGGAAACACTTCCTCCTTTGAAAATCTCCTGAGTTATGGCGGAAAAACCATAAAAACCCTGCATAATACAAAAAATATTAGAAAATCCATGCATTTATACGTTTATTTCTGCGAAGGACATGTTGGGGAAGCATGGCCATTGGATGACATCATCCAACGGTTGGGATTGATCAGGAGAAATCATAGAGAGGCGGAAGAATTGTTTAAATCAGAGTTGTCGATCGCGCAGAGATCGACGGTCGGGAGCGGAAAGGGCAAGTCAAAGCAGAAGACGTTGACTGGGCGATTGAATCAGGGTGATGAAATGTGGGCCGTCAATCTGCAGATGAAATCGACGGCGGAGATGCTCCAATGACTGCGCCGTATCTCGGTTAACCGTCGGGCATCTTCGGTGAGCGATAGCCGTCGGATGGGCGGCCTCAGATCGGACGGCACACATCAATATCGCGTCGGGTCCACGTCCGAACGTTAACGCGTGATGGATGGCGGTTTTATGAATAGTGCCCAGGACATATGTCTGCCATCGTATGGAATCGCTATCGATCGGGAAAAAATTGCCATCGCCCAAAGGCAGTGCGATGAATACCGCGCGTTTTTTGGAATGGTGAGTGGAATGCGGGGACGACCGGGGAGACGGACTCCGCACTGTCCGATCATCAGATCAGATCGACGGTGCGGAATGACTGAAAATTGGACCGGTGGAAAAATCATAAAATAATATAAGGCCGACGATTTTTAATATATAACCAAAGGTTTTAGACTTTGGTCGAAAAATATTTTATTTGAAGCGAATAGGCGCCCGTCTGCGAGGCCACGGGTTATATGGGAGAACATATGACCGGGGTTTAAAAGAGGAGGGGCTTAATCGCAATTGGGCAATGCGATAAGCGCTTAGAAGACTAGCGCTCTGGTTTTTCAATAGTTTTCAAAGGAATTTGAGAGTTTCGATAAGGCTTAGAGGGACTCTTAAAACCTTATCAAGGGATTTTGAAGAAGGGGAAACTAAGGTTCGTTTTGGAAGAGGGGAGAAAGGGAAATGGTGCTTGCTGCAGTATTCTTTCTTGGGAAACAGCAGGATTTCTTAATGGGGAAATAGGCACAGTAGTGAAGATTGGGACAGAGGTAGGAGGCCTTCAAGAGTCTTGAAGAGCCAACACTTTTTAGTCATAAAATTTGTTCCTTGAAGGCTCCAAAGATTTTTTAGCCAGCATTTGGTATAAAAATTTTTATAGCTAGCTAACAGGTATGATGATCACATTGACACTCTTGATTTCACGAATCATATTCAAGGGAACTTATGGAGATGCGTGAAAAATTTTCCAACTTATGAACAGGAAAACGATGCATCCTGGAGCAGCTTGATCCATTGGAAACTTGACTAGATCACATGGAGGGACATGTCCACTACTAATTCAAACCACTACCATCCCCTATCTTAGGTCTAGACCATCCTACCTTGATAAATTTTGATGATTTTTTTTGTTAATTGCTTGTCTTTTTGTTTTATGGGTGTTTTGCCATTTTTTCCCTGACAGTGTATGTAAATTGTTGTCATTTTTAATATTTTCTATGTATTTGGATATGCATCAGTTGGCCAATAAATCTAGTAAGAGTGAGGACATTCAAATTTTACAAAATGATATAAGAAGATGTACTTTTTGAAAGAATAGAAAACTTATATATATATGATATTTTATAATTTTTTTTATAAATTTTATAAATTGATATTTTTTTCTAAATATAAGTAATTCTTTTACAAAATATTAAAGAAAATATTTTCTCCCCAATTTTAAAATAAGATATGTACCAATTTTTTTACGCATTGAAATGCTTACAAAAAATCCTAGTTCACATCCCCTTTTGAAATATTGTGTGAAAAATATTCTAGGAGCGATTAGAGACAAAAGAATTGAAGGGAAAGAGCATTCATATGATGGCACGAAGGATGGAGAGAGACATAAGAATAAAAATAGATAAGAGGGGGAATCAAATAGGAAAGAGCATGCATTCATGACTCAGAGGGGAATCAGATGGGAAAGAGCATGCATTTAAAGTGATGATGGAGGGACAAATACAAAACCAAGGCCATAAGTATGTCATTTTACTGTCTGTGTCTGTGTCGCTCCCAACATTGTTGGTCTTATTTTCCGGGGGTAAGTACGTGCATCTAGTGAAATGATGGAAAGACAAAGAGAGGAGCACTACCATGAGTATACAATTTTACCGTCGATGTCCGTAAAAGATAATGGATCTTTATCAATACAAGATTCTACCTACCCAATCCTACTGATCTAACATTTTTTCTTCATTAGAGTGCACTTGGATTGGCAAACTCTTTTACAACATTTTATTCTTTGAAAGCATAAAACTAATCTAGTTCTTCTTCTTATTTCCCCATGCACTCAGGTTAAGCAGTTGAGCCCATATGATTCTCTACCTAATCTACTAATCTGTTAGGATTAAATAGTCTAACAGATTTTTATTCTCTAATTGCTAAAGCAGAAATTTAAAAAGCATACAAGTCAGGATTGAACAGTCTAACTTGATGCTGATCTATGGCATAAAAACAAGCTGCACATAGATTATTATTTGCAGATAATTAAATCAAAATGATGAAGGCTTAAGATCTGAAAATTCAAAGCACTTCCTTTATCCTTTTACAGTTCTGATTTGACCCTTATTTGAACTGCTTCTTCCTTACTCTCTGGTTCAGATTTTGAGCTAATTAGAACCAAATTTACATCTTTTTGACTCAGAAAATAAAACAGATTTGAGTCATCTCTATTTGGAAACTTAGGTTCAGATTTTGAACATGTTTGAACCTTTAATTTCTATCCTAATCTATCTACTGATAAGCCAAGATTAAGCAGTTTGGCAAATTGAATTCACTATCCTATCAGCAGAAAATTTAAAACTAATTAGTGAAGATTAGGCTATTTGACTAACTAGAAGTGTGGTTTTCGGGAGTGGCATTTAAGCTTGCACACTTTCATATTTGTTTCTCTTTTTGGTATGGGGCTATACCTTTCTTTTTTTCACAATTTGCCCTCCTTTCTTTCTTTTCTTTGTTTTTGTATTTTTGATTTTCATAACCTTGAATACAATGTTAAGACTATGATATTTACAAAGGTAAAATAAAAGGCTTTAAGAATTATGATTATTGGTAGAATTAATGCTTGATCATTCTGCCATTGACAGGACCTCCATACAGATCCTTTCCGTTCAATTCCTTCAGGAAAAATGCATTGTGACCCCTCTCAGCATGAATAATATAGGGTCCTTTCCACAAGTTCTCAAATTTTCCATGTTTTCCCTTCTCTTCTCTTCTTCAATCCCACTTAAGAAAAACATTTCCAACTTGGAAATTGTTTGCCTTAGTCCTCTTATCAAATAGCTTCTTCATATTTTCTTGGACTAACTCTGTTCTTTCATAGACTTCCTCTCTGGTCTGCTGTAAATGGATTGTTTGGTTGATTCTTCTCTGCATATCATTCTCTTCAATCTGCAATTCTTGAAGGATCTTCATGACTGGCACTCCCAATGAGGTGGGAAAGACTGCAGCCATGCCATAAACTAACTGATAGGGGGACATATTTATTGATTTCTTTGTAGTTAACCTATCAACCCATAAGGCATGAACCAGTTTACTGTGCCATGATTTCTGATTTTGTTCCAACAGCTTTTTAGTGATATTGATGAGGCTCTTGTTGGAAGATTTAGCTAATCCATTTCCTTGGGGATAGTAAGCAGTGGAATGGCCCAAGGTTATGTGGTATTTGTAACAGAAATCAACCATCTTCTTAGATTTAAAAGAAGCAACATTGTCTGTTATGATTTTTCTGGGACAACCGAATCTGGATAGGATATTTGTTTCAAGGAACTTGATAATGACAGAGTCATTAACATTTCTGGAATGTATAACTTCTATCCATTTGGTAAAGAAGTCAGTGGCTGTGAGGATGCATTTATGTTGAGCTAAGGAGGATGGGTGAATTTCCCCAATGAAGTCTAAACCCCATTGTTGAAAAGGTGCCTCAACTCTAATAGGATGTAAGGGTAAGGGAAGAAGTTTTCTTTTGCCATCAAAAATTTGACACTTATGGCAAGACATGACCAACCTTTGAGTGTCTGGGAAAAGGGTAGGCCAATAGTGACCAGTTCTAAGAATTTTTTTTGCTGTGGCCTTCCAGTAGAGGTGTCCTCCACATTCTTCATCATGCAAGTCATGCATGATTTTTCCTGCATCATCTTCAAGTAAACATTTTTAGTTTTAGACAGAGAAGGAGGGGCATTTAAATATAAAAGCACATAAACAATGTCAGCATACCAAGGAGAATTTAGAAAAGTTTCTTCAATAAAAGGAGCAGTGGATTCTTCTATTTCTTCCAACACATCTACCATATTTATGTCAAGTGCTTGGAAGTTATACTCAGCCATAAGTTTTGCTAATCCTTGCCCTTTAACTAGTTTGGTGGGCCTAATTTCTAAGTCATATTCAAGAATAGTTGCAATCCATTTTCCCCTTTTACCATCAGGGTCTTGACTTAGAATTTCCTTGACAACAGTATGTGGAACAAAAGCAATTATGTGAGAGTGTAAAATATAGACCCTAAAATCTTTTAATGCTTTCACTAATGCTAAGGCTTTCTTCTCCATGATGTTATATTTGAGAGGAGCATCTCTCAAGGCCCTACTAAAGAAATATATTGGTTGTTCTTGCCCCAAATCATTCTTTTGAAGTAAAATTGCAACTATTGTATGTTCATATGCAAAGGAAAAAATGTAAAAATCTTTGGTAAAATCTGGACTAATCAGAACTGGTGTTTGAGTAAGAGCTTGTTTGACCAGCTCGAGTGATTGTTTAGCTGGTAAAGTCCATTTTACACCGACATTTTTCTTAAGCATGTTTGTAATGTTTTTTAATAGCTCAGCAAGATTAGGAATAAACCTTCTCAGAAAATTAATCTTTCCGATGAAAGATTGCAACTCCTTGAGGCTCCTTGGATGGCTGATCTGCAATATGCCATCTATCCTTGTAGGGTCTATTTTGATTCCCTCTTCTGAAATTATATGGCCAAGAAGTTTTCCTTCTTGGAGACCAAAGAGTGTCTTCTTGGGATTCAATGATAAGCCAAATTTCCTACCCTTCTCAAAAACTTTTCTTAGGTGAATCAAATGTTCTTCATCAGTTTTTGAGAAAACAATTATGTCATCAAGGTAAATGATTATGAAATAGCCAATGTATTCAGAAAAGGCTATGTCCATGGCCCTTTGGAAGGTGGCCCCTGCATTCATTAATCCGAAAGGCATTTTGACATACATAAAGGTGCCCCAAGGTGTGGTAAAGGCAGTTTTGATTTGATCACTTGGGAGCACTAACACCTGGTTGTAACCTGAGAACCCATCTAAGAGGGATATCCTTTTTGACCCAACTACCCTTTGAAGTATATGGTCCATCTTGGGTAAGGGGTAGTTGTCTTTTAAAGAAGCTCTGTTTAAATTTCTGAAATCAATACAGAACCTGATTTCCCCTATTTTCTTTCTAACAGAAACTAAGTTTGAGACCCACTCTGAATACCTAATTGGTACAATGATCCCAACAACTTGCATATTTTCAATTTATGCCTTAACTAAAGGTAATAAAACAAGGTTTATTCTCCTTAGTTTTTGTCTAAATTGCTTTTGATTTTCCTTCAAAGGGATTTTATGTTGGATGATGCTGGTATCATATGATTTTAGGTCTTTGTATCCCCAAGCAAAAACATCTTTAAACTCTTTGAACAGCTCTATGTACTGCAATTTTATGTGAGCTGGGAGAGTGCTGGACAACTTGATCATCTTGGGTTCTGTTAGACTACCTATGTTATGTTCTTCTACATTTGTTTCCACAGGTTCCATTCTTGGTTCTTTGGCTACATCGTTAAAGTCAAAAATGTGTTCTAAAGGTGCTAGACCTCTTGGAATTTTATCATTTTTGCATTGTAAAACTTCCAAGTCTTCTTGGTCTGCGTTGTCAATTACCTCTGCTTCAAAAGGATTCTCATAATGATTTATATCAGCAGTATATGTCATTTTCGCTTCTGGGATTTGTTCAACATACAAACGATTTTCTTTATGGTTGGTTTCTAATATTGGTATGCTGAATTCATTTTCTGATTTCAAGAAATCATCTATGTGTTTGTCAGAATCAAACACTTGCCAGTGACCTTCGTTATCAGGTACAACAGGCCTGTGTTTTACTTTTACATCGAGCTGTTGATTTGTTTCAGGTATTTGGTAATTGCTGGCATTGAAAGCAAGTTCATTTGCTAGATGATTAAGTGCTCTTGAGACGAAAATGAGTTCATACTTTTCAAAGGTTTTTAATAGATCAAGGGCAGCGTTTCAATACTCCCTATGTCTTGGATTTTTAGCTGAGTATTCTCCTTTGATTTGTCTTATGATAAGTTTAGAATCTCCTAAGATTTATATCTTCTGGGCTTCTAACTGTTTAAGCAGTTGTAAGCCTAGGAGAAGTGCTTCATACTCAGCAATATTGTTAGTGCATGGGAAATCCAATTTGTATGAAAACCTCTGTTTTGTATTTTGAATCCACACACCTGCTCCTGCACTTGTTTTATTACAAGATCCATCCAAGTTTAGGGTCCAAAGTATGTCATTCCTATTTTCATTTTCTTGTTGTTGTTGATTGGTAATGTTTTGAATTTGATTGAAGGGAATATTTGATTGTTCAGGTGAACTAATTGGGTCCATGTTTTCCTTATCTGGCTGAGTGATTTCATCTTCATTACATAAGATAAATTAATCTAAACTTGATTGAATAGAATAGATTGGAGAGTTGTTTGGTTTGTCTATGTTTCTCACCATGTATTTCATGTGAGATTCCCCATATAGTCTTCTGTTTTGGTTAAAAATGGGAAAGGTGGCATAAGACATGTCCATTTGAAGGCTTCCCTGAAGTTTGGCTCCCCAAGATCTGGATAAGAGCATGCCATACTTAGGGGGAATGTCAGCTACAACTATGTCCATGACTAAACTCTTAGCAAGGATTTGGGCTAAGTTAACACACAGATCTTTGATTAAACCCAAAAACTTGACTCTGCTTGAGTCAAAGGAATACAAGTCTTTATATGGCTTAGTAATTTCTAAGCCTAAGCTTTCCATCACTACTTTGGGCATTAGATTGTGTGAAGCTCCTGAGTCTAACATAGCATTGTGTAAAATTTTCTCATGTATGTTCAAGCTAACATAGAAGGGAGGGATAGCCCCTTCTTGGTATTTTCCTCCAATTTCTGGACCAAACAACAACTCTGGCTTGTCATCTGTCAAGTTTAAGGTGTCAGTATCATTTCCTAAGTTCAAAGCTTTCAAAACTTGGTTTTTGTACACCTCTTGGGTTACTAGTTCAGCTAGGGGGATGGTAATTTTTATCTTAGCAATGTCTCCCTCAAGGCTGAAAGGAATAATTGACTTGTTTGTATTTACATCTGTTTTTTCAATTGAATTCTTTTCAGCAACTTTGATTTTCTAAACCTTGTTTGGATTGGTAATTGGGACAATTTTATTAGGACCAGTAGCTGAAGTGCTAGGGGTACTCTGTTCAACCTTTGGCTGGACACCTTTGTCTTTGTTTAAGTCTAGTTTCTTAGCCAAAATGTTGGTTTTCTCTGCTGTCTTTTTGGGCTGGTTTTCTTCGTTTATCTTGACAGTAGTGCTAGTGTTCTTATCCTTTGAATTATCTATGTTTCCCTTTCTCCTAAGATCATACTGTTTGTGTACCTCCATGATTGCATTTTCCAAACCCAATCTATAGTCATTAGAATCTTCATAGTTATTTGTATTTTGATAATAAGAGAAGAAATCTTGTTCTTCCTCAGTGAGGGAAACATCATCCCCACTGTCTGATCCAATCAAGTTTACATGAGATTCTTCCAACCTTTCCAACTCCCTATCTTCTTCATATTGATCTACATAGTTCTGTTGAAAGGGAGGTCTAATTTGTTGGTCACTTTCTTTTTTCTTATCTTGATTGTTGTCCCTTCTGTAATTCTGATTTCTATTTCTGTTTTGGGATTGTTTTGATTTTCTCTTGGCCGTGTTCTCTCAAGTATGCTCATCCTTTTCATGATCTCTTCCAACATCAGTTCTATCTTTGAGCCAGATGTGGAGGGTGTAGTGTCATCTTTATAAGTTACCCTCTTCTCTGATCTCAACCTATTTCTTTTCTCAATTATGTTTGCTTCTATGTTCACAGCTCCTTTCTGCATGTCTTCTAAGGTTAAATAGTCCCTCTCCCTTAACTGATACATCATGTCCACATCAAGGCCTTTGGGATATCTTACTAAGGCCATGCCTTGAGGAGGCTTCATGTGAGGTGGAAGAGCATTATAAATGCTATTGAACCTAGTGGAGTAGTCAGGAACACTCTCTCCTTGATTTCTCTTGAGACTGCTATATTCTGCTAGTATTTGGAGAGCATTCTTTTTGGGTTCCCATTTGTTGACGAATGTTTGATGCAAGGTGGGGAGATCATTTATGATGTTAGGAGGTATGTTTTTAAACCATTTCTTTACATCTCCTCCTAAACTTTGAGCAAAGATCCTCATTTTCACAATTTCTTCCTCTATCTCCATGTAATCAAATGCATCTCCCATCCTATCTACATGTTGTTGAGCTGTTGTAGACTCTTTTCTAGTGAAGTGAGGGATTTTAGATTGGTAATCATTTGGTAAGGGAAGTAGAGATTGTGGTAACACTAATGGGGCATACCATGTTGCCATGGATGGAAATAAGGGTGGATTTATAGTAGTGAAAGTGGGCTGAACAGGACTGTTTTGCACAGTGGTAGTATGAATTGGAGTGGAAGAAAAAATTGGGCCAGCAAACTGATTTTGAGCAGACTTGTTATGAAAAAGGCTAAAGTGATAAAGAAGCTGGGAATCAGGAGGAGTGGAAGGTGAGGCTTCTCTGCTGAAGCTTTGTTGCAAATCTGCAATATCAAGGTCAGTTTGGTTTAAGTCACCTTGAGATCTGGTTCTAAAGATGTTCTTTGTATGATGTAAATCAAAGAGTGAATCCTCTAAGACCACAAGGTTTTTAGGGACATAATTTGTTCTTAAGAGGCTCCTATTAGTACCTTAATTTCGAGAGTTATAATTCTGCCACAAAATTCTCTTAGGATTGTCAACGATTAAAGGAGGATTTGGGTCTGGATGGGATCTAGTATTGATCCTATGTGAAGCCAGACTGCTTTTCAAAAATGAGAGAGGTGGGGGTTTTAGGGACTGTTTTTGGAAGCTTCACCTCTCAAGATGTTTTGTCTAAAATTGGACTAGGCTTCTAAACTTTCTTCAAGGTTGGTTAACATAGTATTAAAGAGATTTGGGAACCTAGATGAGTAATAGGCCTACTGGGGCTAGTGGAGTCACCAGGTGGAAAATTTTAGTTTTTCATGAAGGTAAGATATTGGATGGTTCCACCACCATGCTTATTATGAAGCCAAACTAAAATGTTTTTTGGTTTTTCTCAGTTTCTTGATTTTATAGGTTATGAGAGTGTTCTAAATCTAACTTCACACTTAGCTAGGGTGTCAAAACATATAGAGTTCACTCTTATGGCTTGTTAATTGAATCCTTCAAGGTTGGATAAGGCTTACGAGAATCCTAAGGGTTACTTAGTTTGTCACTGATTCAATTAAGTCCTATCATGATTACCATTTGTTAGGTAGTGCTTGAGGGAGGTTACCTATGTTATACTTAGATAGTGAGTGTTTTTTTTTGAAGATTTTACTCAAGGTCCCACCATGATCGCCATTATGTTGGTGTCCCATGTTTTGATAGTTTGGAAAATAAAAAGACAAGGCAACATCAGAACCAATCTTTAGAGTTACAGGATCTAGTCCTCCTGTTCTCAGAGAGGGATCTCTCAAAATTTTGTTTGCAAAGGTTTATCTTGTGTGCTTTGGGTATTGGTTTTAGACTAGTTATTAAGTGCATGTGTTTATTTGTTTGTTTGTTTGGTTGAAATGATACAATAGAACATGAAAGGCCTAGGAAAGATATATAGGACAAAAAATATCTGGTTCATTGGGAAATGGATTCAAGAAAAGGTCATAACAAACTCATCAATGGATATGGGATATCAAAGGGAAAATCTAACTTGGCCATAGGATCCTTTTGTTTTTGGAATGAGATGAACATTAATGATTTGGAAAGAGAGGTTTAATTCTCAACAAAGGGAATTCAAAAGCATAATTTGAACATTAAAGAGCTCTTCGATAGACAGGGCTAACCATAAATTCTACAAATCACACCTTTAAGCAAATAATGATTTCAAAACAACTTTTAAAATGAAATCTAAGATTCGGGGAACACCCTATTTCCTCAAAGATTTATTTTAAAGGACTTAGAAACATAAAATATTTACTGATAATTATAGTCATAGAAAAGGGAACACCTAAAAAAATCTATGATCATAATTATAACGACCTTTAAGCCAACTGTTTAAGTGCGGAAAAAGGGCAAGATCAAAACATACCTCTTTGATTCACTGTAAGCAAAGAACTTCAAAGGGAGACTTCAATAACAGTTTTTAAGTGGCAGCAGACAAGTAGGGAGAACCATAAATCATGCTGAAACCAACTGTTCGAACTATTAAGGAAATAAACAAGCATGAAGATTAAAGAGAGAGATTAAAGACTCTAAAATACTTCAGCAGAAGAAAACATGAAACAGTGAAGGATGAACAGGTCTAAGGTGCTTCCAAGAGTCATTTCTTAGCCTAAAAATTTCAACCTACTGTAGTAATAAATTATGGAACATAATGAAAACAGAGGAAAACATAAAACAGTTCAAAATACTTCACCAACAGCCAAGCTCATGGATCCAATGATAGAGCCTTCTTAGGAACAAGCATGCAACAACATCATCAATGTTTCCAAGACTTTAGTTTCTTCTTCAACTTCAACGGACTATTTATTTATTTCAGAGAGTTTCAGTATTACAACTGGTGATCAAAAAACAACCAACCCCTCACTCATCTTCTACAGAAGTATATATAGAAGAATGAGGAGATGAGATTTGATAAAATATCTCCAATTACAATTAATACACACTTAATGGCTTCTTGGCCTTTGGGGGGCTCAATGAAGAAACTTACATGGGTGTACTCTATATTAAATGTTTTAAATAATGATTTAAGCTCGATGGGAGCTTTTGTTGACCTTTGAGGCTCTATGTGACTTCGAAGTAACTCCGTAGATGTTTTTTCATTAATTTCCTTGGTATAATTTACTCTTTGGCTGCGTTTTGAAACAAATATTTGATCCTAATCAATAAATTCGGCTTTTTATTGAATACTTTGAGGCACCGGTGGCATTTCAGCAGCTGGGAGGAATAAATCTGCCTTAATGTGGCGGTGGAGGCTTTCCTGTTTGATAAAACACTTAAAATTCTCTTCAACTGTGTTTTAATCGGGGATTAGGATTTTGATAAACATTCTTATCCGTGATCCCCGCAAAATCTGTCTTTAATCCTCTGTTCTGATAAATTTTGGTCTTCGTCACTGATACTCTCTGACTGTGCCTGATCCATGTTTTTTTCCTATGTGCAGGGCTCGCGCAAGGATGATATGGCATCAATGCCTGAGGAAACACTTCCTCCTTTGAAAATTTCCTGAGTTATGGCGGAAAAACCATAAAAACCCTGCACAATACAAAAACTATTTGAAAATCCATGCATTTATAGGTTTATTTCTGTAGAGGACGTGTGGGGGAAGCATGGCCGTTGGATGGCATCATCCAATGGTCGGGATTGATCGGGAGAAATCATAGAGAGGCAGAAGAATTGTTTAAATCAGAGTCGTCGATCGCGCAGAGATTGACGGTCGGGAGCGGAAACGGAAAGTCAAAGCGGAAGACGTTTACTGGGCGATCGAATCAGGGTGATGAAATGTGGGCCATCGATCTGTAGATCAGATCGATTGTGGAGATGCTCCAATCACCTCGCTGTATCCCGGTTAACCGTCGGGCATCTTCGGTGAGCGATAGTCGTCGGATGTGCGGCCTCAGATCGGACGACACACATCAATATCGCGCTAGGTCCACGTCCGAACGTTAACGCGCGATGGACGACGGTTTTATGAACAGTGTCCAGGACACGTGTCTGCCAGCGTATGGAATCGCTGCCGATCAGGAAAAAACTGCGGTCGCCCAAAGGCGGTGCGATGAATACCGCGCGTTTTTCGGAATGGTGAGTGGAATGCGGGGACCACCGGGGAGACAGACTCCGCACTATTCGATCATCAGATCAAATCGACGGTACGGAATGACTGAAAATTGGACCGGTGGAAAAATCATAAAATAATATAAGGCCGACGGTTTTTAATATATAGCCAAAGGTTTTAGACTTCGGTCGAAAAATATTTTATTTGAAGCGAATAGGTGCTCGTCTGCGAGGCCATGGGTTATATGGGAGAACATATGACCGGGGTTTAAAAGAGGAGGGGCTTAATCGCAATTGGGCAATGCAATAAGTGCTTAGAAGACTAGCGCTCTAGTTTTTCAATAGTTTTCAAAGGAATTTGAGAGTTTTGTTAAGGCCAAGAGGGAGTCTTAAAACCTGATCAAGGGATTTTGAAGAAGGGGAAACTGAGGTTAGTTTTGGAAGAGGGGAGAAAGGGAAATGGTGCTTGCTGCAGTATTCTTTCTTGGGAAACAGCAGGATTTCTGAATGGGGAAATAGGCACAGTAGTGAAGATTGGGACAGAGGAAGGAGGCCTTCAAGAGTCTTCAAGAGCCAACACTTTTTAGAATAAAATTTGTTCCTTGAAGGCTCCAAAGAGTTTTTAGCCAGCATTTGGTATAACAAATTTTATAGCTGGCTAACAGGTATGATGATCACATTGACACTCTTGATTTCAAGAATCATATTCAAGGGAACTTATGGAGATGTGTGAAAACATTTTCAACTTATGAACAGGAAAACGATGCATCCTGGAGCAGCTTGATCCATTGGAAACTTGACTAGATCACATGGAGGGACATGTCCACTACTAATTCAAACCACTACCATCCCCTAGCTTAGGTCTAGACCATCCTACCTTGATAAATTTTGATGATTTTTTTTGTTAATTGCTTGTCTTTTTGTTTTATGGGTGTTTTGCCATTTTTTCCCTGACAGTGTATGTAAATTGTTGTCATTTTTAATATTTTCTATGTATTTGGATATGCATCAGTTGGCCAATAAATCTAGTAAGAGTGAGGCCATCTGAATTTTACAAAATGATATAAGAAGATTTACTTTTTGAAAGAATAGAAAACTTATATATATATATATATATATATATATATATATATATATATATATATATATATATATATATATGATATTTTATAATTTTTTTTATAAATTTTACAAATTGATAATTTTTTCTAAATATAAGTAATTCTTTTACAAAATATTAAAGAAAATATTTTCTCCCCAATTTTAAAATAAGATATGTACCAATTTCGTTACGCATTGAAATGCTTACAAAAAAGCCTAGTTCACATCCCCTTTTGAAATATTGTGTGAAAAATATTTCAGGAGCGATTAGAGACAAAAGAATCGAAGGGAAAGAGCATTCATCTGATGGCATGAAGGATGGAGAGAGACATAAGAATAAAAATAGATAAGAGGGGGAATCAAATAGGAAAGAACATGCGTTCATGACTCAGAGGGGAATCAGATGGGAAAGATCATGCATTTAAAGTGATGATGGAGGGACAAATACAAAACCAAGGCCATAAGTATGTCATTTTACTGTCTGTGTCTGTGTCGCTCCCAACATTGTTGGTCTTATTTTCCGGGGGTAAGTACGTGCATCCAGTGAAATGATGGAAAGACAAAGAGAGGAGCACTACCATGAGTATACAATTTTACCGTCCATGTCCATCCCTCTCAATGAAGTGTGGATTCTCAATTTTAATTACCATTTAAATCATCAAATTCAATCAAAATCACTCTCACATGTCACCTCACTTGTGCCATGATAGCAACAAAATTGAGAGTCTATTCCCCAAGGAGAGCTGGTCTACTTAGTAACTCTGTCAGCATTTCCTTTGTATTAACTCAGTTCAATTTCCTCGTAGTCTTCCTGAACTATTTTGTAAATTTATTTATCAATTTCAAAGAAATTGACAAATAAATATATTCAACAAACCTTGGAAATTTAAATGTATCCCCGAACCTTAATTCTTCCGCCGAACCTTATAGCTAAGGTTACCACCCTTCAAAAATTTTATCAATAGTCTGACTTAAGTCAATTGAACTACTTATAACGAAACTTTGGCTCCGGGCCCACGTGTACAATCGGTGGATTTTAATTAATTACACACACCATGCCTTAGGTTAACCTACGAGCAAATCTGAGAGCGATCACCATTCGATCGCCAGCCTCCAGATCGGACGGGGTGCGTGGATATCGCGCTGCCTCCTCAGTCGATAATTAACGCACGATGAGGGTGGGTTTTCCAAACCACTCCAGGACACGTGTCACCCATTCTATGGGATCGCTCCAATTTCTTGAGTATCGCTTGTCCCACAAAGGTGGTGCGATCAAAACCACTTCCAGTCTTTGTACAGTGGTTGACCGTGGGGTTAACGCTTTCCTTTTTGTGTTCTCGCGTTCACTAACTCATGTTCAACCTTCAGACCACACTCTCAGTTCACAAACAACCGAGCCATTCCTTCGTAGGCGGAGCCTTCGCTACCCCTGAACAGAGTTCGACGACCACGATCATGCACAGACCTCCTCTACAAGTGGGATTTTTTTCAATTGTTCGGACAATTCAAGAGAAAACAATAGACGGAGAGGCGCAGAGATTATGCAACAACTCTATTCAACGAATATACATAGAACAGTGTTCAATTGCCTCACAATTAAACAAATTCCCTCACAAATATCAATTCAAGACAATTTGAAAATCAACGAGCACTGAAATTTATTCAACCGGAAGCAATTTCTTAACACACATATTTTATTGTTGAAATATATTCCCCTCAATACATCTGGGGGATACAATTTATATGCATTACAATGTGTCTCTTTGGTTCCTCGGTGAGGACCGTTTATCTTCTAACAAAACTTAATTACATTATTCGAATAACTGAACATGACAGATGGACTGAACTAAACTATTCGACTTATATTGACTCTAATTGACCTAAATGCAATAGGCAGCTAAGGTATTAACACCTTGCTATTACAATTCAAATGATTTTGGACCCTCCTAGCCACAACATGTGGAAAAAACCTCCTACATTGTTGGCTAGTGTCTAATGCCCCTGCATCAGACTCCCGAGGGAAAATTTCTTCATGGACTTCTGTCCATGAGTTCCTCCATAGATATGCCTATCTTCCACAACATTCCTTTAGTCATCCAAGTGGCGTCTTCCTCTGGCTTTTCCTTCCATTTGATTAAGTACTGAAAGTACTCTTGTCCTCTGGTCTTCCTGAACACTCTTTTGTCCAATATCTTCTCTGGCTGCAGTGGTTGTGCTGGGGGTAGCTGCTTTATCCACTCGATATGTTCTTTGACGGTTGGCTCTTCTTCTGCACCATCATCTTCATACTTGTACAAGTCTGCAACATTAAAAATGGGAGATATTCCAACATCAGGAGGCAATTCAATATCATAAGAATTTGCATAAAACTTTCTAAGTATCTTGCTTGGCCCAATATTTTTGAACTTCAGTTTGTTATACTGCTTCTTTGGGAATCTCTCCTTTCTCAAGTGCGCCAAAACCAGATCTCCTAGTTCAAAATGGACTTATTTTATTTTCATGTATGCTCTGCCTTTGTATTTGATGCTACTGCCTTGTAGCTACTGTTTCATTTGTTCATGTATGGCTTGGATCTCTAAAGAAAATTCCTCGCCATCAACACTTCTCAGCTCTACCTTTCCCAGATTCCTTAACTATGATATCCCTCTGGGGTGAATTCCATAAACAATATGGAATGGACTCTGCCCTGTGCTCCTATTTGGTGAGTCATTATATGCATATTCTGCCTGGGGAAAAATATGGTCCCATTGCTTGGGATGCTCTCCTGCAAGACTTCTCAACAAATTTCCCAGACTCCTATTCACTACCTCAGTTTTTCCAGCAGTCTGAGGATGATAAGCTGAGCTAAAACTCAGTTTGGTACCAAGTTTCTTCCACAGTTTCCTCCAAAAATGGCCCACAAACTTGGTGTCTCTGTCTGAAACAATACTCTTGGGCAACCCATGCAACCTAACAACTTCTTTGAAGAATAAGTTAGCAACATGGGTGGCATCACTAGTTTTATAACATGGGATAAAATGTGCCATTTTGGAAAATATTTCCACTACAAAAAAGACTGCATCATTCCCTCTCTGAGTCTTGGGAAATCCTAGAACAAAATCCATACTCACCATGTCCCAAGGCCTGTCTCGAATAGGCAAGGGAGTGTACAATCTTGCATTTTGGCTCTTTCCTTTGGCATATTGACAGATTTTGCAATTTTTCACAAACTTTTCCACTTCTGCTCTCATCTTGGGCCAATAATAGAAGTGACTCAGCTGCTCATAAGTTTTATCAGTACCAAAGTGTCCAACAAATCCACCACTATGCTTCTCCTTGATCAAATTTTCTCTCATGGAGCATTTTGGTACACATAGTTGGTTTCTTCTGAGTAGTAAGTCCTCCTGCAAGAAATAATCCAGCCACTGGCTTCTATCTATTAGAACAGGATTACAACATGCCTCATATGCTTTCTTAAAATCTAGATCTGTTTTATACAATTCTTTGAGAAAATCAAATCATACAACTTCAAAATTGGTTTCTTGAACAAGCATGTGCCTCCTACTCAAAGTGTAGAAATTTGCTGAATATTGATTAATTATTCACCGAGACTATCCTGATCACATACAATTTGAATTTATATGCAACACATAATCTCTTCCACTCAGATCATCACACATGCGGAAATAAAACAAGCGATAGCACATCAATTCATCATACACATTAACACAGTATGTATGGGGAAAGCTTATAGCTGAAAACCCCGCAGCTATTGTGTATATTATAATGGAGAAATCATGTAGCAAACTCAGTACAATACTCCTCACAAGTACTCAGTACTTTCTCATAAAGTTACACACAAACTAGCTTGGTTTTGAACAGGTTACTGGTTCAAAACTCACCACTAATTGCCTTGCCTCTATTGCGCAATCATGGCCTATCTAAATAGATATCCAAGGTTCGAATCTCCTTGGCTTGACAGCGCAATCATCATGGGAAATTCCTCCAAGTGTGGTGCAAATCTCATGCACAACTGATGTCGCCACTGATAGCAAACTCCACCCTTTCATCTACCTCTTTCACTGGTCTCCACTGAACTGATCATGCACTGTAGTGAACTGATGTGTTCTTGAGTTGAATAATGAGTTACTAATTAATGAATTAAATAATATTTAATTCACTCCACTCATTACTAGTTGATTAGCTAGTTAAATTAATCTCAACTAGTTCAACTAAGTTAAACCGAACACAACTCCACCATCTGTCTCATCAACTCCACCAAACTTCTGCCACTGAAGTCCTAACTGAAGTCAACCATGCATGAGCTCACCAAACCCTTAGGAATAGCGTAATTCCTCTGTCAGATGCATGATCCACTTCCAAGGCTCGAACTGAAGTGCTCCAAGAGAGTAAACTGAAGTTTATAGTCCAAATATTATTAAGGGTAAATAATATTTGACTTCCCTATTTTTAGGATAGGCAGTCTAAAAATAGACATCGACCTATAGGTCAAAAAATAGAGGTCCATCTATTTTTACCAACATGACCAATACTCCAAGAATAACATACCGCAACCCCTAGACCATGCTCCATATGTCTAAAAATAGACTTTGCGCCAGAATTTGCCTGCGGGCCCACTTAGTGAAGGCGACTTCATTTCACTAAGCTCCATCATCTTGCTGCATTTTCAACACAAAGCATCAGCTACCTTATTTGCTTGGCCACTTATATGTTTCAAAACAACGTTAAAACCTTGGAGGTACTCAACCCATTTGGCATGCTTATGATTCAACTTGGGCTGCTGTAAAATGTACTGCAGAGCATGATTATCAAAGTATAACACAAATTCTTTTGACATCAAATAATGCCTCCACTTTTTCAATTCCTGAACAACTGCATAGAATTCCTTCTCATAAGAGGAATACTTCCTTCTGGTGTCATTCAGTTTTTCACTGAAATAGGCTACAGTCCTATCATCCTGACTCAACACAGCTCCAATGGCTTCTCCGCTGGCATCACACTTCACTTGAAATGGTTTAGCAAAATTAGGTAGAATCAACACAGGCTTTTCAGTTATCTTTTGCTTCAAAATTTTAAAGCTTCTTTCTGCTTCAGTAGTCCATTTAAATGGCTTTTTGCTCTTTTTTATGGTCTCAATAATGGGTGCATTGATCTTACTGAATTTTCTTATAAAGTTCCTATAAAAACTGGCAAGTCCATGGAAACTTCTTACCTCAAAAACATTTCCGGGTGAAGGCCACTCCACAATTGCCTTAACCTTTTCTGGGTCCATCTTCAATCCTTCTGCAGAGACAACAAAGCCCAAATACACCAACTCTTCCTTCATGAATGAGAATTTATTTAAGTTTATCAGCAGTTTCTCTTGGTGCAGCTTCTTCAAGACATAATTAAGATGCCTTAAGTGTTCTTCTTTGGTTTTGCTGAAAACTAATATATCATCCAGATATACTATCAAAAATTTACCAATGAATTCTTTCAATACTTCATTCATAAGTCTCATGAAAGTGCTAGGTGAATTTGACAACCCAGAAGGCATTACCATCCATTCATATAGCCCTTCATTCGTTTTAAAGGCAGTTTTCCACTCATCACCCTCTCTTATTCTAATCTGATGATATCCACTTTTTAAATCTATCTTTGAAAAATATCTAGCACCACTCAAACAATCCATTAAATTCTCAACTCTGGGCAAAGGGAATCTGTACTTGATTGTTATCTTATTGATTTCTTTGGATTCAGTACACATCCTCCAGCCTCCATCTTTCTTTGGGCTCAATATTGCTGGTACTGCACATGGACTCAAACTTTCTTTGATCAGCCCCTTGTCCACCAATTCCTGTACTTGTCTCCTGATTTCCTCATTTTCTGTGGGAGTCATTCTGTAGGCTGCCTTATTTTGAAGATTCGAACCAGGGATAAAATCTATCTGATGGCTGATCTTCCTCACAGGTGGAAGCTCATGAGGTAAATCATCCACAACAATGTCACAATAACTGTCTAACATCTCTTGGATTTCTATTGGAAAATCAAAATTCTTCGTAGAAGTAAGAACTACCTTAGGCTTGTAAACTAAAGCAAACCTTACCTCTTCTTCTTCAATATACTACATATATTCCTTCCTGCTCAACAACAAGGTCTTTGGATCAACTACTCTGTTGGATGGCTCTCCTTCTTCCATGGGTATCAATGTATGATGTACCCCATCCTTGAAGAACTTGTAAGTGTTCTTCTTGCCATCATGCACTGCTGCTCTGTCAAACTTCCAAGGTCTACCCAACAATATGTGACACACATCCATGGGCATCACATCACACAAGACCTTATCTTTGTAGTTTCCCATTTGCAGCTCTATCTCACACTGTTATTTTACAATTAGCTGGTGCCCTTTATGCAGCCAGGACACCCTATAGGGAGTTGGATGCTCACTTGTCTTCAACTTCAACTTCTCTATCACCTCAGTGGAAACCAGATTGTCTGTGCTGCCACTATCAATGACTAGCTGGCAACATTTCCCCTGGACTTTGCATATTCTCCTAAACAAAGTCTTCCTTTGTGCAGGCTCAGTGACCTCTTTGGCTTGTTTCAATAGGACCTTATTAACCACCAAGGACTCCCCCCTCTTTGGTAGAATTTCTTCTTCAATTTCTGCCTCTTCTCCAGCCTAGGTAACAACAACATTCCTTGGACCAGCACCCACATTCTCTGGGCAATCATAGTGCTTGTGTCCCACTTGTTGACATCTATAGCACCTGAATTCTCTACCTCTACCTCTGCCTCCTCTTCCTCTGTAAGAACCCCTTCTGCCTCTTGCATCACCCTCTGTAGATGCATTCTGAGGTGAGCTACTCTTAGCTCCTTATCTGGGTGTAGTAGGCTTTCCCCTACCACCCTGACTTCCCTTTCCACGGAAAGTACCTCTCCCTTTGGCAGACTGCTTCCTCAGGAGTTTCTCCTCTGCTTTCAAGGCCATCTGATAGGCCTCTTCAACTATCTTAGGAGACAAAAGACCAATCTCATCTTGGATCTCTAGCTTGAGACCATTCACATATCTGGAAGTCTTCTTTGGGGTGTCTTGAAATTTCCCAGCCCTTAAGCTTACTCTATAGAATTCCTCTGTGTATTATTTTACTGTCAGCAACCTCTGTCCCAGTTTCTACATTTGCCTAAACAATGTTAGCTGATAATCACTAGGCAAGAATTTACCTTTTAATTTAGCCACCATTCTGGTCCATCTCTTGATAGGCTGCTTGCCAACTCTCCTTCTTTTTGCTTGCACTCCATCCCACCAAAGTGCAACATGTCCCTTCAGCTTTGTTACTGCAAACTTGACCTTCTTATCTTCGCTCATTTCTTCATAGTCGAAGCACTTGTTCATTTCATTAATCCAATCCACCAGCTCCTCTGGATTCAATCCCCCTGCAAAACTTGATACTTCAATCTTGGGCTTAACTGCAGACCCCAGAACAGTTCTGAGGAGCCTCATGTCAGGAGGAATCTCAACAAATTCTCCAGCTTCTTCTCTTTCAGGTTCACTGATGTCTTCAGGATCTCTGGGTTGTCTTCGCTCTATGGCATCCATTCAGGCTTGGACCCTCTGTAAGGTCTCCAACACTTATGCATTATCAGCGGTCTCCTTCTGCTAGAACCTCTACCAACTCGGATTTCCATGTTAATTCTCTACAAAAACAACTCAAAAACACGCTCTGATACCACAATTGATAGCAAAAAAATTGAGAGTCTATCCCCCAAGGAGAGCTGGTCTACTTAGTAACTCTGTCAGCATTTCCTTTGTATTAACTCAGTTCAATTTCCACGTAGTCTTCCTCAACTCTTTTTTAAATTTATTTATCAATTTCAAGGAAATTGACAAATAAATATATTCAGCAAACCTTGGAAATTTAAATGTATCCTTGAACCTTAATTCTTCCGCCGAACCTTATAGTTAAGGTTACCACCCTTCGAAATTTATATCAATAGTCTGACTTAAGTCAATTGAACTACTTATAATGAACCTTTGGCTCTAGGCCCACGCGTGCAATCGGCGGATTTTAATTAATTACACATGTCATGCCTTAGGTTAACCTCCAAGAAAATATGAGAGCGATCATTGTTCGATCGCCAGCCTCCATATCGGACGACGTGCGAGGATATCGCGCTGCCTCCTCAGTCGATAATTAACGCGCGATGAGGGTGGGTTTTCCAAACCACTCCGGGACACGCGTCACCCGGTCTATGGGAGCACTCCAACTTCTTGAATACCGCTCGTCCCACAAAGGCGGTGCGATCAAAACCACTTCCAGCCTTCGTACAGTGGTTGACCATGGGGTTAACGCTTTCCTTTCTGTGTTCTCCTGTTCACTAACATAGGTTCAACCTTCGGACCACACTCTCAGTTCGCAACCAACCGGTCCATTCCTTCGTAGGTGGAGCCTTCACTACCCTGGAACAGAGTTCGACGACCATGATCATGCACAGACCTCTTCTACGAGTGGGATTTTTTTCAATTGTTCGGAAAATTCAAGAGAAAACAATAGACAGAGAGGCGCAGATATTATGCAACAACTCTATTCAACGATTATACACAGAAAAATGTTCAATCGCCTCACAATTAAACAAATTCCCTCACAAATATCAATTCAAGACAATTTGAAAATCAACGAGCACTGAAATTTATTCAAATGGAAGCAATTTCTTAACACACAGATTTTATTGCAGAAATATCTTCCCCTCAATACATCCGGGGGATACAATTTATATGCATTACAATGTGTCTCTTTGGTTCCTCGGTGAGGACCGTTTATCTTCTAACAAAACTTAATTACATTATTCGAATAACTGAACATGACAGATGGACTGAACTAAAATATTCGACTTCTATTGACTCTAACTGACCTAAATGCAATAGGAAGCTAAGGTATTGACACCTTGCTGTTACAATTCAAATGATTTCGGACCCTCCTAGCCACAACATGTGGACAAAACCTCCTACATTGCTGGCTAGTGTCTAATGCCCCTGCATCACGCCACATGTAACTTTTGCA